>CP139503.1:115965434-116565434 GCA_021014915.2 Artemisia tridentata subsp. tridentata
GACATGGAATTATATGCGTATCTTTTTTGGGTAAAGGGGAGTAATCCTGCACCCTGGTAAGTAGATTAACCAAAAAATGTTTAAGTACAAAGGATATGGGTGAATCCCATATCTCAGCCCGTTATATAGGCAAAAAGCTTACATAACAAGGAACTTCCTATTTTCTAGACAAGAAAATAACTCACTAATCATAAAAATGAGAAAGGGATTAATCTCGGTGCGTTGCATCGAACTATACACTTCATATAAAACTAGCAATAAAACAAGTGACAAACTACTTAACTATCAGGACAGGTCTTCTTATTGTCTCAAGTATTTATCTGTGTACGTGTGTGCTATTCGCTGATTCGTGCTTATTAGTTTAGTTTATATTTAATCACAACCAAACCGTGCCAGTCTCTCAGGCTGAAACCCCCTTGCGTTAGATTAGGTTGTATAGCTAACTTAAGATATTAAAATACTGATTAGGATAACTAGATAATACGTTCTACTCTTAGTGATCGACACTCTACTTACCATTATATTCATACTGACCGGGTACACTGCTCGTTAAAGTGTGTGTTATTGATAAGTCGGCTAAATATAAATTTAAAACTTGAATACTGCTAAAACCACAACGACATATCGTGGATATAAAATTAGATCAATACCACACGCACATCAAGTTTTTGGCGCCGTTGCCGGGGAGTGAATTGTTATTATCTGTTAATTTGATTAGTATTTTAATTAGGTTTTTCTTTTTAATTTTTAATTCTAACCGCTAACTCTGTTGTATATTAGGTTAAATTGCATTCATTGTATTCTTTTGCATATTTTCTGTTTTTGTGTGTTTTAATTTTTGTTTATTTTCATTTGTTTTTATTTTTATTTTTCGTATTTTCTGTATTCTGTTATCGTTGTACTGAGCTAATATAAACGATACGGCGCATCTATTTACTTAGATATGGCGTATTGCGTTTAATTTTTATAAAATACAACGCGTTTAATTAATTCGATACGACGCATCTTTCTCAAAGATACGACGTATCTGTTTTTAATAATAAATTTTTTCTAAGCGATAACGCCATACGACGCATCTGCTTTTGCAGATACGGCGTATCTATTATTTTAATTAAAAATAGTTTTCGAATTATTAAACAGATACGACGCATCGATCTCTGTCGATACGGCGTATCTTCTGAATCAAAAATCTTGTATTTTGAGACGTAACGAAAATACGGCGCATTAACTTTTGTTAATACGACGCATTTAATTTTAAATAAATATCGATTTTTGATAATTAAAACTGATACGGCGCATTCTAAATTTCTAATCGGCGTATCTGTTTTCTGAATAAAGTCTGATTAAAATTTAACGATTATAAGATACGGCGTATCCAACTTTTTGGATACGGCGCATCGTCTGCTGATATCAGCAACTTTTATTTTTCTTATTTCCGAACGGAAAATATTCTAACATTTACCCTTGGAAGTTTTTACTTTGAAATCTACCTGTCTTTAATTTTCAGGAACAATGTTCGATATTTTCCCCAGCTGGTTCGGGAGACCCCAAAGAAACCTTACCATGGAAGAGTTTGCACTACAAATCGCTCAAGCAAATGAAAAAGAACATCATGAAGCAAGAAACTTTATTAATGAATTCAAAGGCAGTCATGAGCTGTTACTAAAGGAACAAAACAACATGATTAATGGATTGGCAATTGAAGTGCACCAATTGTCAACGGTGCTTAACAAGATTCTTTTGGTAAAGCAAGATTTGAAAGGGATTACAACTAGAGGCGGAAAGTCAACCTTTCAAATCGGAGAGACACCCGAGGATGACAGTACAAACAAGATTTCCCCTGAATCTTTATCACCTGAGCAAGAGCAACCGAAAGAGACTAATCCAGAACCTGTAATTAGAGAAGAACCATCTGTTGAACCTAAACGATCAACACTACCTTTCCCACATAGGGTAAGGAAGGAGAAAGAAGATGCCTATCAAAAGAAGTTCTTGGAAAATCTCAAGCAGCTGCAGCTAAGCATACCATTTATGGAAGCCCTAGTGCAAATGCCAAAATACGCTAAATATCTGAAGAGCTTACTTACAAACAAGTCCAAACTTGAAGAGGCTTGCACTGTAACAATGGGGGAAAGAAGCTCAGCAGCATTGCTCAATAAACTTCCATCTAAGGAAAAAGATCCAGGGAGTTTCACTATTCCTTGTCAAATTAAAAATTTACATATTGGAAATGCTTTAGCCGACCTAGGAGCTAGTATAAGTCTTATGCCCTCTTCTATGTATGAAAAATTAGGCCTTGGTGAGCCAAAACCTACTAGGATGTGCTTAGAGCTAGCTGATAGGTCCATCCAATACCCATTAGGAATAGCTAAAAATATATTAATAAAAGTTGATAAATTTGAATTACCTATTGACTTTGTTATCCTCGATATGCTCGAAAATTCTAGAACTCCTATAATTTTAGGACGACCATTTTTAGCCACTGCTAGGGCCATGATTGATGTTTTTAATAAAAAGATAACTCTTACCATAGGAAATGATGAGGTTGAATTTAATATGGAACAATCTATGAGTAAAAATAATTCTGAAGACGATGAATGCTATAATATCGATGTCTCTGATGACACGATTAATCAATTTACTCAGAAATTGTTAAAAAGTAATTTGCTTGATTCTTTTTCTGCTTAAAAATTTAGAAAACACAATTGCTATAGAAGATCAAGTTGATGAAAATACTATTGATAATTATTTCGCTGTTGATTCCGCTGTTTGTAACGCCATACGGCGCATCAGAAATTTCGATGCGGCGCATTTATCTGATGACAGCAACGAAATAATTAAAGAACAAGTTTATTCCGCTAGTGCTAATGAAATTGATGATGTTAAACCTGTGCTTAAGGATCTCCCTTCTACTTTGGAATATGCCTATTTGAATGGGAACACTAATTCGCCCGTTATTATTGCATCTGACTTAACACCAAAAGAAAAAGAATCCCTTTTGCAGGTACTATATAAACGAAGAGGAGCATTAGCATGGAGCATGTCTGATATTAAGGGAATTAGCCCGTCATTCTGTACACATAAAATCCTTATGGAGGATGAATTCAAACCAACTATCCAACCCCAAAGGCGTTTGAATCCAAAAGTCCAAGACGTGGTGAAAAATGAAATTGTGAAATTACTTGACTCCGGACTTATCTACCTAATTTCCGACAGCTCATGGGTCAGTCCTATCCACGTTGTACCAAAAAAAAGAGGAATGACGGTAGTACTCAATGACGATAATGAGCTAATCCCTTCAAGAATTGTTACTGGATGGAGAGTTTGCATCGATTACCGCAAACTCAATGATGCTACGCAAAAAGATCACTTCCCTCTTCCATTTATTGATCAAATGTTAGAAAGACTATCAGGACATGATTATTATTGTTTTTTAGATGGTTTTTCAGGTTTCTTCCAAATACCCATTGCCCCCGAGGATCAAGAGAAGACGACTTTCACCTGCCCTTATGGAACCTTCGCCTATAGAAGAATGCCGTTCGGACTATGCAATGCCCCTGCTACTTTCCAACGTTGTATGACGGCTATCTTCCATGATATGGTAGAAGACTTTATGGAAGTCTTCATGGACGACTTCTCGGTGTTCGGTAACTCATTTAGTGATTGTCTCTTTAAACTTGATAAAATGCTTGCTAGGTGTGAAGAAACTAACCTTGTTCTTAATTGGGAAAAATGTCATTTTATGGTTAGAGAGGGAATTGTGTTAGGACATAAGATTTCTGGGAAAGGTATAGAAGTCGACAAGGCTAAAATTGATGTAATTGCCAAACTGCCTTACCCCACTAATGTAAAAGGTGTTAGAAGCTTTTTAGGGCATGCTGGATTTTATCGTAGGTTCATAAAGGATTTTTCAATGATATCTAGGCCTATGACCCAATTATTGCTAAAAGATGCGAAGTTTGATTTTTCTAAAGATTGCAAAAAGGCATTTAACATACTTAAAGAAAAACTAACTTCTGCACCTATTATAATTTCGCCGGATTGGAATCTGCCTTTTGAACTAATGTGTGATGCTAGTGATTATGCTGTTGGAGCTGTACTTGGCCAAAAGATAGATAAGAAATTTAAGCCAATTTATTATGCTAGCAAAACATTAAATAATTCCCAAGAACATTACACCACCACGGAAAAAGAACTTTTAGCAGTAGTTTTTGCATTCGATGAATTTAGGTCATATCTTATATTGTCAAAAACTATGGTTTACACTGACCATTCTGCTTTGAAGTATTTGTTCAATAAACAGGATGCCAAGCCAAGGCTTATTAGGTGGGTTTTATTGCTTCAAGGATTCGATATTGAAATTAAGGATAAAAAGGGTGCCGAGAATCTAGCTGCTGACCACTTATCTAGACTTGAAAACCCTGATATGGAGGTGCTTGATGAAAGGGAAATAGCTGATGACTTTCCTGATGAACACCTTATGATGGTAAGAATTAAGAGCAATAATAATGGACCATGGTATGCCGACTATATAAACTTTATTGTTGCAAATGAAATTCCAAAATGGCTAACATCCGACGAGAAAAGAAGGTTTCTAACTCGCGCTAGCGAGTATATTTGGGATGAACCTTATGCCTTTAAATTATGTCCTGACAATATTATACGAAGATGCGTAGATGGTGATGACATCCCAGCAATATTGGCACATTGCCATTCAGGTCCGACGGGGGGACATCACGGTGCAGTTATTACAAGAAGAAAAATCCTTGATGCGGGATTTTATTGGCCCACTATGTTGGATGATGCAAAAGATTATATAAAAGGATGTGATGCGTGTCAACGATCCGGGAATATAACATCAAGAAACGAAATGCCGCAAAACTATATCCATGTATGTGAAGTTTTCGACACATGGGGATTGGACTTCATGGGACCGTTTCCTGAATCTAAAGGTAATAAGTATATTTTGGTTGCTGTTGATTACGTATCAAAATGGGTCGAAGCGCAAGCATTACCAACAAACGACAGCAAGGTAGTACTTAAATTTTTGCAAAGTTTGTTCGCTAGGTTTGGAGTTCCTAAAGCATTGATTAGTGATAAGGGAACACACTTTTGTAATCACCATCTGGGAAGAGCCTTAAAAAAATATGGAGTGTATCATAGGGTTTCCACTGCATACCATCCTCAATCCAATGGGCAAACTGAAGTAACCAATAGGGCTATAAAGCGAATTCTGGAAAAAACAACTGGATATAATCCGAAAGGGTGGTCTGATAAGTTAAATGATGCTTTATGGGCATTTCGTACAGCGTATAAGACACCAACGGGATGCATTCCATTTCGTCTTGTATACGGAAAAGCATGCCACCTACCGGTCGAAATAGAACAAAGTGCATATTGGGCTTTGACGAATTGTAACATGGATATGGAAGCTGCAACGAAGAACCGTTTCATGGAACTTAATGAACTCTATGAACTAAGAGATGAGGTCTACAAAAATACTAAGATCTACAAAGAGGGAACTAAAAGATGGCATGACTCGAGGTTACATGGAGATAAAACGTTTACTATTGGAGAGAGAGTGTTTCTGTTCAATTCTCGATTAAAGATGTATCATGGTAAACATAAATCAAGATGGACGGGTCCGTTCGTTGTCGAGAAAGTGTATCCATACGGGACTATTGAATTATGAGATAAAAATGGTTATATATTCAAGGTAAACGGGCAACGAGTAAAGAAATACTTTGATAATAAGATTGAGGATACTGAGAAGGAGGTGGTAGAGTTTGAACCCGAAGTATCAAAATAAGGAGCTGAACGTGAGTCTAACTTGAAGACTCTGGAATAAAGACAAGTGCTGACCGGGAGACAACCCGGAATATTTTTACTATTCTGTTCTGTGTCGAGTTAGTCAGGCCCGCAGAAGATACGGCGCATCTCAATCCCAAGATGCGACGCATCTCCTGCACTGGTCATATCTTACTTTATTTTTCTACATTTTTATTTTTGACTTTAAAACTTTTTGTCAGTTTATTTTAATGCGGCGCATCCCTGGTTAAGGATGCGACGCATCTTCTATTCTGATTCGTATTTATTCCAGGCTCGATACGGCGTATCTTCTTCCATAAGATACGGCGTATCGACTGACCTGATGATTTTCATTTTAATTTTTATGTTTTTTTTTTCTAACTACTAATGCATTATGCAAGTTTGAACCTTCTTAACTTAGGTGTGTTAAAGTCTTGGTGGTATTATAGATTCCTGCATTTCCTGTGGATACATCAAATATGAAGCTTAAACGTTCTCATCCACAAGAAAGATGATTTTTGCTCTTATACGAATAATGGAGGATCATACCAAGCAAATCTCAGGGGAGTTTTTCTGTTCTAATTCTTTTATTTTCCAGTTTTTAACCTTTGTTACAAACAATGAGGACGTTGTTTAACTTAAGTGGGGGGATTGGAGAATTAGGACACTTACTTGTCCTAAACTTTTCAAAATATGCTTAAAATGTGCATAATATATCAAAATTTAAAATTTTTAGCATGTTTTTGTTTAAAGTCTAAATTACATAGCTGCACACATGACGTTATTTTCAAGAATTGTGAACTTTTCAAAATTCACAAATCTATGAGTGTGCCGGTGACTTGTAAACTTTAGAACTTGGCTTGTGTATTATTCGAGACCACCATAATGAGTATTATTTTTATAATTGGAATGACTTGTCTAAATTGGTAAAATTCTAGGATTACACCCAAATAGCCTTTATATGTTATGTGATATTAGCTAACTACACTGGTTAGTTAACCCCCGTTATAAACCCTTTTGTTACTCTCACTTTTAGAGTAAGATACCCCTAGAAAAACACTCAGAGCCATTCCTTTCGTTTCTTACACCTTTGTTATAATGTTTCGTTACACCCTTACACCTTAGCCTACCCTGTAGATTAAAATCCGTGGTTGGTTAATTGCTTTAGGCAAAGTGTGTTTCCTTACATTACCTGTGTTCGCGTGCGTAATTCATTATCTATGGTTAGGTCGGGAAATTGCACAATGCAATTGGAGTGAAAGTAAATATTGTATATCTTTGAGTTTATTTTTCGTGTGTTTACTACTTTCACTATTACCGTTATTTCTGAAAGTATGAAAAGTATGGAAAAATTATCCGGAAAGAAAGTGATAGAAAAGTTGTGAAATTTTACACATCTATGTTTATGTTAAAAAAAAATCGAAAAAAATAAGAAAAGAAAAAGAAAAAGGAAAAGTTGGATGTTTGTTTTAACCAACTTATGTAAAGTTTTGTATTAAGTGGTCGATATCACCACTATTTGTTGTATATTATATCTATGGATTGAATGGGAGTTGGACGTTATGGGAACGCCAACTAAAGGTTATTCTTTGATTAAGATCTTGTTGAGTATAATTCGTGTCTACCTAAAGCGTGTGTTTCAAGTGTTAAAGCGTGAGTTATTCAATGATATGAGTCTTATTCATGGGATGGTTGGGATAGTGATTAACCACACTTAGGATTTTAATTTATCTGTTTTGTTTATTTTTCATTTTACACCAATTTGTATCCCATTGAGATTAGGGATTTGAGCAATCTTAAGTATCGTAGTCGTGGATTCGGCTATGTATTTATGATTTTGTCGCCCTTTTTGATATAATATTATTGGTGAAGATTACTTGGTCCTATCTTTAGCCTATTCGAGTTAAGGATTTGAGCAATTGCAAGTATCGTGTTCGTGGATTCGATCATGTATTTGTGATTTTGTCGCCTTTTCTGGAATTTGAGATCGATAGAGATTAAGAAGAATGATTAACCCTTAACCTACAAACCCTTTTTACCGCTTTAGACTTGTTATTCCTTGGCTTTAGTGGGGGAGATGTGTATACTTGCCAAGCTTATGATAGAATATTCGTCATGACTGGACAGTTAAACGATTAGATTTGCTTTTATCAAAATATTTTATTTTACTTCTAATTCGTTAAGTGTTTGGTTGTGTGATTATGACAAAAATGAATACATGCTTAAATATAAAAATAAATCCTAATATCTTTTAGGATACATTTTCATAAGATTAATTCTAAGGTTTACTTAGGGACAAGTAAAGTTCAAGTGGGGGGATATTTGATGAACTCAAATAAGTACATTTTATTACCATCATTTATCCTATTTATTTGACTTGTTTTATTATATTATCTGTGAGAATCGATACGTTAATGTTTACTTTTGTAATTCTCAGGTAAAAACAAGTATTATGTGAAACTTGGCGATTTTGGACTAATTATGGAGCAAAACAAGCAAGAAGTTAAGAGTCTACTGAAATGTACAAGATCAAGATCATTCTGCTCCAGATACGCCGCATCCTACTTATTATATACGGCGCATCACTATCAAGATTTCACAAAGATATTATCCAAGACGGCAAAGGACATGCGCCGCATCTAAGAATGGAGTTACGCCGCATCTTCTGGCGGTGTACGAATATTCCTGAATATATTAATCTTGGACCCCACGCGAAGTTAAGTCAATGCGCCGCATCTACTTATCCTATGCGCCGCATCTAGCCCTCAGACAGAAACTATAAATACCCCAAGACCAGACGAATTCGAGAGGTGAGACAGTTCGATAATTTAGAAGACCGAAGTACAGAAACCCTAAGGCCGAATTCAGTCGAAGTAGCAGCACAAGACACACCTTGAACAAAGATACAAGAGCTGTAAGAAGGTCTTGCATGTATTTAATTCATTAAGTAGTTTTGTTTTATTGTATTAGTACACTTTAATTCATCAGGATTGATGGGCTTGTGTAATGTGACAACGGAAAGATTGCACTCCCCTTAATATTGCTTTCCCATTAATTAAAGTTTATATGTTGATGTCTTTGGTGACTTTTATTAGTGCATTGATAACCTCTGTGTCTAGCTGAGCATTGATCGGGTCGCCATGCCTCTGTCCTCGCCTATTTATTTTATCGCCTATGCATTCTATCGTCTGTAGAAAAGTAGGAAGAAAAGGTAAATAGGATAGTCATAAGTAATCATTAAGGGTTTACTCGCCGATAAGATTAGAGCCAACGAGAAAGGGATTAATCTCGGTGCGTTGCATCGAACTATACACTTCATATAAAACTAGCAATAAAACAAGTGACAAACTACTTAACTATCAGGACAGGTCTTCTTATTGTCTCAAGTATTTATCTGTGTACGTGTGTGCTATTCGCTGATTCGTGCTTATTAGTTTAGTTTATATTTAATCACAACCAAACCGTGCCAGTCTCTCAGGCTGAAACCCCCTTGCGTTAGATTAGGTTGTATAGCTAACTTAAGATATTAAAATACTGATTAGGATAACTAGATAATGCGTTCTACTCTTAGTGATCGACACTCTACTTACCATTATATTCATACTAACCGGGTACACTGCTCGTTAAAGTGTGTGTTATTGATAAGTCGGCTAAATATAAATTTAAAACTTGAATACTGCTAAAACCACAACGACATATCGTGGATATAAAATTAGAGCAATACCACACGCACATCAGTTATACATGTTTATATCTTCTTATAAACATGAAGTCTTTTAATTGTTACAAGACTTATAATAATATAAAGTAAGACGTTAACTTGTTATGTCTTCTTAAATAAGACATATACATGAAGTCATTGATAAATGACCTATAACGTATAGTGGGAATATAACAGTTTATGTTGAGACATGAACATGAAGTGACTTAGTCAAAAGTACTTATGTTATAAAGCATGCGATTGGCTTGAAAATTCTATTATACCATTAAGTTGACTTAGTTGGTAAATAGGTAAGCCAAAAGATATATGTTTATCTTACATATTGTTAGATTGTCTTACAATATTAATCCTAATGAAATACCACATGTTTATGGTATGTTCAGTTAGGAGAATCAAACTCTTGTTGTAGCGTTTGATTCAAGATAACTATATTTTCTTTTCTTCCAAAAGTTATCAAGGTTAGAAAATTGAGTATGGATTGAATATACTCAATAAGACTCCAACCTGGAAGATTATTTTTTTTGGGTAAAAGGTCAAAAGACCCGGTAAATGTATTACACCAAAAAGCGTTAAAAGGTCCAACCTGGAAGATTAAAAGGTTAAAAGGTCCAACCTAGAAGATTAATAAGACACCATTATGGAATGTGATGAATCACATCAAGTCTTAAAATGAAGTTCTGAATTTGTTAAACTTCTGATGAAGCAAGTTATTAACAAACTGGAATCAGGAACTGTCAATGTGTATTTGTAATATCCCAAAAAAGAACAATTTAGTGTTGCTCTACTTGATAAGTATTTATAGATAGTCTCTAAATTACAAAAGGCAAGTGGGATTTTTGATCTTGAAAAGATAAAATTACAAGATACATAATCTTCTAAAAACACTAGTGAATGTCATGATGATGTTAAACATGTAAATGGTAAACCTCAAGATGATGGAATTCTCATTCATAGATCTGCAAGGATATCTCATATATTTGATTAATATGCTGAGAAATATGAGTTACAGGATCATAAAGAACCTATTTATCATTATGACGTATTACCAAATATTGAATTTGGTAAATTACTCATGCTATGAATGTTATAGATGTTGTTCATAAAGATAATCAAGTTTTGGAAATTTGGTTTATCTTAATTCTATATAGTTAGACTATAGAAAGATGATGAGTTTATTCAAAGATAAGGAAACCCTAGCGGTTTAAATCTTTGTGTAGTATGGACAATATTGTACATATTTAATGCATGTCTTATGAAAAGATTATTAATCACACTTAAGTAATTAACTGTGATTGAATATTCTTTTCTAGGCACATTAAATATATAAAGATGATAATTGTCATATCTATTTTCAATAATATGAAATTTGACAATGGAATGTAAAAACTCTTTCTTTGGTTATTACTTGAGCGAGGACAGTAAGTAATCGAAAGGAGTTTTTTGAATTCTTATAATCTTTGAAAGTGTACAAAGTTCAATAATTCATGAATGAATTAATGCATGCATCTAGGAGATAAAACTTATGTTTAATTATTAAATCCAAGTTTTTATTTATAATTAATAACTCCTAAGTATTCCTAAGAGCTAGTGGGAGTATTATGTTTATTTTCTTAAATTGTATATGTTGTATAACATATAGGAAGTAACATTCCATATAAGTTAAATGTTAAGTCTTAGTTTGGAATGCAACTTCGCTTGAAAGATTTAGGAAATAAGACATACAACCTTGGAATATATGTTTATTATTATAAACGCGTGCGGTAAATAAATGGATCTAATAGAACATGATATATCATTTAAAAAGTCTCAAATGGATACATATCTTTGATAAAATAGAACATGAATGAAATCTAAGTCTAACTTAAAGATTTTTCATATACATCATGTTATTGTTTGATCATGCTAGAATGCATGATGATTTGACAATATTGATATCTAACTGAAAGTTAGTCTAAAAGATTATTATACTTATTATTCAAATCAACCCTAAGCAAACTCTCTCTCTGGCGAAAAAACGAATCCCTTGCAGTCGATTTACACTTTCTTGCGATTCCATCTAAACCTTTATTTTTATAAACCCTCACGTGGGTCGGTGCTTCATAGATTCGTCGATTAAGATTTATAAGGTTTAAATATTGGTTTGCTATTATTGTGGGACGGTGCTTCTTAGATTCATTTTTGCTTTTTCGTTAGTAAGTTATAATTTGGATTTGCATGTGCATGTGATACTACGTATAACTTATTAATTGATTTGTGTTCTGTTGCGCAAGTATTATCAGATTTGCCATTCAGTTTTGATCGATCATTCATTCCAATTATATTTAAAGTTGGTGTTCTTAATCCTTGTTAGGCTTATTTAGATCGATTATTCATCAAGTGATTCGACCAATTATGGGACCTGGTTAGGTTACGGTGTGCTTATTATCATAAACCCTAATTTTGCGACGAGGGTTTTATCTTCTTTAATTGGTTTTGCGTGTATGCTGGTAATTATTACGAGGGTTGCTGTGTTTTCTGATCGTGGTTGTGGGTTGTGGAGAGATGGAAAAGGGGTTTTTGTCTAGCAAGAGTGTGAATAAGGGTTCGAATTCATCTGGTGCTAATGCTGATCAGATTAATTTGGATCTTAGCGAATTGGCTGCTCGCATGAGTAGGCTCAAGGGACAAGAAGGTGGTTCGAGTATGCAACAAGTACGGAAAGCTACTAGGGTTTTGAATAACCCTACATTGGATTCTAATGGCACCGATGCTGTTGGTGTTTCTACTACTAGTCTTGGTGAGTTGAATTCGAGTTCAACGATGAACCCTAGTAGTTCTATTGGTGTTGACATGGTGGCGAATGCATGGGCTGCTAATGAAGGTGCTACTGTTCATTATCCTAATCCTAATGAGTTCCCAACACTTCCTACACAAGTGATGCCGGTTTCACTTGATCACCATATGGAAGCTCCTAAGGTGGATGGTATTTCGAGTGGTATTGCTTTTACCTCAAATGAGGCTGGTTTGCATGATACACATACTTCAGCCCATGTTGATAAGGTCGTTTTGGATGCCTATAAGGAGTTTGAAAATGTTATGAATGATGTCCAAAATAAAAATGTCGAGAGTGCTATGAACCAATCTATGAAACATATATCTAACTTTCGTAGGCTGGAATGTAGCAAGAAAACTAATGATGTGGATCTTTCTGTTCCTATGAAAGTGGTTGAAGAGGTGAGCACTAGGTTTGAAAATACTCTCTATGGTTATTTTCTTGGTAAACGCATTGCCTTTCCTGTTGTTGATTATTATGTTCGCAATGTGTGGGCTAAGTATGGGATACAGAGGGTTATGATGAATGCAAAGGGGTTCTTTTTCTTTAAGTTTAGTTCAAAGAAAGGTGTTGATGATGTGCTTGAAAACGGGCCGTGGTTGATCAGAAATGTCCCTATTATTCTTAAGCCATGGACTTTGAACACCAACTTACTTAAAGAGGATTTGACCAACATTCCGGTGTGGGTTAAATTTCATGATGTTCCTCTCGCTATGTTTTCTGATGATGGTCTTAGTCTTCTTGCTACATTGATTGGTACTCCGAGAATGCTAGATGCTTATACGAGTCAAATGTGCAAGGAATCATGGGGCCGTAGTAGTTTTGCTAGATGCTTGATTGACGTCAAGGCGGATGAGGTTCTTAAAGACAGCATTACTGTTGAAATACCATTACTTGATGGGCGGGTTCGACTGTTGAGAAGATACGGGTTAAATACGAGTGGAAACCACCTCGATGTGAGACATGTAAGATCTTCGATCATACTATTGTTGATTGTTCTAAATCTATTCCACCCCCTGTTCAACCTACTAAGAGTGGAAATGATGGTTTTCAAACTGCCAACAAGAAGAAGGGTAAACAAGGTGATCCAGTTGCTCTGGGATAAGGAGGGTTCACTAAACCTGTTGTAGGTAAGAAATTTCAATACCAACCCAAAAAGACTCCTCCTGAACCTCAGAAAGTGGGTGTCACTAAGAAGAAGGTTGCTGATGTGGCGAGTATGAGTGGAACAAAGATTGTTACATCTAATAAGTTTGATGCCCTTAATATGGATGATATTGATGACTTGGGTGTTGACATAAATAATGCCTAAAAACATTATCAATGTTTATTCATATCTCTATGTTTTGATGATCACAAAATGTAAACTCATTAAAACATAAACTTATAAAATAAACAAGTACTTAGTTGTAAATATTCACTTCTACAACTAAAATCACTTAAGGTATGAATGAACTAATGCTTAATGCATTATATGATCAAAGGAACATTTTCTTAATAACTAGATTTTTTATAAAATGTCAAAAACATTTTATATGTTTTAAAAAAACATTTTTGGTAATAAATAAAAAGGTTTAATTCATTATAAATTTATGAATTCAAATTTTTAACCAAAATCAGTAAAAATGTTCCAGAAAAACCTTCCCCACAAAAGACAAAACTGGGCAACGGCTGGCTTGGGCGGCCCCCTTAAAATTAAGGGGACCGCCCCCCTATTTAAGGGGGCCGGCCACGCTCCAATAGGTTCCAGCTGTCCAGTTTTTCTGCCTATAAATACCAGCCTTCCCCTGGATTTTTACTCACCCTTTTGCACTAAAACTTTCTGTTGTAGATCTCATTTCATATCTTCAAAAAACCTTTGATCATGTAATCTTAAGCATTGGTTTCCAAGTGATCCAAGCTTCCACCATCCAAGTGCAAAAGAAGAATACTTCTATCAATCAAGACTAGAAGTATTATAACTTAGTAGCATCTTGTTACTCAAGTTATTTGCTTTTATACTTTGTAAATCTTTCATTCATTTGTGTAAAGTGTGTATATAAGTTGTAAACATAAGTGATTAGGCTAGAGTAGTGTGTAAGTAGTGAAGAAGGTGGATAAGTAGTTGTGGAGTAAAGAAGTAGAGTAGAAGTCTTGTAAAGTTGTGAAGTAGAGAAGTCTTGAAGCCGTTGTGAAGCCATAGCCTAGAAGTCGTGAAGCCGTAGCATAGAGGTTGTGTAGCGGTCGTGTTGAAGCCATGAAGTCCTAGTCGTGAAGTCCTAGTGTTGAAGTCGTGAAGCCGTAGCATAGAGGTTGTGTAGCGGTCGTGTTGAAGCCATGAAGTCCTAGTCAAGCCGTAGCATAGAGGTTGTGTAGCGGTCGTGTTGAAGCCATGAAGTCCTAGTCGTGAAGTCCTAGTGTTGGAGTCGTGAAGCCGCAGCATAGAGGTTGTGTAGCAGTCGTGTTGAAGTCGTGAAGAAGTCGTGAAGCAGTCGTGAAGCCGTTGTGAAGTAGTCGTGAATAAGTTGTGAAGAAGTTGTGTTGTGAAGTTGTGAGATTGGTTCTAGCTACGATTAGAACTCGACATTTAGCTTTGTGTCGTTAAACCCGTGTAAGCCAAAGTTGTGTACGGTTTTCTCCGCCATAAGGGAGCTTATTGAAGTTGTGAAGAAAACTCTCGAGCTTGGTGCTCGGGGAGTGGAGTAGGGCAAGGAAGGTGTCCTTGTAGCCGAACCACTATAAATCCCTCGTGTCTCGGTTAGATCTTTCCATCTCTTACTTACATCTTTATTTATATCGTCATTACTTTTATAACATATAGGCATATATAACTGTTAGTAATAATTAGAAGTTGACTTCACATATAGATCAAATTGAAACTCCATTCAAGAAACCAAAACTTTTACAATCAATTTAAAAGAATACATATATAACTAATAATAAGGTTCAAGTTTTATTTTTCATACAAACTTGAATCTAAGTGTTTTAAAAATAAACAAAGGTTTTCATAATAAAATTAAAAAGACATAAAACTATTCAACCCCCCCTTCTAGTTTTCCACAATTGGTATCAAGAGCCAGGTCAATCAAGATCTTTAAAATATACTGTATTTTAAAACTTGAATCGATCTATGGAATTCGAAAAATATCTAGAAGGGGAATCTTTGCTAAAACCACCACTATTTGAAAACTATACTTTTCTTGAATGGAAAAATAAATTTGAAAATTATGTGAAATCAATTGATCTAGATCTTTGGCATGTCATTTCGATTGGTGATTTTCAACCAACAAAAACGGATTTTGAAACTCAAAATGATTATTTAAAAACAAAGAATAACAAAAATAATGAAGCTAAAATAATTATTTACAAAACCTTGCCGAAAGTTGAATATGAAAGAATATTCTTCTGTAAAACGGCAAATGATATTTGGAAAAATCTCTTAAACTTTCATCAAGAAAAATGTCAAGCCAAAGATGAGGATTTTGATCTTGTACATGAATTAGTTATCTTAGAAAATTTAATAGATAAACATTTAGATAAAATAGATACATGTGCTACTAGTTCAAATGTTGTTAATGAAGGTGTTAACGACGAAGACTACATGAATCAACTCCAAAGTGAACTCAATCCAAAATCATGGAGTAACACAGACGAAGGAGAAGATCATCATCCGACTCACCTATCATTCACACGTCGATCATCATCTGAGACATTACGAAGAAAAGCTAGGACGTGAGGTAAGTTCTCTTTTTAAATTTTATAAGTAATTACTTCATGCATATAATCTTATTAATGCCTTAGGATACGCTTAGTCTGATAGGTTGCTTTGCCTTTACACTTTAGTTATATTCGTTTTA
The DNA here is from genome assembly GCA_021014915.2 of Artemisia tridentata subsp. tridentata. NCBI lineage: Eukaryota > Viridiplantae > Streptophyta > Magnoliopsida > Asterales > Asteraceae > Artemisia > Artemisia tridentata. The sequence goes on from CP139503.1 coordinate 115,981,612, forward strand.
TGGCTTAATAAACTAGAAACCCTTTAGTTAGCCCCCCTAAGTATTAGTAAACCAAGCAATCTTCATATTTGTGTACGGTTTTCTCCGCCATAAGGGAGCTTATTGAAGTTGTGAAGAAAACTCTCGAGCTTGGTGCTCGGGGAGTGGAGTAGGGCAAGGAAGGTGTCCTTGTAGCCGAACCACTATAAATCCACCGTGTCTCGGTTAGATCTTTCCATCTCTTACTTACATCTTTATTTATATCGTCATTACTTTTATAACATATAGGCATATATAACTGTTAGTAATAATTAGAAGTTGACTTCACATATAGATCAAATTGAAACTCCATTCAAGAAACCAAAACTTTTACAATCAATTTAAAAGAATACATATATAACTAATAATAAGGTTCTTGTTTTATTTTTCATACAAACTTGAATCTAAGTGTTTTAAAAATAAACAAAGGTTTTCATAATAAAATTAAAAAGACATAAAACTATTCAACCACTCCTTCTAGTTTTCCACATTGGGTATTCCTAATCAAGAAGTGGTTAAGGATGTGGCTGATGGAAGTACATTGGATGCTAAGGTGAATGAATCACAAGATCCGCTTGTGAGTGTTGTAAAAGAGAAGGTGCAGGGTGCGTCTGGTAAGCCTGGTCCGTCTGGTTCTCCATCTATTTCTGCTGCTAAAAGAGTAAACCCTTTCTCTAAGGTGGGAGATATTGTTGACTCTGATAGTTATGAGGATGTCGTTAACATTTTTGATGAGTCTGTCAACTTATTTGGAGGTGGTAATGACCTTGAATATGACTATGATGATTATGCGGACCAAATTGAATATGACTATCAAGCTTCAAGGTCTCGGCAAGAAGTAATTTGTCTTCATAGTAGTGTTTTTGTTTCTAAAGTTGTAAGTGCTTATGGGATGTCATAAGCACTAGTTTAGGGGTTTATCAAGCCTTTTAGCTTGAGGTTAATATGGTACTTCAGCCATATTCCATTTGTACTTAACTTTTTTGGTTTAATATACTTACCAGGGTGCATGATTACTCCCCTCTACCCAAAAATATCTAACTGAAAGTTATTAGATAACTAGTGTAATAAAATAGAATATGCTTGGATTTAGAATTGCATTCCTCAGCCTGGAGTTGCTTCCAGATTCTATTGATGAACAATATGTCAATTGTTGTGCAAATTGTCATAGCCAACAAGCTTGAAAGTCTAGAAGGCATCAAACATTACACAATAGATATTAAAGTTTACGGATTTTTTTAAAGAGCATATTGTTGTTTGTATACAATAATGCTGGTTTAATTGAGATGACACTCAGTACTAATCATGGTAGGATTTCATCCTTGTTAATGGTCATGTGAACTAGTTGTACTCAACAAAGAGCATAGTTGCATTATAAATTAAAGAATAAGAATACTTTAAACTTTAAAAGGTTTGAAAGTTTAATTATCATAAATTGGTGGTTGAGGATGTCACACACTTTATGAAATATTATGTGGCAATATCAAATTAGTTGAATGCACACATACAAGAACTTCACTAATTGAATTCTTGAAGTAAGTATTCTCAAAATTCTGATAGATCAAGGTTGGTTGATTTATGCCTTGTCAACAAGAATGATTGTCATAACTTGAGGCATAATTCATTAACTAGAATTATCATGCATTGATCTATTTAGTATTATATAGAATGAATTAAAGTACTTGGTACGTATATTTTCATTAATGATAGATTGTATCCTATATTTGCATGTTTTAAATCCATGAATAACTTATGTTATTCTAAATTGTCCGTTGTCAATTAATGATATGGGAATATCATTGAATTAAGACAAATCTGAGTTTTGGTAGAATATACTTGAAAGTATATTGATGCGTAGACATACCAAATTCACATGATATTCAATGAATTGAATATAGGACAGATCCCAACCGCATGATTGTACTTATGGATCTATGTCATTAAGTAAATCATGAATATTTATCCTCAGACTTGAGATACCAGATAGCTGTCATGAATGTAGTGCATTTTTCTGAAATAGTCTAACGCTATTCGTAACAGGTGGTTATAAGGGCTATTTTCAGAAGTGTTGCAAAATTCATGGGTTTTGCTTGTAGTCAAGAAAGGATTTGCTCCTTCGAATTTGTTTTGAAGTTTAATACTATTGGGCCCCTCGTAGGGTTGACAAGATGTTTTCATGGCCATGCCCAAGATCTATCTGGAATACGTTCAGAAGATTTGGTAATCTTGCTCAATCATATACAACGAGAAACAGAATAGTTAAATAAAGAAATGACTAAGATCCATATCTTTATTTAACAAGGTATTAGAAACAAAATGATAAGTATGATGATGACTCATAAAAAAGGTTTTTCCAAGGAAACCATACTCGAGTTGTATTGGGGGCATTGTCGTGTTGCTAGACGCTAACCAATGCCATTACACAGATTAAGATCTGTCCAAATGGGAGCTGTTAGTTTATGGACACATTTTATATGTGTATGACCGGATTCGAACACGAAACTATGGGATTGCACACTTTACGTATGAGACTCGACGTTTAAATAATTAATATAAAATGTTACGTTTAATTATTATTTCACAATAAACGACTAAAGAGCGTTAAGTACTTAACAAAATTGACTAACGGTCGGTAAATGTCAATGGGATACGAGGAAAAGGAAACAAGCCAAGAGAAGGTTCTAGAAACTCTCTCTTGGGCTTGTTTTTGGCTGAATATGGGATCCCACATGGGAATCCATAGTAAACTTGATATCTACCATAAGGGTATGAATACATCCCCATGTATTCATCCTTTGGTACATTTGATTTCAATAGAAGGCCAAATAGGGATGGCAAAAAAACCCGAACCCGACGGGGAAACCCGAAACCCGAACTAATTGGGGCGGGGCGGGGCATGCTAATCGGGTTACGGGGCGGGTTTGGGGATTAAACGGGGATTTTAATCGGGTTTCGGGAGGGGACCGGAGAATCCTCGCCCCGCCCCGCCCGATTAATATATACACATATATAGATATATCTATACCAATATAGTACTATTCTTGAAAACTTAATAAGACTTGTTTGTAATTGATTATTAATCAGTTCGTTATTGCTAACGGTCTAAAAATAACAATAAATGTGAAATGGTGCAGGTTTGGTCGAGAATTGCACCCAAAGAGGAGACCCCAATAAGATCCTCGATTAATACGGGGCGGGTTTGGGGGACCATCACGCCCCAACGGGGCACCCCGATGGGGATCGGGGTGGGTTTGGGGAGAACTTTGATAATCGGGTTTGGGGATGGGGATGGCCGCCCCGTTACAATCCCTAAGGAAAAACTTCTTCTTTTCTCCTCTCTTGTTCCTAAGTCAACGAGTGAAACCCCACGAAAAGGGATTTGCGAGTCACCTTGAGCATAACAAAGGTGTTTGGTTAATCTATTGTGATCAAGAACTAGCATTCACATCGAATCGCTAATAGTACGTGTGTACAAGAACGTGGTGCAAACACATTATTGTTAGCTTCTTGGTTTGAATCGAAAAAGGGTAAGGGTCGATTCTTTAAACCTTATAAACCCTGTTGATATAAATAATGCCTAAACACGTTATTAATATTTTTCGATATCTCTACGTTTTGATAATCACAAAATGTAAAATCATTAATCGGAAAATTATGACGTAAACAAGTATTTAGTTGTAAATATCTATTTCTACAACTCAAATCACTTAAGGTATGAATGAACTAATGCTTAATGCATTATATGATCAAAGGAAAATTTTCTTAATAAACTAGATTTTTTATAAAACATCAAAAACATTTTATATATTTTTGAAAAACATTTTTGGCATTAAATAAAAATGTTTAATCTTTTATAAAAATATGAATTCAAATTTTTAACCAAAATCAGTTAAAATGTTCCAGAAAAACCTTCTCCACAAAAGGACAAAATTGGCCAACGGACAGAAGGGGCGGCCCCCTTAATTTTACTAGGCGGCCCCCTTAATTATTAAGGGGACCGCCCCCTATTTAAGGGGACCGCCCCCGCTCCAGTAGACCTCCAGCTGTCCAATTTTTCTCCTATAAATACCAGCCTTCTCCTGGACTTTTACTTACCTTTTGCACACTAAAACTTTCTGTTTTAAATCATATTTCATATCTTCAAAATCCTTTGATCATATAATCTTAAGCTTTGGTTTCTAAGTGATCCAAGCTTCCACCACCAAAAGTGCAAAAGAAGAACTCTACTTCAACTAGTGAAGAAGTGTTATTACTTACCTCATTCAATTGTGTTGTTGTGTAAAGTGTTGTGTAGTTGTGATAAGTAGATCAAGTGTAATTACGTAGTGGTGTTGTAAATTTGTTGTGAAGTAGTTGTAAATTTGTTGTGAAGTAGTTGTGAATAAGTAGTTGTGAAGTAGTTGTGAAGAAGTAGTCGTGAAGTAGTCGTGAAGAACAAGTCGTGAAGAAGTTGTGAAGAAGTCGTGAAGAAGTCGTGAAGCCGTTGTGAAGAAGTCGTGAAGAAGTCGTGATTAAGTCGTGTAGAAGTTGTGTATAAGTTGTGAGATTGGTTCTAGCTACGATTAGGACTCGAAATCTAGCTTTGTGTCATTAAGCCGGTGTAAGCTAAAGTTGTGTAAGGTTTCTCCGCCATAAGGGAGTTTGTTGACATAGTGAAGAAAACTCTCGAGTAGGTGACTCGAGGAGTGGAGTAGGGCAAGGAAGGTGTCCTTGTAGCCGAACCACTATAAATCTCCGTGTTATGGTTTGATCTTTCCATCTCTATCTCTTATTTCATTACATTTACATTACTTGCATTACTTATCTATATTTGTTTATATATGTTCATATTGATCAAGAGTTGAATTCACATAAGATAGAATCGAAGTTTTTAAAGAGTAAACAAAAGTTTTCATAAATTAAAAAGACGTAAAACTATTCAACCCCCCTTCTAGTTTTCCACAATTGGTATCAAGAGCCACGTCAAACAAGATTTTTAAAATTAACTGTATTTTAAAACTTGAAACGATCTATGGAATCTGAAAAATATTTAGAAGGGCAATCTATGCAAAGACCACCACTATTTGAAAGTGATGGATTTTTGTATTGGAAAAATCGATTCGAAACTTATGTGAAGTCAAAAGATCTAGATCTTTGGCATGTTATTACTAATGGTGATTTTTTACCTATTCAACATAATCTTGAAACTAAAAAGGATGAAATTGTACCTTTTGAAAAACAAAGTGATGATTTAAAAAGAAAACTTTCTAAAAATAATGAGGCTAAAATGGTTATTTATAATGCGCTACCACGTAAAGAATACGAAAGAATCTTTATGTGCGAAACCGCAAAAGAAATTTGGAACTCTTTACTAATAACTCACCAAGGTAATAGTCAAGTCAAAGATAATAAAATAGATCTTCTTGTTCAACAATATGAACAATTCACGATTCCGGAAGAGGAATCAATTGATAATGCATTTGCTAAGTTTAACACAATCATCACAAGTTTAAAGGCACTTGATGAGAGTTTTTCTAGTAAGAATTTTGTCATGAAATTTCTTAGGGCTCTTCATCCAAAATGGCGGGCTAAAGTTACGGCGATTGAAGAATCAAAGAACTTGTCAACTCTTCAACTTGACGAGTTGATTGGCAACATGAAAGTCTACGAAGCAATAATCAAGAAAGACTTCGAGATGGTCAAAGGAAAGAAAGAGCAAAGCAAGTCAATCGCGTTGAAAGCTAGGAAAGCATCAAGTGACGAGGATAGCTCAACCTCCGAAAGTGATGATGAAGAATATGCCATGGCCGTAAGAGACTTCAAGAAGTTTTTCAAAAGGCGAGGAAGATTTGTTAGACAACCACATGACGAAAGGAAAACACTCCAAAGAAACAAAGACGACAAAGGTAGCAAGAGCGAGAGGAAGTGCTTCAAATGCGGTGATCCAAATCATCTCATTGGAAGATGCCCTATGATGTCAAAGGAGCAAAACCAAAAGGCGTTCATTGGAGGAGCATGGAGTGACAGTGAAGAAGACGAGAAAGAAACCACAAAAGAGGAGAAGTGTCTTATGGCTAAGACATCAAGTGAGGTACGTTCCGAAACCGAATACTTTAGTGATGAAAATTTATCATTAGATGAAAAAGACCTAGATAACGAATATAATAGGTTATGTATATTAGGCCAAAAAGTAATGACTAAAAATAAATCACTAAAACACATAAATAATCAATTAGAAAAAGAAATACTAGAATTAAAAATTAAACTACATAACTTAGAAAAAGGAAAAGAAATTCTTGAATGTAAAACATGTCAAGAAACTAAAAATGAAAATGAAATACTTAAGGAGGAAATTTATAGGCTTAACGAATTTGAAAATAGTAGTAATTCTCTTAGGGAAATAATAAGTATTCAAAGAGTATCAAGTGATAAAACCGGATTAGGATTTAATTCAACTAAGGATTCAAATAGTCAAACTAAAAATGTAAAGTTTGAATGTGAAACTAGTGAGCAAAAACCTTTAGAGTCAAAACCTAAGTATATACTTATGAAAGATAGAAAAATACCCATAGCTAGTGATGAGGAAGTAAAAACCTTTTATAAACCATCTTTAAAAAATGAAGTAAAATACTCTAAACCAAGGTTAAGGTCAAAAACACCTCCACCTAGAAGACCACCTAGTCCTCATCCTCGACCTAAAACTCCTCAACCTAAAAGAAACCAAAATATACCAAACCGTCATAATAATAGTTACCCAATGTGGAATTACCCAAATCCACCAAGCTACAATCCTTGGGGAATACTTCCACCATATATGCATCCGAGTCAATTGCAAACCATGTTTGGGCCAAACAACCTTGGACCAATGAGACCATGGGGACCAAGTGGCTAAAATCTCAAGTCATCGGGATTATCGGTAAATCTCTCATGTTTGGCTTTTATAAGTCAACACTCTTTGAAGATTTTGAAGACCACACATTGAAGACTAAAAGGTACGCACCTCCTTCATGCTCATTATTATACACGAAGATTAAGTAACTAGCCTATTGCATGTTCCCCATTAGTTTAAGATGCCTAGTTTATTTATTATTATGTAAGTATTAGTATATACTTCCTCTATACACATATATATAATATATACCTATACTATTAAACATACTACATATATATATATATATACATATATAAACGCACATAACCTAGATACATCATTTGTTGATTATTTAGAACTAAAAGAAATTGTTCGTCATCGAACCTTTTCTTCCCCCTTTTGCCTCTTTTGAACTTTAACGTTCAACACGAAAATCTTCCGTGTCCATTATTACATAACTCATGGTGATGAAGAGAAGTGAGTTAAGTGGATTAACGTAGAAGTAGCACTTTGACCGTCGAGTCAAGAAAACTATGAATGAAACAAACTCCCGTCATCGCCAGCACCTATCTCCGTCATTACCTCATCATTTCTTAACTCCAGTCAACATCCCACACTTACACATAATACTAATATATATATCTATATATACGCACATTTCTTCCCAATCCTTAAACCTCTTGTCGACTTGACGTCTTGAGCATTTTGTCCAAAATTATCAAGATTAAGTTTATTAACGAAATGTTAATAAAATATGTCAAGTATTCCTTCTTCGTGCCAAATAAACGTATTTTTGATATATTATAAATATATACATATAAATATTTTGCCGTCAGAAACAAAAATCAAGTAATTCGAAAATTTGGCAGGCGGCCCCCTTAATGTTTAAGGGGACCGGCTAGTAAACGGGGGCGGTCCCCTTAATGTTTAAGGGGGCCGGCCTACTGTTGCTGCCAAAACGAATTTTCTCCTTGAAAACTTTGCCAAACACCCCATTTTTCAAACTCACTTCACTCCCACTCTGCTGTATACGAACTGCCATCCCAAATCCATCATCGTATCACCAATTCGGGTCAATTTCACAAAGGGCAAACATCTATACATCGATTAGCAACACATTTTGTAAGTTTTCCAAAACACATTTCATCTAATTTCATTCAATTTTGAGTCTAATCTTAATTAGGTCTTTTGCTAAAAATTTTCCAAACTTAAATTTTATTGAAATTAAGTCTAAGAATGTTGTAATCAAATGCTCCCCGTAGGATTAGAATGATTAATCAACCTAGAAACTAAGTAATTAAAAAAAAATTATGTCAAACTAATCACTCTTTTTTCAAAACTAATCATATTGTTGAATTATGCCATAAACACTTGTTAAAACTAATCACATTGGTTTGTTACAACTCACAAATACTAAAAATATATTTTTCGAATCATAAAAAATGTTTTTGTTAAATATAAGAGAGTGTTTGGATTAGGAGCTAGAATCATCAAAACTTAATCAAAATTAAGTTTATAACTACTTGTCAAAGTTTATAAACATGAAATTAGTTGTTTTAAGTCGTCAAGATACATAATTCATATGTATATTGAAATTTTACTAGTTATCTTCTTATTTAAAGGAGCGTTTGGCACAACATTTTGAAAGAAATTTTTGAGTCAAAATCTAAGTTACTTAACATAAACACTCGTAAGAAATAACTAGATATACCATCCAATGTTTGTCTAGCCACATTTCAAGGTAGCTTATGACGTATAAAAGAACGTTAGGATATTGTTGATTTCTTGTCATAATGTCCCTATAACTATTCTTTAACATCATAAAATACATTTCAAGCGAGTTAAAAATTAAAACTAAGGAACATTGTAAACTACTTCTTAGGATTTAAGTTTTAGAGTCGAAGTATGTTTACGTTCCACATAAGTAGCATATTTAATATATGCATGTCATTTTCTTATTTTTTTTTTGTGTTTGTTGCTATCCTGTATAGGTGAAAATGCCCAAAGTGACAGTTGGCGATGTCTCAAGATCAAAATCATACATTCCAAAAGTTTCCGCCATTCCAGGGATAGCTCCCTCTGTTGCTTGTCTCTATCGTCACATTGAGGATAGAAACATTCATGAGGGGAGAATTGTCCATCCATCATTCTATGAATCCGACTACATAGAACGTATGTTTTCCAACGTAAGTCTTGATTGTCTCTACAAAATTAATGAGCCAATCATTCCGCGCTTTGTCCTTGACTTCTATAGTCAAGTGGTATTGCAAACCGATCCCTTTGGCACTATCCTCATATCCTTCATGATTCAACACCAACTCATCACTCTTACTCTTGCTCAATTCGGGCAAATTCTAGGAATTCCCTCCTCCGGTCAAGCTGTCTTCTCAAATGAGTGGGACCTTTCTTCTCTTGAGCTTAATCGACCTCAAGAGGGTCCTTACTACTCCGAGATTCCATCTCCTGAAGAGATTCGTCAATATCTTGGGCTAGCTCGTGGTACGACTAGTCGAAAGATCAAGTCAAAAGATGTTGAAATCTCTGAAAACCAAATCCTTCTCAAAGATCTACGCCGCGACATGAAGAGTTGGGAAGAACTCATTCGTGAGAATGCGTTCGGTACCAGTGGTCATCGTGATCATGTCACGGCAAGCATAGTCCACATGTTGTATTGTATCGTTGCTGAACAGCCGTACAATTTGGCATATCTCTTTGTCTACCGTATCATGTCCGCCAAAAACACTCATAATGCAAATCTACCATATGGTATGTTTCTCACTCGTCTCTACAATCATGTCATGGTACACTATCCACATCTTCGGAGTCCAATTTATGAGTCTGTTCAACCGACCCTCAATCCACTTGTTCATGTCCGTACCCGTCGCCCCCGTAGTGACAAGGGTAAATCTCGTAAGTCAGTCTCGTTTCCACCTCGTGGTTCCACGTCTCATCAAGGTGATGATGATGATGATGATGCGGAGGAAGGCACATCACGTGCTAGTACCCCATCACCAAGGACTTTCGTTGAAAATCTCCCGGATCTTGATTACACCGAGTATCAAGTTCCTCCTCGTGCCGAAATGACAGACGAACTACTCTTCGAAAGGCAAACCGAGATGCTCAACTCACAATGGCAGATGCACCATGAAGTACGAGGCGGCTTCAAGTCCATTGGAAAGTCACTTGGAAAGTTGTTTGGGAAGAAGAAGAAATAAACATATTTGATGAATGTTTAGTTGATTTTTATTAGACACTTATATGTAGTACTATTATCTTGACACTTGCTTGCTATGACTTTTATTATGTTAGTTGATAAACTTATTAGAACCTAGCTACTAGTTTATTTGAAATTATATGACTATGCTTCTAATATAATTGTTTTATGTATATTGTTTTAAATATGCAATTGATAATATTTAATCATTCTTGATGTACATGATCCAAATGGAACTTGCTGCAAAGACACCCTAAAAATAACCTTTTTCTGGAAATTTTTCAAATTTGGTCGCCTGGGAAATCACCAGATGGGCGGCCCCCTTAATTCCTTAGGCGGTCCCCTTAATTTTTAAGGGGGCCGCTCAACAATTAAGGGGACCGGCCATCTGGACAGTAAATTTTACTGTTTCCTTTTGCATCTTGTGACCACTTTTACCTAGCCCCAGCTACCATTACCCTTAATGCACGAACTGGACTTGGAATATTACCACAAAACCTCCAGAATTTGCCTAAATCAACCACATTTTCACAATATAAAAACCCTCCTTACAATTACCTTTCACTCCATCAACCATCACCTTCATCAAACACCCATTTTCATCCACAATGCTATCACCAAAATCCTCCATCTCTAAGACTTCAAGGAAACAAAGACTTGTTATCATACCACCAAAACAACCTTTCATTGACCTCACCCAAGATGACATCAAAACTCCATCACCACCACCTCAAAATTCATCCCCAAGTGCACCAAATGCACCATCAGAAACACCATCCACCCATGGAGCTTCATCTTCCTCCATTCCATCCACCTCATCCATAAATGACTACATCCACACTCACCTAACATCATCACCAAGAGCATCATCACCACCATCCACTCAAGAACCTTCATACACCCAACTTGCCATTTCCCTATCACCCATCACACCTCTTGATGCTCACTTTTCACCATCACCAACCCCACCACCATTCTTTCCTATACCTTGGGCAATGCTTGAAGCCCATGGTGATAATTGTCTTTGTTGCGTCCATAACCGGACCTTAATCTTTGGTCTTAGAGATGAGATACACTACATGTTTTCATCTCTTGAACACATGATTGCCAACCCACAACCACCACCTCCTTCACCCACTACACCACCACCACCTCCATTTTCACCCAATTAAGCATATGCAATGCTTAAAAATAATTTTTCAAACCCTTCTTGCAAGCAAGCTCCATGGAAGACCATGTACCTCTAAGATGATTATGTAGTTTTATTAGTAGTTTTTGTTTGTATGCTTGCATGTTTCATGTTGTAATCTTTTGGTTGTGTACTTATCCACAACACCTTTATTAAATGAATGATCTTATTCTATATGCTTGCTTATTGTTGTTACATATACTTGTGCTTCTAACATTTTTTTTGCAAGCATTCCATAGCTCGTTTCCTTGGTGCCCCCAAACGAGGGGGAGTACACATCAAGGGGGAGTTTTCGTCCCGACATATTTGATTATAAAAATTTTCGGCTTAACCTTTTTGATTCTACAAAAAAGGGGAGAAATTGATGTAAACTCACTAAATACTTATCTAAAAACTAATTTTTAGATTTAATGAGTTTAGATTTTGTAATCATCAAAAAGGGGGAGATTGTTGATATAAATAATGCCTAAACACGTTATTAATATTTTTCGATATCTCTACGTTTTGATAATCACAAAATGTAAAATCATTAATCGGAAAATTATGACGTAAACAAGTATTTAGTTGTAAATATCTATTTCTACAACTCAAATCACTTAAGCTATGAATGAACTAATGCTTAATGCATTATATGATCAAAGGAACATTTTCTTAATAAACTAGATTTTTTATAAAACATCAAAAACATTTTATATATTTTTGAAAAACATTTTTGGCATTAAATAAAAATGTTTAATCTTTTATAAAAATATGAATTCAAATTTTTAACCAAAATCAGTTAAAATGTTCCAGAAAAACCTTCCCCACAAAAGGACAAAATTGGCCAACGGACAGAAGGGGCGGCCCCCTTAATTTTACTAGGCGGCCCCCTTAATTATTAAGGGGGCCACCCCCTATTTAAGGGGACCGCCCCCGCTCCAGTAGACCTCCAGCTGTCTAATTTTTCTCCTATAAATACCAGCCTTCTCCTGGACTTTTACTTACCTTTTGCACACTAAAACTTTCTATTTTAAATCATATTTCATATCTTCAAAATCCTTTGATCATATAATCTTAAGCTTTGGTTTCTAAGTGATCCAAGCTTCCACCACCAAAAGTGCAAAAGAAGAACTCTACTTCAACTAGTGAAGAAGTGTTATTACTTACCTCATTCAATTGTGTTGTTGTGTAAAGTGTTGTGTAGTTGTGATAAGTAGATCCAAGTGTAATTACGTAGTGGTGTTGTAAATTTGTTGTGAAGTAGTTGTAAATTTGTTGTGAAGTAGTTGTGAATAAGTAGTTGTGAAGTAGTTGTGAAGAAGTAGTCGTGAAGTAGTCGTGAAGAAGTTGTGAAGAAGTCGTGAAGAAGTCGTGAAGCCGTTGTGAAGAAGTCGTGAAGAAGTCGTGATTAAGTCGTGTAGAAGTTGTGTATAAGTTGTGAGATTGGTTCTAGCTACGATTAGGACTCGACATCTAGCTTTGTGTCGTTAAGCCGGTGTAAGCTAAAGTTGTGTAAGGTTTCTCCGCCATAAGGGAGTTTGTTGACATAGTGAAGAAAACTCTCGAGTAGGTGACTCGAGGAGTGGAGTAGGGCAAGGAAGGTGTCCTTGTAGCCGAACCACTATAAATCTCCGTGTTGTGGTTTGATCTTTCCATCTCTATCTCTTATTTCATTACATTTACATTACTTGCATTACTTATCTATATTTGTTTATATATGTTCATATTGATCAAGAGTTGAATTCACATAAGATAGAATCGAAGTTTTTAAAAAGTAAACAAAAGTTTTCATAAATTAAAAAGACGTAAAACTATTCAACCCCCCTTCTAGTTTTCCACACTTATAAACCCTAATTAGGGTTTTGATCTTGTCTTGATTTGTAATAGGTTGGAGTTGCTAAAAGGTACGCATTCTTTATGTTTAAGTTAATTAATTACAAGTATTTGATCATATAGCTTCCGTTGCGTGCTCATGATGTTTTTATATTAATTTTATGATTGTCATGATATGTTAATTCAAACAGACACACTAAAGTAGTAATCATCAGTAGGACAAATATACAAAGTATCAGGTTACAAAAGACTTGGTAAATTGTTGATTTAGCATTGATAGTTATGATGTGTTTATATAGATTCATTGGAACTGAATTAAGTTGGACTATCGATAGCTTGGAGACTGTTTGATATAAGGTACGGATATCTGATCTTATTCTTTTATTTGTGAATATGATCGTACGGATTCTTGGCTAGTACTTATAGATATGAGTCGCTTGACCATTGATATGGATTATTGATATTTCCGTCTATTTTGTTTGTTCATTTCCGTCCTTAGTGCATAAATTAAATGGCCTTTCGTTTTCACTAATATTGCTTCATTGTTAGAATTCCATTGTTATGACTCCATCGATTCATTGTTATTGATATATTGTTACTTTCCCAACATTATTGGACCTTTTTTTTTTTTTTTTTTTTTTTTTTTTTTTTTTTTTTTTTGTAAAGGGGAGTAATCCTGCACCCTGGTAAATATATTACACCAAAAACGTTTAAGTACAAAGGATATGCGTGAAGTCCCATATCTCAGCCCGTTACATGGGCACTTACAAGAATGACAAAGCATTCTCCGTTACATGAGCACTTACAAGAATGACAAAGCATTCCTATAACTTACAAACATAAACTACCAATAACCACAATATATGAGTGACAAACCACTCTTATAACTAATAATTGGGCATAAAATTACAACGACTATAAAAGATAATAAATAAAATACTATTCAAGTAGAAACACTTGAATCTTCACAAGTCGTCATAGAAGTCCATAACATTCCACGAAGTAGCCACAATTATGGTAAGAATAACCACAAACAGCACCATCCTCACCAAGGGACTACAACGAACCCCCATTGATCCAAGAAAGACCAAACAATCAGCAACATCCAACCAAGCGTACCAACACTATGACTTTAAACCAATACCGCATCTGCTAAAAGTTCCTTGCAAACTCTAGCTAAGAATGTAACACAATGTATATCTAAAGTCATAGACGAATAATAGGGTAATGATCCCTAACTTATAAATATTGGACCTTATTGTTGTTGAACCTTATTAATTGATATTGTGATATTTAAACCTGGGTATTTGAGTTATTAACTACTCATGAAGGTACCATGGGTGCGTCATTGTGGCACGATGACATGACACTATTCGTAGTAGTGTGATTTGTCTACGTCGTCTCCTCATTGTTGATGTGATAAGGGATTTTTAGGAGGCGTATTGGTCGACCATAGCTATTGTATTGTCATTGTTGTGGAATGTGGATGGAGGCGTAGTGCCTAACACCTCATCCACCATTGTTTGGTATTTTGGATCTGCAGGTCCATGTACCAATTGTATTGTTATTATTGGCTAATACTTGTTTTGTGTAAGTGTTGGTATATTGTATTAAGCTCATACCCCACTGAAACCCTACCCATTGAATTTACGTATTGAATATCCCTATTAAACTTATTTATCGAACTTGCATATTGAATGTATCTTACTGAACATAATCTATTGAACTTACCTCATTGATTTGTCATCTTTGTAATTTTTAATTCATTGGTTAAAGTTTTTGTTCAAACTTCTACATTGAATAATTTTTTATGATCATATTTGCTTCTTTTGTTTTGTATTGCTTTTATTTGTAACCGTGCACTGAGCTTTTTGCTCAACCTTATTGAGAGCTAGTCCAAGTAGCATGAAGCATTAGAGACTTGTTATTTTGGCCTATTTAATTCTTCTAAATAAATTTGTAGTGAGAACTACAACCAAGGCCGTCTTTGAGAGTGTGCAAGGTGAGCGATCGCTCAGTGCCCAAAATTTATCCCGTTAATAATTATATGCATGTGTACACATATTTTGCACGAAGAAAAAAACATTTAAATGAGAAAATATCTTAAATGAGTAATATGTTAGAATAATTAAATTATATCTTATAAACAATGACACTTTATATACAACATTCCTTATCGAAAAGGTTCATTACTTAATTTCGTCCATGGCCCTCAAAATTTTCATAAATTCATGAAACAACCCTGACTACAACCTTTTACTTTTGATTGATTGGGAACACCTTATGTTATTTTTGTATTGGAGAATTAGTTAGACTTGGACTTTTGCTCTGTTTATGTATCGTTTGTGTAGCTTTCGGTTCCTTTGGAATTGGGGTGTTACATTTGTTGACGTCTCGTACCTTGTTTTCAGAAATTAAAAGAAGAAGAAAAAATGCAACGATTGAGATTAGGATATGAACATTCTTCAGTGTCGGACTGGAAAGGGTGATCTAAATATATACCACATATAAACATATAGCCATCGGGTGTAACATTCTTCAGAACAAAAACAAATAATAAATGGACATGCTATACATTGAAAATCAAACTCAAAAATATACATGTACTCTGCCACCACCAGTCTCTAACTCAAACTTTCTTACCTCGACTACAGCTAACCGTTCAAAGGAACTATAAAAAGTGTGAAGACGATTACAAAAAGATCCAAAAGAAACCCATTGCAGCCTGCACATCCACATTAATACTCATTTGAGAAAATAAATACTGACTTCCAATCCATGCACTCAAAGTCTAGGTCGTATACATTCAACAATTTTTTTTTATTTTTTTTTATTTATTTATTATTTTATTTTTTTTGGGGGGTTTTCAACACTCAACAGAGGACATAATGTTAGGGTCGGGCAATGAGTCCAAACAGGTTCTTATAAACACGGGAAAATTTAAATTTCTAGTTGGGTTGCCCACAAATACTTTCCATTTATTAAAAAAAAAATGCATCATAAAACCATATATATTATTACAATAATCTAAGTTCTTAAGCAAAAAATGTTCAAAGGTTGTACTCATGTTTGAATGAAATAATCTAAGTTCGATCCACTTTCAGTGATTGTAAGACCATTTGAACCATTTCTTTTATAACTAAAATTCTTTAATGGCCCTATGGAGATAAAGTGTAACCCAAATCGACCAATTCATTAATATAGGGTTCAAAAACGCCACAGGTAGGTCCCAAATTAGTCTGATATCCACTTACATAAATAATAAAGCCAGATGGTATTTAGTCTGACATCCAATTACAGTTGCAGCATATTATAGTTTTAGATAGCTTGCATAAAGATTATAATGTTCCTATTAATGGGAAATGTTCAAATCAGGTTATCAAGCGTAGCAATTGAATGGAACAGAGGAAGCATACACTAAGCCTTGCATTGGTATAATCATGTCCAAGTACCGAATAACGATCCAATTACTAATGAATTAGTCAATTTGGCTTGTGTTAAAGCGGCCAAAAGGGTCAAATGAAAACTTCGCTAAAAGGGAACCCATCGAATGGGTTGAAAGTTCCCCAAAACCTAAGATCCAATGAACCAATCCTAGTTATCCATTTTTTATCAAAAAAAAAAAAAAAAAAAAAAAAAAAAAAAAAAAAACTTTCATTTTTCTAACAATTAAATATCTCGCAAACCGTTAATCGTTACGCGAAAAGAATCATACCATCACGATGAGAACTAAATCATCTATCTATAGAGGGGCACTTCTATATTCTATATACTTTCGAGGAACTTTTTTTTCAACTTTTTTTTGTAAAGTGTTGAAATTTACGTATAGAGAAATCACATATGATTTGATATTTTCAAATCACATGTTTCATGAAATCGCATGTGATTTTATGAAATCGCATGTGATTTGTGAAATCGCATGTGATTTGTGAAATCGCATGTGATTCCTAACATACAAATCACATGTGATTTTTCAAGACGCAAATTTTAACACAACAAAAATCGAAAAAAAAAAGGTGGGTCGAAAGTATATCGAAGTGCCCGTCTACTGAAAGATAAAAAAATTCTCGTCGCGATGGTGTATTTTTCGTCGCTTAACGATTTACCGTTTGCAAGATATTTTATTTTTTAAAAAAAAAAAAAAAAAAAAAAAAAAAAAAAAAGGTTAAAAATGGTTTTTTATTGATTTTGATGAAAAATGCATGGCTACGATTGGTTCATTGGATCTATGAAGAATATGGGATCTATATTGATCTCAACTCAACCTCCTAAATTATTTCATTCACAGATCTAAATTATTCTCGTAAGACTATTGCTTTTTTAATCGTTATTAAAGCATTAACTATCTTTAAGGGTGAACACGGCAGGCCCGGTTTAGCCCCCACTCATGATGTTTGTGTTTATCCTAGAACTCGAACAAGCATAAAAACTGAGCGAAAACGTAAGTAAAAATCAAAGCATTTTGCGATGAGTCTGCATTTGTGACTCAAAGTAATGATTTTCCAGTGACGAAAGAGTAAGTACGACAAATATACGCACCAGGGTATACCGTCTCTGATGTTGGTAGTGCAGGCAATGACATCTCTGCAAAGAATTGGTGATAAATATTACAATATAATATATGTAAATCATCCCGAACAATAAACTAGAAAAAAGGATGTTATCACTAAAATGAAACCCAATCATGTTACTTCTGCAATAGTGCTAACACCAAATATTTACCATGTTTCACATATTGGAAAATGTACAGCTGTTTGAAAAACTTTTATGGGAGACTAGTTCAGAAGTAAGCAGAACGGTGTTCATCTTTTTTCTCAAGGATTGTATCAATTAACTTTGCTTTTTATCCCTAACAGGTCAAACTGGTAACATAAAAATATAGCTAAAGAGGGAGTGGGTCGAACGGCCCAAAAGGCGCACAGAAGTTTTTAACACAAAATCCTTTTAAATCATTGAAATCAAAAGATTAAAGTAAACTTGAAAATAAATAAATAATACGTAGTAACTAGATTATTACATTTTAGACCAATAAAAATTAGGAATTTTGGAGAAAAAATTGTAGAGGGTTGAACCCGAGACAAACAACTCGACTCGTTTCAACCAATACCAAAAAATGTGCTACAACCCGTTACCCAACCCACCAAACCCGTACCACGTATGTCTGAAGAAAATTCACGGCCTAAGTGAATTACCAGGAGCGCACAGAGAGAAAGATGTCATAGATGATGATGAAGGCCATGGAGCAGCAATATTGTCACTCAAGTCGCATGTAAAGCTAAAACCACTTGAATTGTCATACACCACATCTGCTGGCAAGCTTCTAAGTAGACACCCTGCACGATTTATAAATCCTACATCAATATACATGAGCTAAGACATTGTCTCTCTTCAGGGAAATATAATATCTTGAACTATCACGAAGTATTTCAAATAGTCAAAAAGTTTAATTAGTCACTAGTTTTTAAGACATTGTCCACTCTTCTAGCAGCCACTAGTTTTTAGATAGTCAAAATTTTGCAGTATGGACGTCATGAACCTAGTAATATTTTAAACGGCAGTTGATCTTTTTATGTATAAAATTATCATAAAAAGTACGAGTAGTTCTGTTTCACTTCTTTTTTGGGTAAAGGGTTACAAAAACAAATTTCATACTATGAAAAGAACAAACAGCCAAAAAAACATAAGGAAGGTCACCTTCGTTTTCTCCATAAGCTGCTTCCTCGTCAAAAGTCACACATATGATAAAAATACACGATCAGACAAGTCCATGAGAAATAAAACCACCAAATACAAATAACGGATTATGTATTGGGAGGCCACTCAACAATTAAGCTTTTTACTTTAAGGCCACCCAATTTCAAAACTAACTTATAGGCCGCCCATTTATGGATTTGCTTTCGTTTATACCAATTTCGGATAACTTTATCTCGAAAATCTTTGAACAATGAGAATAAAGCTAAATATAACATATTAAAACAATACAAACGAGTATTGAAATGTAAAATATCAGTTTTAGCTATTATTTAAGTACAACTTTAGATAGTTAAAAGTGAATTAAGACAATTTAACTAATGTTTTAAGTTTAAATTGCTAATTTTATTGTGTTGACATGTTAAAGTTACCTTTATTCTTGAAATTGTATGAATATCCGGCAAGAATTTGAACGAGGTTGGTATAAAGGAAAACAAACACATACTTGGGTGGCCCATAAGTTAGTTTAAAAAAATGGGTGGCCTAAAAGCAAAATGCTTAATAGTTGGGCGGCCTTTTGAGACATAATCCCTACAAATAAAAATATATTTACCTTGGAGACTAAAATCCTTCAAGTCAACATCACAAAGCTCATAAATATCTGTCAGTACTCCTCCTTTCCGTAGCATGGACCCCAAAAATGATGCACAAAGTATTGCTTGTCTGTTTGTAATTAACATTTGCCTTTGTACTCCCCCAATGTAAGAATTCAATGAACTGCAACATGAAGGACCAGAGGCAGACACATTTCGACAAGCTTTTATCACCTCAACTGGCTGCTTAAATTCCAAAGGGCAAACTGTATCGCAAACTTATCAGTATATATATAATCCAGATATAATATAACATTTAAAAGAATATGACCTCAACAATTATCACTAGAACTAAACGTAAATCCGGGCCTACTGTAATTGCACCTTTGTTAACTTTACACGCAGATAATATTCTAAAAGAAGAATCTGCAGCCTCTGATGGAAGTTTCCGTGAAAGCCAAGAATATACAACCCCTTTGCAATCATTTAGCACATCAATATGAGTAGATAAGCCTGTGTCCGTATTTTCACTGACTAATGACTGTGATGACGAAATTTTAAACGCAGCCTCCATAATTGCTGGTTGACAAACTGATCTGCAGCACTCCTTTAGAGGATCTATTACACTACAAGCATCCAATAATTTGCTCGAGTTTACCGTTTTCTCAAACGTGTTTATATCCTTGACAGGACATGATCCACCCGTTAAATTTGATGATTTAAAAGAACACATAGCAGGTACTGAACTGTTTGCACCTCTACTCGCCAAAACTTCCACAATATCTGAGAAACAATCATCAGCAGTGGTATTTTGTACAACTAAACTATCAGAATCTTTAGTGTAGTGTCCCTGAAATATATGAAGTGAGCTACCAAACTGTGGGCAACATATTACATTTCCTACAAGTGGTGCTATGAGTTGAGAACAATCGGATGCTGTTTTGTCCATGATATTTGAAATGGAAGAGAAATTGAATGGGCATCTACCCGTTAAGACTGGTTTGTATGTCTTTGGAATGGAGGGATACATTGGAGGTAAGTTCTTCCCTGGAAAAGGGTAAGTTGGTAAAACTGAAGGTGATATTTCTATGGGCTGGAAAATTCCAGAACTAGGAAGGCTAACAAATTGAGATGCTGGAGGCAGCTTCTCAGCAGTTACATTTAGAAATTTGGTTATCCAAATAGCGAGCAGAAAGATGTAAAAGCAGAATGAACCTGCAAATAGACAACAATTAGATTAAGCATTTGTATGTAGTATTTTAAATAAAGCAAGACATAATGACATACTCCCTCCGTCCCAAAAATTATTGGTCACAGACAGCAATCCCATAGTTTGAGGAAAAATTCAATAATTACATTGTGGCACCAATTAAATTTTATATTTACCATTTAAAGGTTTTTAATAGGTATAACTATGGACAATTATTTTTGGGCTTACCAAAACAGGAAGTTGGTGACAATTATGGGGCGGAGGGAGTATTATGTAATATAAAGCTCAATTATTAAAGAAAATACCCTTGAGAAGCGTCACAGCCTTGATACAATTCATGGCTCAGTTACCCTTTTGGCAACATGTATACTGGACAAACGTTCTATCACTGTCAACGGAAAATCCATATACAATTCAGAGACAAGTAACTATACCAGTAACAAGCTCGAATTTAAATGCAAATTGAAATTGGATCAAGAAAATAACCAAAGTAGTCATATACGAATCATCTCTCGTTAGGAGAACTTATCATAGGCATTACTATATCAGGATGACAATATATCAGCATCACAAAGCAGAGCTAGACGATTGAGTGACCTTCTGGTGCTTAACCACCTAAGCAGAGACTAACTAGACAATTAAGCTGAGCCTTAAGTTGTGCATTTCAGTATACTAAAGCTAATTATTATTATTACTAGACTAACCTAAACATACAAGATCAAAACTTTGATATTATATACTTTTTGTACAATAACATCGGATTGAGAATATTCGTCAAAATTAAGATAAGAAGTTTAGAAAAGGTTGAACCGTCACTACTCGATTTCTTGAAACACGCAATACAACAAGCAGTTGGTAATTGAAGAGTATCGATGGCTCCCTCCCAAGTAATAAAACCCTAATCGAAGAGGTAGTTGATGCTTAAAGCCTATGCAGCTGCTAAAGCAAACCTAAACAAGATTTATAGAGCAACGATCCACACCAGTTGGCTGAAATGGTACTTTTTGCCTCTATACTATAGGGAAAAATGTTTTCCATAATAAATAATAAGAAAAACCGAGACCTAATACTCTGTATTCTACTAAACGGGAACCAATCAGGCAATCATATACTCCCTATATCTCAAAATAACTGTCTCCCACAAAAACAAACACAGTTTAAGAAAAACATAATCATTATTGCTTTTTCTTTTCTTACTTTTTGCAGAATGACATTTTACCCTCAACTAATTAATTAATTCCTTAACTCGATAAAAAAATCTCTGTCTATTTTTATATTTTTAGCAGTGGACAATTAATTTGAGACAGCGCAAAAAGGAAATGTGAAGAAATAATTCGGGATCTAGGTAGTGAAAAACAGCTTCCTGGTAGCGCTTCAAAACAACATGTAAATCTTACTACACTTGAACCAGGTATCAATCTCTATATAAGGTACGAGCTGCTACTAATTGATCAACAAACACAATAAAAATCAAAACTTGATAGAAACAAACTCATACCTAAAAGTGTTTAGTGTGATCTGACAGTACAAGTGACGACTATAATCAAGATCCTTCTTTGTCATTTATATAAAAAAAACAAAAAAACAAAAAAAAAACACCTTTAAAGCATTTTAACGATGATGGTAAGCTTAAAAACCCTAATAACCTTTCAAGTATGTGTGTGTTTTTAGTGTGTGTGTGAAAAGGTGCAGAAGAAAAAGGCGAATGATGATGATTGGTTGGTTGGTTCATCCCTCCCAAATTGAACCTATTACCTTATGCCAACTCATTCCCATAAATTTTCGTACCTCCCAACCTAATTCACTAGCGGCGCATAAATTCTTGTACCTCACAATTTATTTTTTCCCTTTTTCTTTTTAATATTTAAACTCCTTTCTGTTTATCTTATCCATCTCCTTATACCACATATTCTCCATATCAAAATTTATCATTCATATATGTATTTCTTACTGTCTCTTCTCCCTCTCTCACTAATAGGGGTGCAAACGAGCCGAGCTACTCGAGCTCGACTCGATAAAAAGCTCGAAACGAGCTGTCACAACTCGCGAAAAATCCTAAATATTTAATAACAATTAAATAATTAAATAATATTTAATTAACGTTCACGAAACTATTTTTCCGAGTAAATGTAAGATTTTCAATTACGACGTTAATATAATCTTATCTCGACACGAAAATATATTTTCACAACTCGAACTCACGAACCGGCCCAACATATAATTTTCTTTTCTTTCTCTTGTCTATTCGACTAGCCAAAGAACCAATTTACTTTTGCTTTTTCATTTCCGATTTCGACAAATGAGCTATAAAACAAATTTCACAATTAAATTCTTAAGACTTTTAAGAATTCGTAGGATCAAGTCTCGTCGAAAAATACGACCCTTTGACCCATTTACGAAGTCAAAACCAAAAGGTTGTATTTCTACTACTCGATACAACATTTCTTATAAAAACTTGTTCTAAATCGACATGTACCACATTATTACTGATAGAATTGCATAGAATATACAAAAGATACTATGATAAAGATACAAGATCATCACTTATGAGTGTTACACGTTGGAAAGTCACATTTGGTTTTCTTTAAAATACTCGATCGAAACTATCTTTATTTTCAATTTCTAATCCAACCAACTTTTCAATAATGACACACTCAAGCATTTTTCAATGCAATAACATGTGAAAGTTAGGCTAATGTGTCCCCTAAAGCATTTAATAAACAAACCCAACATGTTTTCTTTTATAACACTCGATAGGTTTGTATATTTTATCAAGAGATCCCACAATTATTGCCTCATTCGAATAAACAAATCCTCCTATGCTCAATAATTCGACTCCCTCTCATTACTACTCACGTGATACTTCATTTCTGTAATTAACAATCACTTAGAGCCTCACAAGAACCAGAAACACTCTCATCACTTCATTCGAACCAAAACAAACCAAGAACAAAGAAAACCAAAGCGTACGTGTAGTATTATTTCGAGCGAACAAGGACCTAGGACTATCCCACGCCTCTTCAAAACTCGTTGCTATCATTTCTAAGTTCATTGTAAGTCATTTCTACTCTTTTCGTTTCATTTCATACCGATTCAAACTTATTCAATCTTGTTATATTTGTTCTCGAACGGGTGTGTTTGTGGAGTTGGTTTTTCGTAATCTTTTGATAACCCATGTTCGAACCACCTCACACTCACTTCTCTACTCACTAAAGTTCATGAAAATATTCACAAGGACGACCCATGCAATCGTATGAACTCAAAACAAAATCCTTTTCATTTTGTCAAAACTTGCGTACCACAAAAGACTTAGAAATTCTAAGTCTTGAAATGTATCAAAACAGCCTAAACCCTCGTGTTCATGGCCTATTATCTTCGAAAACCACTGATTAAAGACCACTTATTTTAGCACCTCTTGATTCCTAACGTGTAATACTCTAACTTTGTCTTCCTAAACATGTTGTGAAAAACCCTCGAAAGCCTCTAAAAACGCGTCTTATGTTTGTGCACCAGAACTGTCCAACACTTAGAAAAATATCAGGTTTCACATGTTTCAAAACAGGCGACATAGCCAACTCGTGGCTTATTTTCTTCGAATCCGTACACATGACACCTATATATTTTTGAACAAACTGATTGTATATGTGAAAAAACTAAATGTTTCGTGCTTTGAGTTTTCAAAAACAACCACAACCCGTCACCCAAAAATACACAAAATGATTTGACATTGTCGAATTAAACTAGAACTTATAAATTTCAAAAGTGGGCTTTGTTAGCCCGTTAACAGCCCATTAAGCCCAAATCAATTTTTCTGGTCAAACCAACAGTTGACTTAAGCTTTAATAAGTTAAAATAAGCTTGTGAAATTTTTCTAGAATTTTTCCAAGTGTTTTTGGTCAAAAAGGACTAAAAGTGAAACGTTTTCTAACCTTAGGGACTGTTTTTGCAAAGTCTGCAAAAACAGGGTTTAAACCTGTAAAAACAGAAAGTTTAGGACAATAAATGACTTTATAATAAAATATGAACTTATTTTGTCATTTTGATAAAGTACGAGGTTAAAAATGTAAGTTTAGTTAACTAAGGACTAACGATGTAACTTAACGACCGTTAGGGTTAAAAGTGTAAAACTTATGAAACTGAAAGGACTAAACAGAAAGTAAGCATAAACTTGATTTTCATTCAGTATACTTACCCAACGACCCTTAACCTCGCTCATTCGTTCACTTGTTCACGTATTAGTTAACGAAACGTTATATTGTATATAACGGTTTCTAACGATACGACCATCCGTTCTATCCAATTCTTGTGAATTGACGATCATCGTGATTCTGAAAACATAACCACAAGATAATATTCATGGAGAATATTATTTTTGAACTTGAGGCATTTAAACACAATGCACTCACTCCTTGATCAAATCGTTATACGATTTCCACAAACGACGTTCGTGTTTAGTCGAATACTCAAAATCTTATTCTTATTCAGGTTACGTGTGAATCTATTTCAAGCTTACAATTCAATCAACCGTTCAGGACATCCAAGTGAGTTCATAGCCCCTCCTTTTATACGATTTATAACTGTTTTGGGGGAGAATACATGCTCAATACTACATTACTTGTTTACGCAAACTATTACTGGTTTTACCTATGAACATGTGCTTTACACGAATACGAGGTGTTTTCATAATACAAGTTAATGCTTTATATATGGATATAAGTGCTTACATTGCTATGCTTAGGTTACTACTTGCCACTGAAAATCCCCTACGAATCATGAACCGTTAATTACGTTGTAAGCGAGGATGTTATGGATAGATCTATTGGGTTGACAACCCCGTCCGGGTTGGACGCATATCATTCGGGACATTTCCGAGTGTTTGGCAAACACTGTTGGGGGTAAAATTTACGTGCTTGATTGCGCGCCTGTACGTCGAGCTTCGGGGTCATGAGCTTAGGCATAGGAAATTACTGTATGGCTGTGACACTATATTTGTTATACTGTCTGCTATGGAAAACTTATAATCCATATATATAGGTGAATACATAATACTGAACATGAACAATGACATATGGCAACGGATTATAAATACACAAGTTGCAAGCCTTAATGGAAGGGCTTGGAACCGAGTGGATTTATGATGCCCTTGCTGGATAACCTTTTTACAATGGCTTTTCAAGTACGAAACTCTATGAACTCACCAACCTAGTGTTGACCCGTTTTAGCATGTATTTTCAGGTATAAGCAATTGCTGGAGGCTCTTGGCAAGGCAATGGCATGGTCATAGAAGACTCTGATAAACATACGGGACCAACCAAACTATTTTAAAGCCTACTTCCGCACTATTTCTATTAATGTAAACCTTAACATTGTTGTTAAACAATTATTTCTTAATAAATGAAATGAAAACCATTTTTAATACTTGTGTCGTGACGCCAATTGAGTTACACCCCAGCAACACGTAAGCTTCCGTTGGGACCCGAATCTGGGGGTGTGACAGATTGGTATCAGAGCATTGGCTATAGAGAATGGTAACTTTTAAAACCGAGACTATAGCTATTTTCATGAAAACTTAAACCTATGACCGTCACGTGCCTGCCTGCCAAGCTGATGCCTCGTCTAAGGTAAATTGCTTACATATTTGATGAGATAATACCTGCTACTTTGCTTAATACTTTGCCTATCTAGATTAGTTATATTAATCTCTAGCAACTAAGTATTTCATTCCTTACGATTCCCAACTTAATGTTATTATTAAGTTCTTACGATTCCGGGTTACGGATCGTATACAGTACCATGGCCACCCTATACTACTATAGTGTTTCATGAGATTCAGATTCTGAATCTGAAAGTTCCCTAACTTTGGTTACCTCATCCTAGGTTCTAAATAACTTGAACATCCCGATACCAAGTACCCCTACCGATGAAACTAAACCTTTCGAAGAAGGTGAAACTGCTCCAACTCCTCCTTTAACTCCTATAGTTCTACCTGGCTTCCCACCAACTGAGGATCCATATGTGCAACCTGCACAAACTGCTAATCCACCTCTACTAGAACAAATAAGCTCTTATGCTCTTATCCGTATACCACGCATCAATGATGCCTACAAATTCCTACCTGCTGACGACATTCAGGTGCGTAGTCACCTACGAACCTTGGGAAAGACACCTACATATTCTGGGTATGGAGATACCTACTTGGGTGCGGAGACACCTACATAGAATTCTTAGGGCTTCGATTTCATGAACTTTCCTACTACTCCGACATTGTAATTTGTACAATGGTCTCAATTATCTCTTAGACACTGTAAATGATTACGGTGATCTCCCGACTCCTCAAGACTTTATGCGAATTGACATATAACATGTCACAAACTACTGATTTCCTTGGTAGAAATCAACGATATAGAATGTGTCATACACTTCTTAGCGTTACGCCTTTTCCTTACGTAGCTTCATCATTCGACCACGAGTTTGGTCACTTGCTTAAGTCATTCAGAACGTCTCTTCAAATGTGAAGGACCTAGTATTAGTATAACTGAGCTGAGTATTTTAAAATTCATTGAACCTCGGTGGAATATAGACTGGTCATCTATATTCGACCCGGGACAGTGGAACATAGCCTGACCACCTATGTTCGACTCAGAGATGAATTTTGCAATACTGAGAATAGTTATAATAAGATTTTGTCCTGACTGATTCCCTACCCAAGTTCTACAGATTTCATCCATGTGCGTACTCAATCCTTACAATAGAAACCTGAATCGTCAACTACAAGAGCTGAAGTTCAGCAACTTTCTCTACATTCACCAAGTAAGTTGGATACACATACCTACAAGTCTTGCTCAAGACTAACCTATAGGCATTATCCAACGCCAGAAACGAAACGTTTAGTAAACGTGGAAGGCTTAATCTTCGCTATATTCATCCTTTTCAAATTCTTGCTAGAATTGATATCTCACATACTTGAGCTACCGTCAAGACTCCGCAGTATTCGCGACATATTGAGTGTCGAATCTGAAGAGATGACTTGCCAACGAGGCAGTTACTATTCCTCTAGAAGATCCAAGTCTTAGAACAATCAAACCTTGATTGACCTATCAAAACCGTAGACCATGAAATCAAACAACTTTAGTAAAGTCGCATCCTTATCGACCAAGCTCTTCGAAAACTTACAAAAAGGTCCTGAACCCATGTGATAGCGTGAAGATGAAACCCGGTGCGCATATACTCATTTCTTTTCAACCGTAACGAGTAACCTGAATCGAATCGCGAGGACGCGATTCCGCTAAGGAGGTGAGAATGTCACAACTCGCGAAAAATCCTAAATATTTAATAACAATTAAATAATTAAATAATATTTAATTAACGTTCACGAAACTATTTTTCCGGGTAAATGTAAGATTTTCAATTACGACGTTAATATAATCTTATCTCGACACGAAAATATATTTTCACAACTCGAACTCACGAACCGGCCCAACATATAATTTTCTTTTCTTTCTCTTGTCTATTCGACTAGCCAAAGAACCAATTTACTTTTGCTTTTTCATTTCCGATTTCGACAAATGAGCTATAAAACAAATTTCACAATTAAATTCTTAAGACTTTTAAGAATTCGTAGGATCAAGTCTCGTCGAAAAATACGACCCTTTGACCCATTTACGAAGTCAAAACCAAAAGGTTGTATTTCTACTACTCGATACAACATTTCTTATAAAAACTTGTTCTAAATCGACATGTACCACATTATTACTGATAGAATTGCATAGAATATACAAAAGATACTATGATAAAGATACAAGATCATCACTTATGAGTGTTACACGTTGGAAAGTCACATTTGGTTTTCTTTAAAATACTCGATCGAAACTATCTTTATTTTCAATTTCTAATCCAACCAACTTTTCAATAATGACACACTCAAGCATTTTTCAATGCAATAACATGTGAAAGTTAGGCTAATGTGTCCCCTAAAGCATTTAATAAACAAACCCAACATGTTTTCTTTTATAACACTCGATAGGTTTGTATATTTTATCAAGAGATCCCACAATTATTGCCTCATTCGAATAAACAAATCCTCCTATGCTCAATAATTCGACTCCCTCTCATTACTACTCACGTGATACTTCATTTCTGTAATTAACAATCACTTAGAGCCTCACAAGAACCAGAAACACTCTCATCACTTCATTCGAACCAAAACAAACCAAGAACAAAGAAAACCAAAGCGTACGTGTAGTATTATTTCGAGCGAACAAGGACCTAGGACTATCCCACGCCTCTTCAAAACTCGTTGCTATCATTTCTAAGTTCATTGTAAGTCATTTCTACTCTTTTCGTTTCATTTCATACCGATTCAAACTTATTCAATCTTGTTATATTTGTTCTCGAACGGGTGTGTTTGTGGAGTTGGTTTTTCGTAATCTTTTGATAACCCATGTTCGAACCACCTCACACTCACTTCTCTACTCACTAAAGTTCATGAAAATATTCACAAGGACGACCCATGCAATCGTATGAACTCAAAACAAAATCCTTTTCATTTTGTCAAAACTTGCGTACCACAAAAGACTTAGAAATTCTAAGTCTTGAAATGTATCAAAACAGCCTAAACCCTCGTGTTCATGGCCTATTATCTTCGAAAACCACTGATTAAAGACCACTTATTTTAGCACCTCTTGATTCCTAACGTGTAATACTCTAACTTTGTCTTCCTAAACATGTTGTGAAAAACCCTCGAAAGCCTCTAAAAACGCGTCTTATGTTTGTGCACCAGAACTGTCCAACACTTAGAAAAATATCAGGTTTCACATGTTTCAAAACAGGCGACATAGCCAACTCGTGGCTTATTTTCTTCGAATCCGTACACATGACACCTATATATTTTTGAACAAACTGATTGTATATGTGAAAAAACTAAATGTTTCGTGCTTTGAGTTTTCAAAAACAACCACAACCCGTCACCCAAAAATACACAAAATGATTTGACATTGTCGAATTAAACTAGAACTTATAAATTTCAAAAGTGGGCTTTGTTAGCCCGTTAACAGCCCATTAAGCCCAAATCAATTTTTCTGGTCAAACCAACAGTTGACTTAAGCTTTAATAAGTTAAAATAAGCTTGTGAAATTTTTCTAGAATTTTTCCAAGTGTTTTTGGTCAAAAAGGACTAAAAGTGAAACGTTTTCTAACCTTAGGGACTGTTTTTGCAAAGTCTGCAAAAACAGGGTTTAAACCTGTAAAAACAGAAAGTTTAGGACAATAAATGACTTTATAATAAAATATGAACTTATTTTGTCATTTTGATAAAGTACGAGGTTAAAAATGTAAGTTTAGTTAACTAAGGACTAACGATGTAACTTAACGACCGTTAGGGTTAAAAGTGTAAAACTTATGAAACTGAAAGGACTAAACAGAAAGTAAGCATAAACTTGATTTTCATTCAGTATACTTACCCAACGACCCTTAACCTCGCTCATTCGTTCACTTGTTCACGTATTAGTTAACGAAACGTTATATTGTATATAACGGTTTCTAACGATACGACCATCCGTTCTATCCAATTCTTGTGAATTGACGATCATCGTGATTCTGAAAACATAACCACAAGATAATATTCATGGAGAATATTATTTTTGAACTTGAGGCATTTAAACACAATGCACTCACTCCTTGATCAAATCGTTATACGATTTCCACAAACGACGTTCGTGTTTAGTCGAATACTCAAAATCTTATTCTTATTCAGGTTACGTGTGAATCTATTTCAAGCTTACAATTCAATCAACCGTTCAGGACATCCAAGTGAGTTCATAGCCCCTCCTTTTATACGATTTATAACTGTTTTGGGGGAGAATACATGCTCAATACTACATTACTTGTTTACGCAAACTATTACTGGTTTTACCTATGAACATGTGCTTTACACGAATACGAGGTGTTTTCATAATACAAGTTAATGCTTTATATATGGATATAAGTGCTTACATTGCTATGCTTAGGTTACTACTTGCCACTGAAAATCCCCTACGAATCATGAACCGTTAATTACGTTGTAAGCGAGGATGTTATGGATAGATCTATTGGGTTGACAACCCCGTCCGGGTTGGACGCATATCATTCGGGACATTTCCGAGTGTTTGGCAAACACTGTTGGGGGTAAAATTTACGTGCTTGATTGCGCGCCTGTACGTCGAGCTTCGGGGTCATGAGCTTAGGCATAGGAAATTACTGTATGGCTGTGACACTATATTTGTTATACTGTCTGCTATGGAAAACTTATAATCCATATATATAGGTGAATACATAATACTGAACATGAACAATGACATATGGCAACGGATTATAAACACACAAGTTGCAAGCCTTAATGGAAGGGCTTGGAACCGAGTGGATTTATGATGCCCTTGCTGGATAACCTTTTTACAATGGCTTTTCAAGTACGAAACTCTATGAACTCACCAACCTAGTGTTGACCCGTTTTAGCATGTATTTTCAGGTATAAGCAATTGCTGGAGGCTCTTGGCGAGGCAATGGCATGGTCATAGAAGACTCTGATAAACATACGGGACCAACCAAACTATTTTAAAGCCTACTTCCGCACTATTTCTATTAATGTAAACCTTAACATTGTTGTTAAACAATTATTTCTTAATAAATGAAATGAAAACCATTTTTAATACTTGTGTCGTGACGCCAATTGAGTTACACCCCAGCAACACGTAAGCTTCCGCTGGGACCCGAATCTGGGGGTGTGACACGAGCCGAGCCTTGTCGAGCTCGAGCCGAGCTCGAGCCTGAAAATCAACTCGTTTACTTATCGAGCCCGAGCTCGAGCTTCGCTTATCGAGCTCGAGTAGGCTCGTCGAGCCTTATCGAGCCTTTGTTAAATCCAATAATAAAAAGCCCAAGCCCATGTCTTTGTTAAATCCAATATAGCCCAGTCCAACACCAATACTAACCCTAAATACGCATATAAATCACCACTCACTCTAACCCTAATCTCAATCTCACTCCACTTAAGAAAAGAGCAGTCAACACTTTCTTCTCTCTGTCAAGTGAACGCAGCCACATAAAAGCACCAAAGTAAGTATGTGATTTGCTTCTTGTTTTTCGATTTAAACCGAACCAAAAGAGGGATAAGACGATTTCGTTTTGATCTTTTCTTTGAAAGGTTCGTATATTGAAGAAGTGTGTCTTCTTTATAGATCTATGATGAAAGTGTTTTAGAAATCTTATAAAGATTTGGTATACACCTTTTGAAACACGACCTGAGATCTAATTTCTTTTCTTTTGATTCGATCAAACGGACTCAAGGAAGAATGAAACTTGTTAGTTTTGTTCGTTTTGTTTTGTTCGTATATTTGTTTTGTTCTTTCTTTAAAAATGATTCGGATATTAAGATGAAGGTTTGTTCTTCAAAAGATCGATGATGGTTATAGTTCACTCACGAAAAAAATCTATAAAGATTGATACCGTGAACAAAACTGAGATCTATGAAATGGTTAGGAGAAGTTGTGAAATGGTTAGGATTAGAGATTGTTGACTGTTTTTATTAACTGTTGTTAGATTGTTTGTTGTTAGATTGTTGAGGTTGATCAGGCTCTGTAATAATGTCTATTGTACTATCTTTATCTAACGATATATGATTTATGCACTTCTAAATTAACATTTTATAAGAGAACATCAACAAATGAGTAAATGTCTAAATGACCATATGAGATAGTAAAAAAAAGCTGTGGAGAAAAGGCGTCAAACAACATTTTTTTAGTGTTTTCGATATACTCGTATCAACCTCTTTGTTACTTTATTACTGCACTTTTTTGTAAAGTGATCTTTTAACTCTTTAATCAACTTAGATATGGTGACTAATGAAGCAGATAAAGCGAGCTCGATTAGGCTCGTTTAAGCGAGCCGAGCTTTGTGAAAAGTTTACGAGCCGAGCTCGAGCACAAAAATAAAGGCTCGGAGCGAGCCGAGCTCGAGCTCGAGCTTGTTAAAAAAAATGACGAGCCAGCTCGATTATAGTGAAGCTCGGGCTCGGCTCGGCTCGTTTGCACCCCTACTCACTAAAAACCTAGCCACCATCACCATCATTTTTGTCTCTCTCTCTCTCTCTCCCTCTTCATCGCCAGTTGCCGTCACACCACCACCAAACCACCACCGATCCGCCATTTTGATTCAAGATACACGAAGATCGAAGGTCCGTGAGTGTTGTTTGGGGTTGAATTTTTTTTAAGCCACCAACGTTCTGATTTTTTTTGAATTTCTTGGTTTACCAACGTTCACTTTTTATGGCCAACGTTCATTTTTTACATTTAAGATAGATGTGCAACGTACACTTTTTTGTTGAGATGAATTTATGGTGAGCGGTTTGCCAAGCCGCTGTTGACAAATTTTTTCCATAAATTTAGAACCGGCGGCGGTGTTACCACCGGTTTCCATCAACCCGTCAGCCATACCGATGGGTGCTCCTAGTCCCCTTAGTATTAGAGCATCAGGTGCAATTATAAGCTTAACTTACTCATTCGGGCCTCACGGGGTACCACGTCACCATGACATACCTGCCTTTACAACCCCCCTCCCCAATAACATACCACAACTTGGTCCCACATACACACTTATTCGCACACACAACTATTATATATATATATATATATATATATATATATATATATATATATATATATATATATATAGTGAGACTTTCTTGCGAGAACCATTTTATTTGCGAGAACTGAGAGAACCACCAAAAACATACATGCACGCCTTCAATAATTGTATTTTTGCACATATGTTCTAAAAACAACATATATGTTTTTAAAAAAACATAGTTGTTCTAAAGAATTTGATAAGAAATTGGAAATACAACATTTTTCTTTGAAGGTGTGCATGTATGTTCTTATAAGGCGTGCAACGACAATATTGCGGCCTTGTGTAAGGTTTTTGTGAAAAAAGAGGATGAGTTCATGGATATTGAAGAACATAGGTGGATACTTACGATTATTGATGATTTGCATGTATTTTTATTTTATTTTAAAAGGCGTGCATGTATGTTTTTTGTGGTTCTCTCAGTTCTCGCAGATAAAATGGTTCTCGTAAGAAAGTCCCCCTATATATATATATATATATATATATATATATATATATATATATATAAACGAAATTCTTACAACATTTCCTTCGTCGTGCATGTGACAACTCGTAATTTCAGGCCATTTTTCCGAACCTCGACAATTTACTATTCACTTTTTACTATTCATCATTTTCGAGGTCAGTCTGAGATTTTGAGAAACTTTCAGAAAATTTTACTATTCACAAAACATTATTCATTCCCGGAGGGAAATCACTATTCATAATCATCATTCATCTTTTCGCAAACTAGGTCTACGGGTATTTAAATGCGCGTAACCAGGATGGTTTAGCTGTGTATTCATGCATCATCAGTAAGGACACGTCATTTAGACTAGAGTAGTCTACATATCATCAGTAACATCATCATCATATTAAGTCATGCACGGGTTTGTGTGTTTTTCATTTACGTATGTTCGTTTATTTGTTAAACGTTACCACACAGTCATTACTACTAATATTATACTGAAATACTCCCGACTATGATCCTAATATATTTTCATGCTAATTTTAATGATATAAAATTTATATTATTAATTTACCCGGTGTTTTAAAACCTTTTGCTAAATTTTACGTTAAGAGCTTATAACTCCATCGGTTTGCGATATTTCATCACGATCACTATTTTAACACCCGATTCTTATCAGTAACATGATTTCATAATTTTCACGACTTCGTCGTATTTTATTTTTATTCGTCACGATTTATTTTCAGTTAACCCGGTACCCGATAACACCGAAATTATACACTAATCTAACTAGGGCTTATCCTAAATATCTTTATAAGAAAAAAATCTAATCCTAAGGCTTCCTCATGAAGCCTTGCCGCCCCCCCCCCCCCCTTTCCCTAATAAGCCAAGGTTCCTTAAATGCTCCTTTTACTTAAAGTCTTGATTTTATTTTACAACTTCATTACATAACAAATCACTAGCCAAAATAAAACACAAAACCCTCTCCCTCTTCTCTCTAGGCCACGGCCAAAACAAGAACACCACAAGGATCCGTAAATTTTTCTAGCAAAAGTGTTATACAAGTTCCTTATATCATCCTTGTTAGAGTTTTGCAATAAAAACTCCAAGGTTGTGGTCATTTTTCATCCTAGCTCATCAATCATCAAGTAAGCTCAAGAACACCATTTGTGATCATTTCATACTTCCTTTGTTCTTATATTGTTGTATCTTCTAGTTATTTTGAGAGCTATCCATGCAAAACTTATGTTATATATACCACTTGGTTCATTTTTCACTAAAACTACCTTAAACACTAGATCTGTAAGTTTTATTAACATCCTCGCGAAGCCCGTCATTTTTGGTGAAGTTTAGGACCCATGACACCCTAAGAAGGTGTATGGTAGGATATGTGTATTTGTGGAGTTGTTTTGAAGTAGTTTGAGCAAGCCGCGAACCAAGAAAATGAGTTTCTAACGTATATACAAACGTCAAGTTCTATTACAAACTTTTAACGCGCAATATTTTACGACTAGTTTTGCTAGGCCGTTTGGTCATATTTTCACCAGTTGTAAAAGTGATATTTTGCGACGAAACTATTTTATTTGACGATAAAACATCAAATGGGATCGTGGAGTATTATTCCAGCATTTTTACACGAAATATAGTATATGACTTGCCGAGATGTCAAAAATATATTTTTCGACAATAAACGTTATTTTCAAAAATAACGAGTGGTATCGTTGACATACGTATTTGCATGTGTAGCATCATTTCATTTGCTTACATTACATCATATCCTCATATTAGGTCGCGGTTAGAGTCCGAGCCTCATTTCAGCATATCCATTATTATCATTGTTGCTATCGCATCAGGTGAGTTCCATAGCCCCTATCTTTATACGTTTTGGATTACGTTTTGGGGGAGAATACATGCTCAATCATTTTCATCGAAATGTATACTTGATTTACTTGAATATGCCATTTGCTTAGTCAAACCATCATTTGCTCTACTTATGAATTTGTTATTCATTCGAATGTATTGTATATTCACTTGCTACACATTTAATTCTTATTATTCATGGACACAAGCACTTTAAACATTATGCACACTTAACCGAATGAACCGGCTCCACCACTATGTACATACATGACAAATGAACGGGTCGCATGAAAAATGAACTGGTCACATGACAGAATGAACTGGTCACATAACCGAATGAATTGGTCACGTAAACGAATGTATCAATCAAACTAAATGTATTTTAAATATTGGTCCACATATTACTTGATGTTCACTTAAACCAAATCATATTTGGCAATGGGTTGTAAACACACAGGTTGCAAGTCT
This sequence comes from Artemisia tridentata subsp. tridentata, assembly GCA_021014915.2. Taxonomy (NCBI): domain Eukaryota; kingdom Viridiplantae; phylum Streptophyta; class Magnoliopsida; order Asterales; family Asteraceae; genus Artemisia; species Artemisia tridentata. The sequence continues at coordinate 116,017,619 of CP139503.1, forward strand.
TGTTATGGGCGGGACTTGGAACTGGGTGGATTTACAATGCCTTTGCTGGGAAATCTTCATTCAAAGGCTTTACATTTTGCACTAAACTCTATGAACTCACCAACCTCGTGTTGACACTTTTAGCATGTATTTTCAGGTATAAGCATTAGCACGCTACTGGAGGCTTTTGGCAGGGCATGACATGGTCATAGAAGACTCTGAAAAACATTTGGGACCGTTTTACCTATTTTAAAGGGCCTATTTCCGCACAACTTTTAACAATGTAAATTCAACATTTTTGTTAAACAATTTTATTCTAAATGGTTGAGAAGAAAACCATTCTTTGCACTTGTGTCATGATACCAATTGAGTTGCACCCCAGTGGCATGTATGCTTCCGCTGGACCCGATTTTGGGGGTGTGACAGTGCAGACGAGGAAGTTGAAGATGGCGAGCCACGGCATGCATGGCCGGTACAATGAAGAGGCATAAAGAGGTGCCATGTAGGCCAACAACGAGCCATAACGAGCTTGCACCGTATGCTCTTATTACTAAGTGTGTGTGAGAGAGAGAAAGAAAGAGTGCGCGAGTAACCACTGATGTGTTGTGCTGTGTAGCTGCTCGGGGTGGCCGGTTGGGTAACTTGGATGGATATTTGTTCGAGTAAAAAAATACAATGTTTTTTTATGTGGTTTGGCCACATTTCGTGTCTAGTTTAAAATTGAGAAAATTTGTTTGGCGAGTTCTCAATGTTCCAGAATATTAGGAGTCTGGTATAAATCTCCTAACAACGTTAGGTTTTTCTGTTATCTCTCATTTCACGTCCAATGCACAAGAGGGAAAGTTGTCTAAACATTTTTTTTTTCCTTTTTCAACTCTTTTCTTCACTTTCACTTCATTATTTTTTGGGTTTTGGCTGAAAAATAGCTACGTACTTTTCGGAATGTCCCGTTTTGGTACGCGTACTATTTTTCGTTCCATTTAATGTTGCGTACTTTCACTTTTTGTTCTGTTTTGCACACACAAACTTGTTTTACTGGAACTCATAGTAACTTTGCCACTTTTTTACATATTCGTCCGTTTTTTACGTTTTTGTCTGTTTTTTTACGTTCTCATCCGTTTTTTTAAGTTTTCTTACGTTTTCGTATGTTTTTTACGTTTTCGTACGTTTTTTTTACGTTTTTGTCCGTTTTGGTACGAAAATTACCAAAAATTTTATAAACTTTTAAATAACGAAATTTTTTATAAACTTTTTTCACTTATTTGTTTAAATTTAAAAACTCGTTGTTATCCGTTTTCGTCTGTTTTTATACGTTCTCGTCCGTTTTTTACGTTTTCGTCCGTATTTTTACGTTTTTGTCAGTATAAAAACAGACATAAAAATACGGACGAAAACGTAAAAAACGGACGAGAACGTATAAAAACAGACGAAAACGGATAACAACGAGTTTTTAAATTTAAACAAAAAAGTGAAAAAAGTTTATAAAAAATTTCGTTATTTAAAAGTTTATAAAATTTTTGGTAATTTTCGTACAAAAACGGAACATTTTGAAAAGTACGTAGCTATTGCATGGCCAAAACCCAAACTTAAATATGCCACGTTGGACTTTTAGCCGGTTTTAAAAAAGTTTACCCGGTTGCCGGTAAACTTGTGTGCAAAACGGAACAAAAAGTGAAAGTACGCAACATTAAATGGAACGAAAAATAGTACGCGTACCAAAACGGGACATTCCGAAAAGTACGTAGCTATTTTTCAGCCAAAACCCTTATTTTTTTGTGCTTTCATTTTCAAATATATATTTTTTTGTTCTTTTATTATCCCCTTTCACCCACCTACACACTACTATTAATCATATTTTTTTTCCTTTTCCAACATTTTGTATCTAGATAAACTGTTATTGTTGCATTAAATCTTTTGAAGTGATTTCTTAACTAATAACATCATGGTTTTATATTGGATAGTACCAAACAACCATGGCACCAACTTTAGTATTATGAAGTACACAACTTGACCTGTGCTGGAAATGTATTGTTATAGTTTTTAGCTATCGATCAAATGATCTAACTTGTATTAAATTGTCGTCTAAAAACTTGAGGTTATAAATAAATGAGTAAACTGCAAAATACATCCCTGTGGTTTACACCTTTTGGCACTTTACATCCTTGTCAGAAACTATTGGCAATATACATCCCCGTTAGGCAAACGTTTGCCACATTACATCCCTAAGTTGGATGGGCGTTATCTTTCTCCGTTAAGTGTTTGCATCGTTAGTCCCTCCGTTAGTTTTGTTTGCATCGTTAGTCCCTCCGTTAGTATTTTTTACAAAAAATAATTTTTTTTTTCGAAATTAATTTTTTTTTCGAAATTAATTATTTTACAAAATTTTTTTTTTTTTCGAAATTAATTTTTTTTTTGAAATTTTTTTTTTTCGAAATTAATTTTTTTACATAAATTACTTTTTTTTCGAAATTAATTTTTTTAGAAAAATTACTTTTTTTCGAAATTAATTTTTTTACAAAAATTAATTTTTTTTAGAAAAAAAAAGTAATTTTTGTAAAAAAATTAATTTCGAAAAAAAAATAATTTTTCTAAAAAAAAATTAATTTCGAAAAAAAAAATAATTTTTGTAAAATAATTAATTTCGAAAAAAAATTAATTTAGAAAAAAAAGTAATTTTTCTAAAAAAATTAATTTCGAAAAAAAAGTAATTTATGTAAAAAAATTAATTTCGAAAAAAAAAAATAATTTTTCTAAAAAAAAATTAATTTCGAAAAAAAAAATAATTTTTGTAAAATAATTAATTTCGAAAAAAAATTAATTTAGAAAAAAAAGTAATTTTTCTAAAAAAATTAATTTAAAAAAAAAAGTAATTTTTCGAAAAAATATTAATTTTTGTAAAAAAGTTAATTTCGAAAAAAAGTAATTTTTGTAAAAAAAATAAATTAAAAAAAATTAATTTCGAAAAAAAAGTAATTTTTGTAAGAAAATTAATTTCGAAAAAAAAATTTGTAAAAAAATTAATTTCGAAAAAAAGTAATTTTTGTAAAAAAATAATTTCAAAAAAAAAAGTAATTTTTCTAAAAATATTAATTTCGAAAAAAAAGTTAATTTTTGTAAAAAATTAATGTCGAAAAAAAAGTAATTTTTGTAAAAAAATTAATTTCGAAAAAAAAATTAATTTCGAAAAAAAAAGTTATTTTAAAAAAAAAATTAATTTCGAAAAAAAAATTAATTTTTCTAAAAAAATTAATTTCGAAAAAAAAAATAAATTTTGTAAAATAATTAATTTCGAAAAAAAATTAATTTAGAAAAAAAAATTAATTTTTGTAAAAAATACTAACGGAGGGACTAACGATGCAAACACTTAACGGAGAAAGATAACGCCCATCCAACTTAGGGATGTAATGTGGCAAACGTTTGCCTAACGGGGGATGTATATTGCTAATAGTTTCTGAAAGTGATGTAAATTGCCAAAAGGTGTAAACCACGGGGATGTATTTTGCAGTTTACTTTAAATAAATATAAGAATAAATTGTTAATGAATGAATTTTTAGCTCAAGGTCTGCGATGACCAATAAGTTAATAACCAATTTTTGTTTCAAGATTAGTTTTTACTCGGACTAATGTACTTTTCGAAATCGTTTTATGTGACAACCGGTAATTTTTCAAAATAATATTTTTATATTTTACCCTCGACTTTTCACTTTTACTTTTACGTAAAAGATTTACCGTACAACCGGAAAGTTATCCTGCATACTTGAAATACATTTTCTGATAATTCTAAAAACTATTAAGTGTTTTTCATGAATTTTTGTTATTTTCCGTCATGGTCACCCAGGCCAGTTGTGCTGTGACACAAGCACGATTAACTATAACCAAAACCCTGTTTTCGGTTAACATTTAACAGTTTTGCCGGGAAGTCATCCCGTGTACAACAGGAAAACATCACAAAACGCGTACCGGCACAAGTCTAGATATCATTTGCATTCATTTTACATATCACGGCTTTTTAAAAGTTCATTTTTTCGAAGTATTTCATTATTTCATGGTTTTCATTTAAAACCCGCAATCATTTATACAACACATCATCACACCATACCACACAAAACGTATTTTCTTTTCTTTTTTTGGGTAAAAGGGAGTAATCTTCCACCCTTGATAAAATACATTAACCCAAAAACGTTGAAGTACAATGGATGAGGGTGAATCCCCCACCTGGCCCCGATCAGGGCTAAAACAGTTGCACCATATGTGCATCAAACCAAAACTAACAAGCTAAACAAATAGCTAACAAAAGAAACAAAAATAAAATGTTTATGACATGCCATAAACATGAACAACTAATTATTTCTTTTTGCGGCCTTGCACCTTGAAATCTCCCATATAATTAGAATAATTCGCCAAGAATGTAGTAGTTTCATTTGATTCATCCTCCACCTCATCATCACTTGACTCGACTTGCATTTTTTTATTGAAAGGAACTTGATTCTCCTCAGGATCAAAAGCAAGAGAATCAAAAGGGTTCGGTGTTGCAATATTAGTAGCATGTGTAACCGTCTTCTGACTCATGTTCTTAGAAGTAGATGCAATATTGTTAGAATTACCCACCTTATTCTTTGGACGATAGTAGTAACTGGGTTTAGGTTTGTTTAAGCGAACACCATCAATGTTACGAGTTTTTTCAGGTTGTTTTCCTTTGTCTTTCTTCCGCTTAACCTCTTCAAACCCATCATCCAAACGTTGGGTTGAAACAACCTCATTAGGCCTCTTAGGGAAGTGATCAATATCATGACCAAAAATCTTACATAAATGACACCTTGGAGGTTTCCACTCACACTCAACTCTAATAGTCTCTTTAGAAAAACCCTCGCCCTCCATCAAAGGAAGGGCAACAATAAGACTTTCTTTCAAGTCATTTTTAGAACTAACCTCGACCAACACCCGTGCAAAACTACAGCGACCCCATGCTTCTTCACACATCTTGCTAGTCATAGAGTCGAGCATTTTTGGGATTCCGATCTGTGTAGCAATAAGGCTTAACCCATCTGCTGAATAGGCCGCAATAGGAACATCATGGAGTTTAATCCACACCGGAATTTTAATCAAATCTTCCTTTAGCAAACTCGTATTCATCGTGCATTCTTTAAGTAGAATTGGAACATTTCGGATAATCCACGGACCAGATTCCAATACATTTTCCATGCCCTTTCTAGTTTCAAATTGAAAAAAGAAAAAACCTTTTGCGTTTCTCATAACCTTGGTTAAACCATATTTCGACCACACACTACGAACATAGTACTCAACCACCGGAAAAGCCAAACTCTTACCAATAAAATACCCGTAAAGAGTGTTCTTGAATTTATTACTAACCTTCTCCATGGTAGCACGTGGTATAGCAACATCAGCCCCCTCACATGTAATATCAGATTCCAATGGGCTCACAACCACCTTTGGTGTAGACAATTCAGGTTTCAAGACCTGTGCAAACGAGATGGTTTCGGGACTCTTGGTGACCTCATTTGGTTTAGCCGGCACATGATTTGTTAGATCAGAAGCAGGCACATCATTTCCATTAGCAAAAGTAACCCCATCCAGTCGTGAGCTCTTCTCGTTATTCCCTTCCTCTTGAAACTGAACCACACGATTCACCTTTACAGGAGTTCTGCTGGAACGAATCATTATACCATCAATGTTCTTCACTTTTTTCGCTAAAGAACTTAAAACCTCACCGTAACTTTCCTCTACTCCCTTCTCTCCCATATTCGACATAACCCAAAACAAAACCCAAACAGATTGTAATAACCAGATCCAATAGTCTCGCCAAGTCATAAGCAGAATAAATAAAACCCTAGTTAAAACTAAGGTTTATAATCATTAGAGCATAAACAATTAACCCATAATCAGTCTTTGAGTATCGTAATAATTGTGAATCGACTCAACAGAATCAGAACACAATTCGTTCTAAACAATCAGACCGACTTAAAAACCCTGACAAATCGACTAAAAACCTAACCTTAACGATTCAAGAAACGAATCTGAATGAAGGTTATGATAGAACAATAATGTTAATCACTCCCTTTACACAAATCGCAGCAAGAACAGAAGAGGTTAGGGCTTGAAATCGAATTTGAGATCAAAACCCTAAACGACGGCTTAACCAAAGAAACCCTAAAACCAATAATTTTGACAACGAATCTGATCAAGGGTCACCACACAAAACATAAACCTTAAAAATTCATTTCTCTCTCTTCCTCCTCTCCTCCTTTCTTCTCTTCGACGCCGACATCAACAACAACACCTTTGATGTTGATTGTTTTGCTTCTTGATTATCGGGTTGTACTTCCGAGGTCCCGGATTCGTGGTGAAGATTTTGGTGTTATTATCTTTTCAATTGGGGTTATTTTAGTCTTAATCTTTCTTTAATCTTCCACTAATCATCATTAAGGTAAGTTAATATTTTCATTAAAAGTTTTGTACTTTCTTAATGCTTTTCATCTCTACATCTTAAAAGGACGAGTTGATCGTTAAATTTCTCATTAAAAAGCTATCTTTTTATGCATATATAATTTGACATATATGAAATATTTTAGGGGAAAAAAAACCCTAGTCGGTTCTCTCTCTATGGGCGATCCAGCCGCCACCCTCCTTCTTTAATTTTCCGGCCAAAACATCCCTATAATTCGCCTCTCTATCACTAAACAATTTTGTTTTAGTGGTATGCAATCGAATTTTTAGGGTTGTTGTATTTAGAAGTGGTGGTGTGCTTTTATTAATTCGTTTTCCCTAAACCCTCAATACTGCCGATTATATTTATTAGGGTTTGGCTGCTTGATAGTATCTTGATCCATGATTGTCGGTTTTCTTTTAAATCGATCCATTATATATGATACGACCTGGTTGTTCTGGTGCTCAACGCATTCAGATCCTTTTTAGGGTTTGATGTATCTTATGATCTGCTGCAAGTTAACCCGTTTTAGGGTTCTGTCGATGATGTATGAGTTCCTATTGGATGTAAGTCTTTGTACGTGGGATCAAGAGAGAGATGTATGTCGAGGATTCTGAGGATTCCTGCTCTAAAACCCGATCATCCTTGGTCACGTGATTTGTCCTCTGGAAGTTAGGGTTCATAGCTCTATTTTGGTGGTCGATGATTTGTATTCTCAAATCTGTTGTGTTCGGTGTTTCAATCAATCTTTTTGGTCTGGTATACGTTTATTATGGGAAGTTAGGGTTTCTTAAAACCCTATTTTTACACGGATATGTATGCTATTGATTAGTATATTGATCCTGTGTTCGTGTTACTGTACGTTAGGGTTGTGTTAAATCCTAGTCGACTGTTACTGGTCGCAAGGTTTATAACCCTATTGGATGTTCATGGCTGCATATTACCTAACTGCTGGTGTTTTTTACTTTATTCAGACCTGGTCATTCCCAGACCTGGTCGTACAGTACTGGTAGTAGTATTGGCAGACATGGTGAGTGTATTATCATACGTGCGCTAGGTTTTTCTTTCTAATGGCTTATTTTGGTGGCTCATGCTCATTTTCGCATGTTTGGTGATAATTTTGTTGGCTGTATTTGTAAGTTAGGGATCATTACCCTATTATTCGTCTATGACTTTAGATATACATTGTGTTACATTCCTAGCTAGAGTTTTCAAGGAACTTCTAGCAGATGCGGTATGGGTTTAAAGTCATAGTGGTGGTACGTTGTAGTCCCTTGGTGAGGATGGTGCTGTTTGTGGTTATTCTTACCATGGATGTGGCTGCTTCGTGGAATGTTTGGACTTCTATGACGACTTGTGAAGATTCAAGTGTTTTCTACTTGAATAGTATTTTATTTATTATCTTTTATAGTCGTTGTAATTTAATGTCCAATTATTAGTTATAAGAGTGGTTTGTCACTCTTATATTGAGGTTATTGGTAGTTTACTGTTTGTAAGTTATAGGAATGGTTTGTCATTCCTGTAAGTGCTCATGTAACGGGCTGAGATATGAGACTTCACCCATATCCTTTGTACTTAAACGTTTTTGGTGTAATATTTACCAGGGTGCAGGATTACTCCCCTTTACCCAAAATATTTTAGGGAAAACTGTACCATTATGTTTGTGTTTTTTTTTTTTTTTTTTTTTTTTTTTGGGTAAAGGGAGTTACCCCGGTAAGTATATATCCAAAAAATAATGTTAAGTACAAATGGAATGTGGCAGAGGTACCACATTAACCTCAAGCAAAAAGCTTGATAAACTAGTGTTTATGACAGACCATAAACACAAACAAACCTAGTTACATTACATATCACCTAACTAGGTAAAATAACAAGAATAAACTTGTAGCCAGCGAGCATCCCGCTTCCACCCATAAGCACGAAGGGAGCAAGGCGACCCGGGAAGCTTGCCTCCTTAAAAACCCTTTCCAAGAAAAAACCCAGAGGGAAAACCTTGGAGTAGGGAAAAAGAGTACAACCCTTACCTGACACTCCCCTCGTGAATAAAACAAGCACTTGGAATCTTCCATTGATCTAATAGTAGACGAGACTGCGCGATTTTCTTCTTAAATTTGAAGGTAACCAGCTTCAACCGAACGGTAGAGACGATTACCTGGACCACTTGAGCAACAGTAGACTTCTTCAGCTTGAAAAGTCTTGAATTGCGTTCCATCCATAAGTAGTATGTAGTAGCAGCAAGTAATAACCGATAAATAATGCTAATAACCGAACACCCCTTGGATATAGGCTTGAGGAACGTGATAACATCATCCAATGAAGGCGGAACAACATCCATACCAGATAAAAACCGCATCACAAAGAGAGCATCTAAGAAGGCTCAAATCGACATTAGGGCCAACATCCTCTTGCCGCAATCTATCTTGAGTCTTCAACTTCTACTTAAGAACAAGCCACAAGTGTATAGCATGCCGTGGAATACAATGAGGGAACCACGGAATAAGATACCAATCGACAACATCAGCCCTTAAACGAAAAGAATCCCAAGCACATGCAACCGAGAAAGGCCTGAAATTGCCATCCAAATCACGCCAAACTACACCATCAGCCGTATCATCAATAAGGGTAGGGACCGGGAGATTAGCAAGGTCCGGGAACCTAGAAATCCAGTCAAGGGGCCATCTCCAAGAACCATTAACAATGACATCACTAACCGAATCAGATAAGCTTAGACCAGCCCGAACAATGTCCCTTGTAGTAAGCATGTCACGAAGGGGACTTAAGTCACTCCACTTATCAAACCACATGGATGTATTCTTACCATTATAAATCTTATGCCATATGAATGGGCGCACCTTAGGTCTAATAGCAAGAAGTTTACGCCAACCCCAAGTAACATCCCCCAAACAAGGAACATCCCAAAAACTTCTACCTCCAAGTTTGTATGAATGAATCCACTTAACCCATAAAGAATCTTTACGAGTTACAATACTCCAAATATGCGTAGCCATAAGAGCAACATTAAAATCAGCCAATCTACGAATACCAAGACCACCTTCATGCTTAGGCTTACTAACCGACTCCCAAGCAACTTTTGCCTTACCCTCTTCATTTCACCTTGGCACCATAAGAACCCTCACATGATTTGCTCCAACTCATGAATAATACGAACCGGAAGGATAAAGACAGAAGCCCAATAAATATGCATGGAAGATAAAACAGATCGAACCAATTGGAGCCAACCCGCAAGAGATAAAAATTTGTTACGCCAATCATTCACATGACCTTCCAATTTTTCCACAAGTACCTTACAATCCCGATAAAGCAATCTGGACGATATAAGCGGGACACCGAGATACCTAACCGGAAGAGAGCCTTCTGCAAATGGCATAGACTGAAGAATAGTAGCTTTCAAGGCCATAGGAACATTACAGAAGAACGCCGTGCTTTTAGGGATACTCGGGACAAGACCCGAAACATTCTTGAACACCTCCAAGGCTTGCATAATAACATCAACAGAAGATGGGTGACCTCTAGAGAACAAGAAAGGATCATCTGCAAAACAAAGATTAATAATTCTCTGCTTCTCACACAAATGATGAAACTGAAAATCCACCGAGTTAGAAACCTTTTTCTGCAAAATAAGGGTTAGAACCTCCATAACCAACGTAAACAAGTAAGGAGATAATGGGTCACCTTGTGTAATACCTGAAATTAAGATAACCTGTAAAAAGACCAAATTACCCCTGAAACTATAAAACCTAAATAAATAACTTATAAAATTCTGAAACAATTCCAAACTTCTGAAAACTAACTACATATCAAGTAATTCAATTTCTGGGACAACACTACATTATATTAAATGTCAAAAAAAAATTACAAGTTCATATATATACATATATATAATCCGAAACTATTTAATTAAATTAATTAGTTTATAAAACTTATTTAAATTAAGATAACTACAAAATAAATTAAGGAAATATAGACCAAATCAAAGTGTGATCTTGAGCCAACTTATGGGCTGAATTTCCTATGAATAAAACCCCCCCCCCTAATCGGTTTTGATAAGCATAACACAAACCATTTTATTTTACAAACCCTAAATAACTAAAACCCTAGATCGACACACACATAATTCGACCAAGCCTTCATTCGACTTTCTGGAATTGAGCAAGCAATTTTCTGGAGTCCATTGAGGTGTAAGCAAGCTAGGAAAAATAAGAGTTGGGTCGTGGAAGCTCTCGTTCGATCGTAGCACAATTGTTTGTCCGATTTCTTGCGCTCGATAGGTATATAACCCCACGACTAATCCTTACGTTCTATAATTGATCTAGCATTTTTCTAATGATCTATATGTTGTATATAACTCAGTAAAAATGTTAAACATGGATCATGCAAGCTAAACAAAGCGTACGAAAAATAATGAGTTAAGGTCAATCGATTTTTCTGGAGTGTAACCATAATTTTTACATGTTCTATACTGATAATATAAGCTTAGAAAAATAACCACATAAATTGTAGAAGCTCATAATGATCGATGCTAATTATTGTATATAATCGGATTTTAAAGAAAATAAAGAAAAATAAGAATAAACCCTAGAATGGATTAGGGTTAGGGTTCATGTGAATAGATCTGATGTAATTAATGTAATTAATGATTGTATAATGATAACATAATGATTGGATAAAACTAGGGCTTGTTTTGGTACAATAAAAGTCTATACGGATTGTTCTTAAAACTATAAGGGTTTGTTTTGTCAACTTTGAAACTTCTGGGATATTTTTTTAATTTCATATAAGTCAGTAGGAATGTGAGAAAAATATAACTTGAGGGTCCTAAGTGTAAATGTGCAAGAAAATGAATTAATTATATTTATAAGTATCGATTTATAAATAATTAAAGTAGAAGGACTAAAAGTGTAAGATCTGGAAAATTGGAGTTATTTTGTGTAAATAATGTCATAAAGAGTATAATGTGTAATTTTGAGTATTTATGGGGTTGGTATGTAATTATAAATAAATTATGATTTAAATTGTAAGTTTTGTAAAGATAAGGGACCAATTGTGTAATTACTAAATTCTAAGGGTCTAGTTCGTACTTCATATAATTCTGAGGTGAAGTTCTGTAAATTTGTAAAATAAAGTACTTGTTTGGTAAATATAAGTACCATAGGGATTAAAACATGAATTATGTATATGTAGGGTTTGTTTTGTAAATTATATAACTGAAGGGTATAAACTGTAAACTGGGAAACTAAAGGGATTTAAAATGTCATTCTGAATAATATGAGTATTTGAATCAGTAACTTAAAGTATTTTCATTTTAAACCTTTGAATCTAATGAATTTACAATTAAAACCTAAACTATGTAAAATTGTTATAATTAACCCTAAACTTTTGTAACTTGATAAAAGGTACTTTAATTCCATAATAATCTGGAAACAAAGACTTAACCTAATCTGAAATATTTATATCTTACTGAATCGGGAAGTTACTGAAAATAGAAAGTTACTTAAAATGGAAAAGTAAACTTGAAGTAATAATATGAGTTTGAATATTTTGTAATTCGTCTTCTACTTCCTTAGGTGTGAAGAAGGAGAAACCCTAATTTCTGCTTCGTGTTTTCTTCCTTTCTGTTGAGCTAATAAGGTACAGATATTCCGTCCTTTCAGTAAGGGCTTTTCATTCCCTTTTTCTTTCAGAATTCATTTCCTTATTAGGATTCCCTATACCACTGCTATGTTCCCTTTTGTTTGTGAACTTTCGATGTGATCTTTGATTTGAATCTTTTGCCATGTACCCGTAAGATATAACTTTTGATCATGCTAGTACATTTGACTTTGACCTACAGTTTGATATTAAGAGCCAATCACTAGGCATGAGGGTTTCATGTCCATGTCATTGACGCACCTCTGACATGACTCTAGGGCAGGAGAGTGATGACCTGTTCCGTCCCTTATTTATTATTTGCTATGGCCATTATAATTATGATTATTGATTTGTCTGTGGGGCGTATGGGTGCATTCTAGATTTGACCTGTTATCTGTATATGTTATATGATTATGATTATTATATCTGGTGACTGATTGTGTGTGCGATACACGTCTTTCACTTTGTCTGAGAGCTGATCACTCTACACAGGTTTGTTTTATTATATTAGTAATGCTATGGTATTGTAAGTCATCTGGGCTCGTGATAGATTCCTGTGTTCCTGTTTTCTTAAATCTTATTCACTTTGTTCTTTTCTTTTATTCATGATCCATTTCTCATTCCTTTCATTTTGACTTCGTATCGGTATGAATTTTGTATTCCTGATTTGCTTATATATTTGCTACCTGTTATTTGTTTCCGTTATCTATATATCTGTTCACTGAGCTTTTGAAGCTCAGCCGCATTTCTTTTCTTGCGGCAGGTACTTAAGCTAGGAGCTGGGTTTAGCTTTGGGATGAGAGCGATCTATTTCGGAGTTGACCTTAGTTGTTTAGCTTTGCCATTTGAACTTCTATTTATTTTGATATGCCATTGTTTAGGCATTTAAATATTGGATTTTGTACTTAAGTTATTTTGTCTTGCATTTTGATTTAAGTCATGTTGACTTATTTTGGATTTAATGTTAAGACTTATGATGTTTTATTTATTGAATGTTCTGTGACTTATGATATGCCACCATTGTTGTGATATCTTTACCCTTGTTGGGTTGGGGTGTTACAATTTATGGTATCAGAGAACAGGCTTTCATGAAACCTTAGAGCTTAGGCTATCGACCTGTGAGGATTGGGTAGACATTAGGTTTCCTTTCGCGTACTCTCTTTTCCTGTCCTGTTCTGCCATGTTTTTTTCTTTTGTTCTATCATTTCCTGTTCGATCTTTCTAATCGTTTGAAAATCCTGTAGATGGTTGTTACTCGTCGTGGTGACTATTCCGATGGGGAGGAGCAAATCCCTAACCTGGAGGAGTTGGTGGCTAATGCTATAGCCAATTTGCTACCTGGGCTTAATGCTAACGAGGTGATCACTCGGATGATCAATGATTTCCGAAATGGAGCTGGTCCCTCTGGTGGTGCTGGTCCCTCTAGTGGTGCTGGTGGTTCTGGTGGTACTGGTGGTGGGGGCCGACCCACTACCATTAATGGTTGGCTTGAGAGTTTCAATAAACTTAAACCATTATCTTTCAGTACTGCTTCTACTCCTCATGCTGCAGAGGACTGGATAACACACATGGAGAAGCTGTTTGAGGTACTGGGTTGTGAAGACGGGTTTAAGACTCGTCTGGCTGCGTTTAAGCTTGAGGGAGATGCGCTTAACTGGTGGAAGGCGCACAAGGAAGCTAAGGGAGGCGATACTTATGTTCTTGGTTGTACTTGGGCTAACTTTCGTACTACGTTCTATAATAGGTACTTCCCTGTGTCCGAGCAACAGAGATTTATTCGGGAGTACAACACTATTGCCCAGCTAGATTCTGAGAATGCAGGGGAATTTCTGGAGCGATTCCAGAGATTGGTTAGCTTTGTGGGTCCGGTGGCTGGGGATGCTGAGCATCAGGCTAAGCATTATAAGTGGGCACTGAAGAGTTGGGTTTTAGATCATCTTCTTAATCAGGAGTTCGCTGATCCGTCAGCATGTTGCGACGCAGCTCGCAACATCGAGATCTTTCATGAGAAGGTGGGTTACAAGCGAAATCATGATGGCGACAGGATTCAGCAGCAGAGTCAGAATCGGGACAACAAGGGGTTTTCTGGTAAGGGCTTTGAACAGCGGGGTCAGTCAGACCGTGGTCGTGATTATCAGGGTCAGCCCGGTAGGAGCTATGATCAGCGGAGACCAGATTCGCGGGGTCAGGATTCCGGTTCGATTCCTAGGCAGGGTGATGAGCGCCAGGGGCGCAATAATGGTCAGAAGCAGTGGAAGGATCAGCCTTCTAAGGGTTTTCAGCAGCAGTCTCGTGGTTCTGGATCGAGTGCTCAGAAGGGTTCATCTGGGAACTTACCTCCACCTCCTATCTGTACTACTTGTGGGAAAAGTCATCCAGGAGAGTGTCGAAGAGCGTCTGGTGCGTGTTTCCGATGTGGGTCTGCTGAACATCGGGTGAAGGACTGCCCAAAGCAGAATCCTGCATCTGCCAGGAACTATCTTCTTCCTCCTCCTCCTCCACCTTCGAATACTGGGCGTGTGTTTTCTACTACGCGGGATCAGGCGGCTAAGGCTACAGGTACCATTACCGGATTTTTGTATATTGGTGATTTTACTGTCTTCGCGTTATTTGACACTGGAGCAACACATTCTATCATATCTATGAAATTGGCTAAGAAACTGAACATACCTTTAACATCACTAAATAACCCAATTGTTATATCTACCCCTATGAAAAACCACATTCTTATCAACCATGAATATTTGAATTGTCCGTTACGCTTCGATGATCGGGTTCGTCCGGCGAATTTACTTCCTCTGGACATGATTGACTTTGATGTCATCCTGGGTATGGACTGGTTGGCTTTCCATCGAGCAACCATTGACTGCCACGCCAGAAATGTGATTTTTGGTGACCTGAAGAATCCTGAATTCATTTACCATGAATCTCGTCCTCTTAGAACTGTTAAAATCGTTTCTGCCTTGAAAGCTCGAACCTTGATGTCTCATGGTTGCCAAGGTTATCTAGCCTCGGTTAAGGATTTGTCTGTTGAGAGTCCGGATATTTCTAGTGTTCCCATTGTTCGGGATTTTGCTGACGTTTTTCCTGAAGTACTTCCTGTTCTTCCTCCGGCTAGAGAAGTGGAATTTTCTATTGATCTAATTCCCGGTGCCGAACCTATCTCTAATGCTCCGTACCGGATGGCACCTGTTGAACTGAAAGAGTTGAAGGAGCAACTGGAAGAGTTGCTGGACTGTGGGTTCATTCGACCTAGTGTTTCGCCATGGGGTGCTCCTGTACTTTTCGTGAAGAAGAAGGATGGGTCTATGCGTCTGTGTATTGATTATCGTGAGCTTAATCGCATTACCATTCAAAACCGTTATCCGCTTCCTCGCATTGATGACTTGTTTGATCAGTTGCAAGGAGCTAAAGTCTTCTCCAAAATCGACTTGAGATCGGGTTATCACCAATTGCGAGTTAAAGAGCAGGATGTATCTAAGACTGCTTTCCGCACCCGTTATGGACACTATGAATTTCTGGTTATGCCTTTTGGCTTAACAAATGCTCCTGCTGTGTTTATGGATTTAATGAATCAGGTTTTCCATGAATTTCTTGATAAATTCGTCATTGTTTTCATCGATGATATCCTGGTATATTCTAAATCGTCCAAGGAGCATGAGCAACATTTGCGTATCGTGCTGGGTATCCTGAGGCAGCAGAAATTATTCGCGAAATTTTCTAAGTGTGAGTTCTGGCTGAACCAAGTAGCTTTCCTAGGTCACATTGTGTCTGCAGATGGTATCACCATGGATCCATCTAAAGTTGAGGCTATCACCAAGTGGCCGAGACCTACCACTGTGACTGAAGTCAGGAGTTTTCTAGGATTAGCTGGCTACTATAGGCGCTTTGTGGAAGGATTTTCTAAGTTGGCTTTGCCATTGACTCAACTGATGCGGAAGGGTGAAAAGTTTGTATGGACGGATGAACGTGAGCAGAGTTTTGAAGAGTTGAAAAGGCGATTGGTGTCTGCACCGATTCTAACTTTACCATCGGGATTCTAGAGGTTTCCAAATCTATAGTGATGCTTCTAAGAAGGGTTTGGGCTGTGTGCTTATGCAAAATGGCAAGGTGATTGCCTACGCTTCGAGGCAATTGAAACCCTATGAGGAAAATTATCCAACTCATGATCTAGAATTGGCAGCTGTAGTTTTTGCATTGAAGATCTGGAGGCATTACTTGTATGGCGAATCATGTGATATCTTCACTGATCACAAGAGTCTCAAATACATCTTCACTCAGAAGGAGCTTAATATGAGACAGAGGCGATGACTAGAGCTTCTGAAGGATTATGACACGAACATCCAGTATCATCCAGGTAAGGCTAATGTGGTGGCTGATGCACTTAGTAGGAAATCTGGATTGATTGCAAGTTTGGAGATTGATCCGCGTGTCCTCAAGGATTTGGAGCGTTTGGATGTTGAGTTGTGTGTTCGGCGTGATGTTGGTTACTGGGCTAGTTTAAAGATTGAATCAAATCTGATGTTGCGTATTAAAGAGGCTCAGAAAGATGATGGTGAACTCTGGGCTATTGTTCAGAATATTGAAGAGGGTAAGCAAACTGAATTTAGAGTTGATGATGATGGAGTTGTCTGGTATGAGGATCGTTTATGCGTGCCTAATGATTCCGACTTGCGTGAGGCTGTGTTGACTGAGGCTCAAAGTTCTCCTTTCGCTATCCATCCTGGTTTTACCAAGATGTATCGGGATCTTAAGCAACATTTATGGTGGAATGGCATGAAGCAAGACGTGGCGTTATTTGTTGCTAGATGCATGACATGCCAGCAAGTTAAGATTGAGCATCAGCGAGCTAGTGGTCTATTACAACCTTTGGAGATTCCTACATGGAAATGGGATGAGATTTCCATGGACTTCATTTGTGGTTTGCCTGTTACTCGTAAAAGACATGATGCGATTTGGGTGGTCGTTGATCGGCTAACTAAATCTGCTCATTTCTTACCTATCCGTATGACCTATAGTGTTAGTAAGTTGGCGGAAGTTTTTCAGCAAGAGATTGTTCGATTGCATGGTATGCCTTCGTCTATTGTTTCAGATCGTGATCCTCGTTTCACTTCGCGTTTTTGGAAGGGACTTCATAAAGCTTGGGGCGCTCGCCTTAAGTTCAGTACTGCATTTCATCCCCAAACTGATGGTCAGTCTGAGAGGACCATTTAGACTTTGGAAGACATGTTAAGAGCTTGTGCGTTGGAATGGACAGGTAGTTGGGATGAGTACTTATGTTTGGTAGAGTTTGCGTATAATAACAGTTGGCATGCGAGTATCCGAATGGCTCCCTTCGAGATGTTGTATGGTAGGAAATGTAGGGCTCCTGTTTGTTGGAATGAAGTAGGTGGACGTTTGATTGAAGAACCTGAGATGATTGAGATCACAAATGAAAAGGTAGCTATTGCTAGAGAGAAACTGAAAGAGTCGCGTGCGCGCCAGAAAAGTTATGCTGATAAGCACCGTCGGGATCTAGAATTTAATGTAGGTGATCGGGTATTCCTGAAAGTATCTCCTTTCCGTGGTGTCAGGCGTTTTGGAATCAAGGGCAAGTTGAGTCCTCGATTTATTGGACCATTTGAAATCCTGGAGCGTATTGGGGATGTCTCTTATCGTTTGGCCTTACCTCCTCAGCTATCTCATGTTCATAATGTTTTCCATGTATCTCTTCTGAGGGGATACAATTATCATCCACTGCATGTTGTATCTTATCCACTTGATCAGATCCGGCCTGATATGTCTTTGTTTGAAGAACCGGAAGCGGTTCTGGACCGTCAGGAACGAGTCATGAGAAGTAAAGTTATTCCATTCGTAAAGATTCTTTGGAGGAATCACCCGGAGCGTGAGGCTACCTGGGAGACCGAGGAATCGATACGAGCTAGTTATCCGCAATTCTCGTTCTAGTCGGGTATGTCTTTGTTTTGTTTTTCTACTCTCTTTTCTTTCTACTTCCTGCAAATTTCGAGGACGAAATTTTTTTGTTAGTGGGGAAGAAGTTGTAATACCTGAAATTCAGATAACCTGTAAAAAGACCAAATTACCCCTGAAACTATAAAACCTAAATAAATAACTTATAAAATTCTGAAACAATTCCAAACTTCTGAAAACGAACTACATATCAAGTAATTCAATTTCTGGGACAACACTACATTATATTAAATGTCCAAAAAAAATTACAAGTTCATATATATACATATATATAATCCGAAACTATTTAATTAAATTAATTAGTTTATAAAACTTATTTAAATTAAGATAACTACAAAATAAATTAAGGAAATATAGACCAAATCAAAGTGTGATCTTGAGCCAACTTATGGGCCGAATTTCCTGTGAATAAACCCCCTCCTAATCGGTTTTGATAAACATAACACAAACCATTTTATTTTACAAACCCTAAATACCTAAAACCCTAGATCGACACACACATAATTCGACCAAGCCTTCATTCGACTTTCTGGACTTGAGCAAGCAATTTTATGGAGTTGATCAAGGTGTAAAGGAGCTAGGAAAAATAAGAGTTGGGTCGTTGAAGCTCTCGTTCGATCGTAGCACATTTGTTTGTCCGATTTCTTGCGCTCGATAGGTATATAACCCCACGACTAATCCTTACGTTCTATAATTGATCTAGCATTTTTCTAATGATCTATATGTTGTATATAACTCAGTAAAAATGTTAAACATGGATCATGCAAGCTAAACAAAGCGTACGAAAAATAATGAGTTAAAACACACATAATTACCAAATAGTGTCAATCGATTTTTCTGGAGTGTAACCATAATTTTTACATGTTCTATACTGATAATATAAGCTTAGAAAAATAACCACATAAATTGTAGAAGCTCATAATGATCGATGCTAATTATTGTATATAATCAGATTTTAAAGAAAATAAAGAAAAATAAGAATAAACCCTAGAATGGATTAGGGTTAGGGTTCATGTGAATAGATCTGATTTAATTAATGTAATTAATTATTGTATAATGATAACATAATGATTGGATAAAACTAGGGCTTGTTTTGGTACAATAAAAGTCTATACGGATTGTTCTTAAAACTATAAGGGTTTGTTTTGTCAACTTTGAAACTTCTGGGATATTTTTGTAATGTCATATAAGTCAGTAGGAATGTGAGAAAAATATAACTTGAGGGTCCTAAGTGTAAATGTGCAAGAAAATGAATTAATTATATTTATAAGTGTCGATTTGTAAATAATTAAAGTAGAAGGACTAAAAGTGTAAGATCTGGAAACTTGGAGTTATTTTGTGTAAATAATGTCATAAAGAGTATAATGTGTAATTTTGAGTATTTATGGGGTTGGTATGTAATTATAAATAAATTATGATTTAAATTGTAAGTTTTGTAAAGTTAAGGGACCAATTGTGTAATTACTAAATTCTAAGGGTCTAATTCGTACTTCATATAATTCTGAGGTGAAGTTCTGTAAATTTGTAAAATAAAGTACTTGTTTGGTAAATATAAGTATCATAGGGATTAAAACATGAATTATGTATATGTAGGGTTTGTTTTGTAAATTATATAACTGAAGGGTATAAACTGTAAACTGGGAAACTAAAGGGATTTAAAATGTCATTCTGAATAATATGAGTATTTGAATCCGTAACTTAAAGTATTTTCATTTTAAACCTTTGAGTCTAATGAATTTACAATTAAAACCTAAACTATGTAAAATTGTTATAATTAACCCTAAACTTTTGTAACTTGATAAAAGGTACTTTAATTCCATAAAAATCTGGAAACAAAGACTTAACCTAATCTGAAATATTTATATCTTACTGAATCGGGAAGTTACTGAAAATAGAAAGTTACTTAAAATGGAAAAGTAAACTTGAAGTAATAATATGAGTTTGAATATTTTGTAATTCGTCTTCTACTTCCTTAGGTGTGAAGAAGGAGAAACCCTAATTTCTGCTTCGTGTTTTCTTCCTTTCTGTTGAGCTAATAAGGTACAGATATTCCGTCCTTTCAGTAAGGGCTTTTCATTCCCTTTTTCTTTCAGAATTCATTTCCTTATTAGGATTCCCTATACCACTGCTATGTTCCCTTTTGTTTGTGAACTTTCGATGTGATCTTTGATTTGAATCTTTTTTCCATGTACCCGTAAGATATAACTTTTGATCATGCTAGTACATTTGACTTTGACCTACAGTTTGATATTACGAGCCAATCACTAGGCATGAGGGTTTCATGTCCATGTCATTGACGCACCTCTGACATGACTCTAGGGCAGGAGAGTGACGACCTGTTCCGTCCCTTATTTATTATTTGCTATGGCCATTATAATTATGATTATTGATTTGTCTGTGGGGCGTATGGGTGCATCCTAGATTTGACCTGTTATCTGTATATGTTATATGATTATGATTATTATATCTGGTGACTGATTGTGTGTGCGATACACGTCTTTCACTTTGTCTGAGAGCTGATCACTCTACACAGGTTTGTTTTATTATATTAGTAATGCTATGGTATTGTAAGTCATCTGGGCTCGTGATAGATTCCTGTGTTCCTGTTTTCTTAAATCTTATTCACTTTGTTCTTTTCTTTTATTCATGATCCATTTCTCATTCCTTTCATTTTGACTTCGTATCGGTATGAATTTTGTATTCTTGATTTGCTTATATATTTGCTACCTGTTATTTGTTTCCGTTATCTATATATCTGTTCACTAAGCTTTTGAAGCTCAGCCGCATTTCTTTTCTTGCGACAGGTACTTAAGCTAGGAGCTGGGTTTAGCTTTGGGATGAGAGCGATCTATTTCGGAGTTGACCTTAGTTGTTTAGCTTTGCCATTTGAACTTCTATTTATTTTGATATGCCATTGTTTAGGCATTTAAATATTGGATTTTGTACTTAAGTTATTTTGTCTTGCATTCTGATTTAAGTCATGTTGACTTATTTTGGATTTAATGTTAAGATTTATGATGTTTTATTTATTGAATGTTCTGTGACTTCTGATATGCCACCATTGTTGTGATATCTTTACCCTTGTCGGGTTGGGGTGTTACACCTTGCCTTAGACCTCGCTTACCTTTGAACTAGCCATGAAGATCCCCATTAACACATATAGAATACGAAGTGGAGGTAACACACACCATGATCCATTCGACCATTTTATGATGGAACCCAAAACCTATCAGAATTGACTTAAGAAAAGCCCAATCAACCGTGTCATATGCCTTTTGAATATCTACTTTAAAAGCACATCTAGGAGGACCTCTCTGTCTATGATAATTCCGCATAAGCTCTTGGGTAAGCAATATGTTATCAGAAATACGACGCCCAGGAACAAAAGCCGATTGATTTATACTAACCAAATCACCAAGGCCCTCTTTAATTCGATTAGCAATAATTTTACTTATGCATTTATATAGGACATTGCAGCAAGAAATAGGCCGATAATCATTAATCTTTGACGGGGTAGACACTTTAGGGACCAAGGATATAATGGTATGATTGATTTCCTTAAGAAGTTTACCAGAAGTAAAAAAATCACGAATAGCACACACGTAACATCCATACCTACAACATCCCAAGCTTTCTTAAAAAAAGCTGCAGTGTATCCATCCGAGCCGGGAGCTTTATCATCCCCCATCGAAAATAAAGCATCCCTAATCTCATTATCTGTAACATCACGCACCAAAAAATATGCCTTATGATTATCAAGAACATTAGAAATATAGCATGATCCTCAAGGGGACTACAATTACCTTCGATACCAAGAAACTGCTCATAATGAGTCACAAAAGCCCCTGCAACCGAATTACCTTCATACAAAATATTAGCCGAGTCTCGAACCAATTTGATTCGATTACGGGCACATTTACTTTTAACAATTTTATGAAAATAAGCTGTATTAGAGTCACCTGCGTGCAACCATTGAACTTTAGACTTTATTTCAAGAACCGTTCTTCATCTAATGTAGCCTCCTTAAAAGCAAGAAGGTAATGGGCATGCTCATCCCGAAGAGCTGAATTGAAAGGATCCTTATCAATAGCTTTTTGAACCTCATCCTTCCTTCCGTAACTTATCCACCCTGTCATGTAGATTACCTTGATTGTGAAGAAGCTTACGAAGAGGGGACTTCAGCCCCTTCAGGCGTTTGACAACACGGTACATAGGACATCCATTCACACTAGTATTCCATCCCGTAGTAACCGTCTCATGGAAACCCTCCTTATAAACCAGAAAATTAGAGAATTTAAACGGTTTAGGTTTAAGCTTGGCTACCTGAGGAATACGAAGAACACATGGAGAGTGATCAGAAATACGATTGTAAAACCCCAAAATCAATACAATCCGAAATGACTAAAATTCCCTCAAATTTAAATTTTAAGAACTTATAAAATACGCTATAAATTAAAATTTGAGTTATATAATGTATTACGACTCGAGACCATACAATATGAACGTATAATCTAAAGTATTATATGAAATTATTCATAAACCTTATGATATAAATTATGGCACATTAACATGTCACATATGGGTCAAGTTTATTTAAAAGTCATGTACAAAATAATTAAAAGATAATATGAAATATTTTGCTAATTTGGAAGGTGATAATCACCATTTAAACACTCCATAATTTCAGCCAATCCTCCCCTTATTCTTCTCACAAAAACGTGTAATACAACTCTCTAAACCCTAAAATCCCTTTTCTCCCTACTCCCATTTGTCGGCACAAGAAAAACCAAGAAAACCCTAAAACCATTTTTGCTCCATTCGATCCACAAGAAGAAGGAGGAGAGTTCGATCATTGTTGTTCTTATTTGATTCGTGACACAACTAAGGTAATCATTACATATCCCATTTAATCCATTCGAATCTTGGTGAGAAAAACCCTAATCGAACCATGTGTTCTTATTTTTTTTCTTTTGCCGATCATACCAAGGAAGAAGGAAGGAGAAGTGATTGTTCGTGTGGTATTCTTGTGTTTTGATCACGCTACGAGGGTATTGTGTATCATCCTTTTTGTGTTTACTTTGTTCCATTCGATTCATCATGATGTTCTTGTCGAAATATTGATCACATAAAATGATAACTTGTTAACATGAAATAATGATTAAAGAAACCCTAATTATGAATCGAATATGCATATAAATATGAAATATAATTGTTATGAACATGTTTATGATATGTAAGAATCAATATAATGTATTTTTGAATCATATGTGAAAACCTTATGTTAATTGATGAGTCTTTAAATGAGTTACACATGAAATAATAACAACTGCTACTGATCTGAAAATTTGTCCGACTTTAATCGAGTGTATCTAAATGATGGTAACGTGTATTTGGGTGGTTTTAGAGTCTAAAATTAAGTTCAATGAAATAGCTATCTGGGAAAATTAATCTTGTGATTTTTAGAGGTTTGGAAGGCTACTTTTTGATTTTTGGAAAATTAAGTGTCAATCGGAATTCGTATGTCTGGAAAATCCATCCGTGTTTTTGAATTTTAATTTGCAAACCATGTCGAATTAGAAGACGCCCTTTGAACTGAGTAATATTTAATATGTTAGGTAATTAATGGAATTTTTATAGATTTTTATAAATTTATATGAAGGGGTAAAAAGGTATAAACTTGTCGGGTGTTCCATCAGATACGATTTTGGAACAGGTTGAGAAAATGGATTTTTAATATGTACCTATAAAACTTAATAAAATATGGAAAAATTACATAAAATAATTAAGACATTGTATAACGTGTGTGAATTTTTATAGATTTTATTTCGAAGTATTAACATGATTCATAAATTATTGGAAACGTGTTAAATTCGTAAGTGTAAAGGACTGTTAAGGATTAAAATGTTTAAAAGGATGTTATGTGTTGATTTTCGAAACTAAAGGGTCTAAAGTGTTATTCTTTAAATTAAGAGACCTAACTTATGAAAAACCTGTAACTTTATAGTAATTACATTTTATACCCTAACTTCATGAGAATTGCATACTAATCCCTAAACTTGTGATTATTACATAATAAACCCTAAAATTATGGAAACTACATTATGCACCTTAAACTTATGTAAATGATATTATGAACCTTAAGCTACTAATATGGTCATCTTTAATACCTTAAGATGATAAACTTGAAATGTTTATAACTAATATTTACTAAATATGGAAACTTACTATTTTTGGAAAGTTACCTAATATGGAAAGAGAATTAAAATGAGACCTTATGATGATATGAAACTTGTAGATCGGGTGAAGAAGGAGTGATCTCCTGTTTGCTTTTCGTTTCATTTGCTTTTGTTGCGCATATTGTTAAGGTACAGATATTCTTTCCCTTTTCAGTAGGGATATTTTCATATGATCCGATAACTGCTATGATTCCCTTATTTGATTCTTGGCTTTCATTGTATGATTGCCATTCCATTTGATTCATTCTGACATTTATTTAAATGTCTCTGCCATGATATGATATGATTATGCTTTGCCATGCTTATTTTGAGATACTATCTTTTTCTCTTCCCATGCTTATTTGATTATGATTATGTATGCTTTGATAGATCCGTGCCTGAGCTTACCTAGTTCTAGAGGTACTAGGACCATGTATAGGATGGCACCCTAGGCATGACACTCCCGTAGAGGTGTGATAGATCTACGGCGTTCCCCCTTATGTGTATGTATTATTTGTGATCACTATTGGCCATTTATGCGTGTGTGTGACTAGTCTAGTACTGGCATACATACTTTTGATGGGAACGTATGGATGCATCCTAGGATTTTTGTATGTGTATGATTTGGTGACCAGGTGGTGTGTGCCTTACACTGCTTCTCACACTTTTGGTACTTAGAGGTCTCCCCTCTTCGTGCACTGTTATGATATGATATGATATGATATGATTTGACGGATTTTGATTTGGAGTTCTTATGGCACATCCTTATATGACCCTTCTCATTATTTCATTCCATTCTTGTTTCATTTTCGATTCAGTTCTCATGCACTCTTGACTCTTGGTTATCTTTGAAAATTCGTATGACTTTCATGATTATACTTTTCGTTCGTATTCTGATTTTCTTCATTGCTTATACTTATTACCTTTATGTTATGCTTTGTATATATATCTGTTCACTGGGCTTTTTAAGCTAAGCCGCATTTCTTTTCCTGCGGCAGGTTTTAGTAGGAAGCTGGGTATGAGTGGAGAGTGTCTTTGACTTAGAAGCTATTCCGGATTAGAGATGAATAGAAGAGACGATATTTAGACTTAGTAATTATTGTAATTCATTTGTAACCTTGTAGTTTCAGATTTTTCTCCTTGTAACCTTTGAAATTCATTTTGTATTATTTAGTCATATGCTTTTGTTTGCTTTGATATGTCACCATAACGTAATACTTCTACCCTTATCGGGTTGGGGTGTTACAACGATAAGGTTGGAAAATAGCAAAAGAACCCGGGAAAGTATCAAGGAACTGCAGATTTCCCATAATCCTATCAATTTTCTTCAAAGTGCCATTAGAGCCTTTTTGTTTTTGATTCCATGTAAAATGAAGCCATGTGCTATTAACATCCGCAACTTCCATACTCTAAACACAATCTTTAAATTCACGCATAGCAATGTCAGGAACATAACTACCACATGAATGATCTTCCAAGTTGAGAGCAGCATTAAAATCACCCAACAAAACCCAAGGTCTACTACGCATAAAAGCAACATGACTAACGAGATTACTCCAAAGAGCACGATGATTCACATAGTAGTTATCTGCATACACAAAGGAACAAAAAAGGGTTTTGTTTTCAGCACGGACATTGACCTGTACATGCATAACTTGGTTAGTAAGAGACATAATCATAACATCAACAATATCCTCATTCCAGCCAAGAATGATACGAGAACCCTTGGAACCAAATATTCCCATTAGACGTCCATTTCCACCGACGACACACTTTATTACATGTGTCATAAACCACAGAAGCATCCACGTGAGATTCCAAAATCGCACACACACTAAGATTATTTTCATTAACAACCTGTCGAACCTCTTTTTGTTTAGGGGGCCGGTTCAATCCCCTTATATTCCATGAGGCGATACTAAACATCAGGAACGTTGTAAGCGGAAGTGCTTGCCCCCGATTTATCAAACAAGTTACCTGATTCATCAAATATGTTAACCACATCCTCCTCATCAACCAGATCTGTGACATCATCACCACCATCATCATCAAACGCTAAGGAATCAAAGGTGTTAGATGTAGAGACATTAGGAGCCAATGTTGGAGACTTAACCTTAGGTGTAGGGTAACTATTTCTATTAACAACATTTCTAGCAGGTTGGCTATTCTCATTTGAATTAGAGTTAACACCAAAAGAAGAAGCAACAACCTTGGCAGTAGGGTTCCCAGAACTAGTACTAGCTTCTCCATGAAGAGGTACACTATTAGATGGATTAGTAACAACTTTAGGCCTATATTGGAGGTTCTTACCAACTGGAATACCAGTAAACACATTACCTGCTTTAGAGTCCTTAGCATTTATTTTATTTTTACCTTTTTTGTTACCTATTTGTTGAAAACCATCATTAGATTTTTCCACCACAGGAGGAGTCACGACTTTTTTAGTACACGTTTCAACAGAATGGCCAAAAATCAAACACACATCACACCATGGTGGCTTCCATTCATACTCAACTCGGTTAGTTTCAGTTGTAAAACCAAGGCTATCAATAAGAGGAACACCAACAGTAATAGACTCTTTAAGGGCAACGTTAGAATCAATCTCAATTAAACAACGAGCAAAGCTACTCCTACCCCAAGAATCAATACACATCGAGCTTGTATAAGAGTCAAGCATAATAGGCTTACCAATATGTGTAACAATGATACTAATACCATCCTCAGAAAATACCTGTAAAGGGATATCATGAAGTTTAACCCACACCGGGATCCGGGTTAACTCCTCCTTTGTTAAGCCAGTGCTCATGGTCCACTTTTTAAGAATAATAGGGCTGTTTTTAATCATCCATGGACCACCCTCTAGAACAGCATCCACACCAACCTGAGAATCAAACTTAAAGAAAAAGAAACCTTTTGCATTCATCATAATACGTTTAAGACCATATTTAGTCCAATTATTACGAACATAGTATTCAACCACCGGGAATGCAATACGCTTACCAATGAAGTACCCATAAAGGGTGTTCTCAAATTTAGTGCTAATTGTTTCAACAACTTTACGAGGTATGCACACGTCAACACCTATGAACACATTATCAACCTTAAGGGAGTGAAAGTTAGGTTTACCTTTAGAATGGGCAGTTTGTGAACCACTTGTAGCACCAACATAAGATTTAGGCTGTACGTTAACATCACAAGATTGCACTATGGGAACATCTTGTGAGGCTGATAGGAAACCTTCCTGCTAGTCATTCATTATACTCTTACCATTATTGGAACTGGTAGCATTGCTAGGATTAACCACATTGAACCTCCCAGCCTTAGCCGATACATGAACACCATCACCAAGTGGTAAGCTAGCATCTAAAGGATCAATATGAAAAGTAGGCTCGACACTAGGATTAAGGGGAGGGAATAGGTCTCCCACATCATCAACAAGACCGACATCAAACGTCGACTCACAAAAAACAAGCAAACCCCAACATTAGGGTTAAATACAAGATCCGAACATCAAAAAGTATAGCAATAAAGCGCGTAAATACCCAGATCGTACTAAATCAGAATAGATCACCAGATCGCCATGTGAGAACCGTACGAGCGTAATCCAATAAGCCAAACAAACTATCAAACCCTAAAAATATCGATTAAACAATAACCAATTGAATTAAGCGTTTAGGTTTTATAGATGTGAGATGATGACCGTTTGATCAAAACCCTAATAAACCAAACACAGATGGATATTAGGGATAAAGAATCGACCAAAAAAAATAATGGAGAAATCTTATAGATATAACAAGAAAGTAACATCAGCCGCCATCTCCTTAACTAAAAACGCAACCCCAAACAGCGTATTGCATACCCAAGAGAGGGTAGAGAGGACGTGAAGGGGTGGTTTTATGGCCGGAAAGAGAAGGGAGATAGGCGGTCGGATTTCTCCATGGGGGAGAGAGAATTAGGGATTTTTCCAATGACATGACATTTTCGTGTTGAGCTTATTTGGGCATATTATGACTTTTGGCATCGTGTTGAGCTTATGTCATCTTTGTCTTCTTTAATAACGGTTGTAAATCATTTGTGTATAAATAAGATCATAAGTAGGAGTAAAAGGTGGACAAGTTTGTTCACTTAATGCCTAGACATTCACAAACACCTTTTACTCCTCCAAATATAACTAAGTCCCTGAGGATAGCTCAGTTGGTTTAGCATAGTTGTACTTCAACTTAGCTTAAGTTTAGTGAGGAGATTACCATACTTGTCAATCAATCCCAAGTGTTTTTCTGCAAACACTTGGGTATAATTCTTTGTTAATTGCAAATAGAATTAAACGCTGAGAACCTTTGTGTCTTTTACTTTATGTTTTCTTTTGTAAACATAGTATTTCATTACATTACTTAACCATGGAACACGGTTAGTTTAACTTCGTAGTTAATGCTAATTGTGTAAAGGAATCAACAAGTGGTATCAGAGCGGTTTGATTTATAAAACAAGTTTTATAAACCGTTCAAAATGTTTTAAAATCAAGATCCTACTATGGTTGAAAGTGATATACCCCAACTAGTCGACAAAAAATGAGGAAGTTATTCAGCTGTTGCTCCTCGACTTGAAATTGGAAAATTCAATAAGTGGAAAAAGCGCATGTTTTGCTACTTAAAAGGAATGGAACCTTATTACATTAAGTGCATTAATGAAGGTCCCTTTGTCCCTAAGACTACTGAAGGCTTACCCAAGCCTGAAGATCAATGGACTCCTGATGAGAGAAGAGTGGTCAATCAAGACACCAACGCCTTAAAACCATCATTATATCATGCCTCCCTCATGATATAACGGAATCAATCTTTAACTGTGAAACAACCAAGCAAACTTGTATTGACTTGGTTCATAGCTTGTGAAACCTTAAACCTAAACATCTATTCCGTCCTCCTCTCTCTTTTCAGCTGCCGTCACTAAACACCACGGCCACCACCACGTTACCTCCCACCACCAGCCGCCACCTTGTACCACTACTCTCACCTCATTTCCTTGAAGATCTCATTACATTGAAGGAGTTTTGAAGACGATTTGTCCGTGTTTTCACTTGTAGCCGCCATCTATCCTCATTTTTCTTTTTGGTAGGTCATATGAACGAGTTTTATTCAAAGATGTGATTTAAAACCAAGATTCACACATTCTTGTGTGAATCATTTTGAGATAAAACGAATTTGGGAATCAAATTTTATAAAGACGTGTTTGAAAACTCATGGGTATCATCATTTCTTTGTGTTTGGGTCTTGTGTTGTCGTGAAAATCGTAATAAGCACGGCGAGCTTATTTGCCTTGGCATTATTTCTTCTTTTCTTAGCTTATTGCAAGCTTATTGTTGCGGTTTGAGTCGCGTTTTACACGGTTGGGCCTCATCATCACCACAGCCGCAAGAGCGTAGGCTAAAGCCCGCTTGGTTTGGGTGTTGTCACCCGACTGAGGTCCGTTTGGTTATTTGTTTTTTTTTGTTTTTTGTTTTTTGTTTTTTTAGGTATAGGGGAGTAATCCTGCACCTTGGTAAGTATATTAAACCGAAAAAGTTAAGTACAAATGGAATATGGCTGAAGTACCATATTAAACTCAAGCTACAAGACTTGATAAATACCTAAATCTAGTGCTTATGACATGCCATAAGCACTTACAACTTTAGAAACAATAAAACTACTATGAAGACAAATTACTTCTTGCTGAGACCTTGGAGCTTGATATCATACATGTCGTAGAAGGCATCCAAGTTCCCTGGAAGATCATCAATTTGGTCCGCATAATCATCATAGTCATATTCAAGGTCATTACCACCTCCAAATAAGTTGACGGACTCATCAAAAGTGTTAACGACCTCCTCATCACTATCAGAGTCCGTTTTCCGTTTGGTTTATTTATTTGCAACACGCCTTGGAGCCGAGGTTATATTACCTCGGCATGGTAAGTTTGTGGCCGATTATATTTGTTTTTTTTGGGTAAAGGGGAGTAATCCTGCACCCTGGTAAATAGATTAACCAAAAAACGTTTAAGTACAAATGGAATATGGCTGAAGTACCATATTAACCTCAAGCTACAAGGCTTGATAACCACCTAACTCTAGTGCTTAAGACATGCCAAAAGCACTTACAAAACTAGAAACAAAAATGCATCTAGAAAAAAAAAGAAAAGAAAAACAGCTAGCCAGCAGAAAATGTGCGAGATGAACTTGCCCCCATATTAGCAAACAGATTGGCCGATTCATCAAACTCATTTACCACTATATTTTCACCATCTTCATCATCCATCACCAATGCAGCATACGGATTAGATGTAGTAACATTAACTTCCTTAGAAGCATTACCAGTAGACTTCAACTGAGATGACGATGTAGATGCATTGCCCATAGTAGGGGCTCCCTTCTTAGGTTCACTAGGAGCGGCCTTAGGAACAAATTTGAACTGTTTAACCGAAGTACCAATAGATTGATTCACCTTAGTAGCCTTTACCTTACCTTTCTTCTTCTTTTTCTTACCCACCTGTTGAAAACCATCATTATCCAACTCCACAGTAGGAGTAGCAACATGAGAAGTAGAAACAGTAGAAGGGCTAACCACCTGTGTAGGAGGCCTCACCACCTGTTTAGAACATTGGTCATAAGTATGACCAAATATTTTGCATAAATTGCACCTGGGGGCCTCCATTCATATTCAACACGTATACTCTCTTTAATAAAACCCTCCCCCGTAAGAGAAGGGAACCCAATCGTCACAGTATCCAGAAGGTCAGAATCAGAATTAACCTCAATAAGACATCTAGCAAAACTACTCCTACCCCATGAATCCTTTCACATAGAGGTAGTATATGAATCAAGCATGACAAGCTTACCAATGAACTAGCAATCAATCGAATACCCTCCTCTTCAAAGACTTGAAGAGGAACATCATGAAGTTTAACCCAAATCGGAATGCTAGTTAACTCTTCCTTACGCAAACAAGTATCCAAAGACCATTTCTTGAGAATTATTGGAGATTTGCGTATCATCCAGGGGCCTCCTTCCAAGACAGCTTCTAAACCAACCAATGAATCAAATTTAAAGAAAAAGAATCCTTTTGAATTCATCATAATTCTTTTAAGTCCATGTTTCACCCAGTTACTTCTAGCATAGTATTCAAAGACAGGAAACGCCATTCTTTTTCCAATAAAGTAGCCATATAAAGTATGTTGTAATAGAGAACTAACCTTTTCAACCACGTTACGAGGAATAGAAATGTTAACACCTTGAATAACAGGATCCACAATAGGAGACTCAAGAGACGATTTCATGAGATCATCATATAGGGCTTCCATAGCAGCCAATATTCTATTTTAAACATCCTTTTCCAAAACAGCCCAAATTGGATATTTGCCATCAACAATATTCTTAGTGAATGTATCAATATCCTTAATAGTAGTAACGGATGTACCAAATAAAACTTTAATGTATTCTAAAACATTACCATCAGTAGGACTTGCTGTCCCATCAGTTGGAACACCAGTAGCAACACCCACAGTTATGAAATCATCATTAGCCATACTCCCTATCGACACAGAATCAACAGCCACATCTGACTTCATGGCTTGGGCATCATCAGTAGCATGTGTAACATCTTCATGAGCAAGAGAAACCTTAACCTTAGGATCAGAATTTCCCGAAGAAGTAGAGACACTAATCTAGTCAGAATTTGGACTAACAAAAACCCTTGTAGCTTTCTTTGGAATAGGAACACCGACGTTACCCTCCAAATTATTCAAGCGATCATTCCTTTCATTTATTTTGGATTTTACTGAGCGTAAGAGCTCAGCGTTCATCTCTCCCAATCGTTCCATCACCATAGCTAACCCTTAAAGAACAAAAAACAAACAGATCGCAAAACAGAAGCAAGAAGGATTTAACGTCAGACCTTCAGAACCAATCCGAGAAAACCCTAGTTTAAACTAGGATTTATAATCATGAACGTCCAATATATCAACCCATAACCAGAAGTCAATCAATGATGGAGGATGAATAAGTCAGTTTAATGATTGTAATAAGATGCAATATAAAACCGATTGTAAAAAACCCTAAAACAGCGATTTTAGAAAACCCTAAAAAGAGAAAAAACGATTGAGGAATTAACCCAAAACAACTAAGAATCAAGATAGATCATATAAAATATAATCGACACTCAAATCAGAATTGTTATGGAGATAATTGAGCAAATCATTCGCATGAAAAAACGATTTAGGGTTTGTGATTAAATCGCCAAAATCGCCCTATGTTTTAGGAGGGAGAGAACAATAGACCCTTTTGAGCACTATCCTGTCTACTGATAAGAGCAATTTTAACTTACATGCCGAGATCCGTTGTCCCTCCGATTATATTTGCTTTGGATTGATACATTTAGATTAGGTCAAGTGGTTGTGACTCGATTTGGAATTTGGTTGTGAGACATGGTGTTTTGACCACGACATGGACTAGCCGAGACCACGTGGTCTCGGTGTGGACCTTGTTTGCCTACATGTGCTTATTCCTGGCATATTCTCTGTTTGAGCTAACTTATTAGATTTGGGAATAATTTAGTATAAGACTATTTGGATTTGTGAGCTTATTTGACCAATGGGTTGACTCGGTATATTAATCAAGGGTGGTTAGGTTTTGATTTGGGATCGAGGGTAAGACATTGACCCGTAAGTAAAATTGTGGACCATGACTCGAAAAGTGAAACGACCCGTGTCGTGAAATTTATTAAATCCGATTTAACAAAGGCTTGTGTGTATGATAACGCTCAGAATGAGAATGTTTTTAGTTGCGTTATCGTTAGCTTTGTGCATCATATTTGGTTATATTTATATATTTTTGTTACTTAATCGTGAAAAAGTGTATATGCAAGTAAATGTAGCCAAGTACAGGAAAAGATGAAGAAAAGTAAAAGAATTGAAGAAGTTATGCACATTTAGAGATTCCCGAGACTAAAGCAACGCTAGAAACCACGCAAGGACTTAGTGATTTGAAAGAACCAATGTTTCCAGGCTTCTATATCAAGAAAATATCAAGTTCTATGAAAGAAATCAGTGCTACAATCAAGGATAAAGCATGCAACGAGCCAAGACGAAGAAAAGTCAAAATGAAGAAAAGTCAAAATTGTGTGTGTGAAAGGCCTCCAGCCGATCGGTCAAGGCCCGCAACCGAATCGGCTGGAGTGAGCTGGAAGAAAGGAACCGATCGGCTACTCCTCAGACCGATCGGTTGGACAGTGCTGCAGTTACAAAGTTACATTTAATGACGGCTTTACTTCATATTCATCATTGGAGGCTGATCATTTCCAGTTAATAACTCCTTAGGGACGTTTTCTTGAAGAATAAGTACCTTATTTACTATATAAAGGATCCTAGGCTAGTTTACTAAGTGTGACAATCTTAATCTTGTGATAGACTTTACACCAAAGCTATTACTCACTTACTATATTTCCCGAAAGTCTAGAAGTGCTGTAAAAAGGTCCAGGAAGTATTGAGTTAAAGTCGATCATGTAATATAGGAAAAAAAGTAATCCCTCTAACCCTAACGAGTTCTGAAATACCCAAAAATCTAAATCATGTAAAAGACCAAAATGCCCCTACAATCTTGAATTTGATTAATAAACTTATAAAGTACCAAATGAATCCCAAACTTCTGGAAATGATCAAGATACGAAGTAAATTAATTTTGCTACTACATTTAACACTTTGTAATGTACCAAAAATTACCATGAGCACATAAAACACATGTTGGGCCGAAAATATTTATTTAATTATTATGTTATATTGTTTTGTTTTTAAAATCAAATAATTATAAGTTAATTAAGGAATTTAAATACAAGATCAATGCTTTTGATTGAGTCTTTATGTTGGGCTGTTTTTTTAGTCTCTCTCCCCCCTAATAGCTCGGCTATTCCATTTAAAAGATAACAAACCCATTTTAATCCTATTAAAGAATACCGATTATTCTAAAACACACACAAAATTCACACACAATTCTCGCAAATTTCTGGAGGAGTTCTAGCATTTTTCTGGGGTTTATCAAGGTTGATAGTAGCTGGGAAAAATAAGCTTTGGGTTGTTGGAGGCTTGGTTAGATCCGTGGTATTTGTTTGTCAAATTTCTATTATCCGAGAGGTACAAATCCAAAGAACCCTTTTTACAGGTTCAATTATTCATGTGGTATTTTTCTCATGTTCTTACAATCATATAAGACCTAAATAAAATATGTAATTCGAACCATGCAAGCTAGAATGGCTATACGAAATTTTAATAATGAAAACACACATAAAATCCAAATCGATCGATACGAATTTTCTGGGTAGTGTGCATAAATTTTCTGGGTTCCATAATCACTATATAAGTCTGGAAAAATGCTTGTTTGATTTGTTATGGCTTGGATCGATCGTAATAATTTTTGAGGATTAAAACAAGTATAAAATCTAATGTATTTCATACGAATTTTCTGGGTGCAAGATCTATTTTATTTGAAACCTATTTGACCCATATGACTATGGAAAAATGTCCATTCGAATTGTTATAGTCTAAAAAGGCCATGTCGAATTATTGTTTCTAATCGGGTTTTTTTTTTTTTTTTTTTTTTTTTTTTTTTTTTTTTTTTTTTTTAATTTAAAACGTGTATATGGATTAAAAATATAACGAACGACCTAGGGTTTGTATTTTGGATTGGATCTGGACAAATTATGATTATAATGATAGAGTAATGATGGGAAAATGATGTGGGGAAGTAGGGTTAGGGTTTGGTAATTTTATTGTGTTACCGAGTGGTTTTTTTTTTAAAATAAAAAGGGGATGTGTTGTAAACTATGAAACCCGTGGACCATTTTTGTAATACACTATAGATTGGGACTGATTTGAATAAAATATAACATGGGGGTGCTATACGTAAAATATGAAACTTATGGGTTTAATTTATAAATCGTTATATATAATGAGTCGAATTGAAATTAAATAAAGATAGGAGGACTTGTTTGTAATTTCTGGAAACTTGGGGTACTTCGTATAAATTATGATATAAGGGGCTTAATGTGTAAAATTGGATATTTAATGGGTTAACGTGTAAATATGATAATTAATGAATCGATTTATGGTTTTATAAATAAAAAGGACTAAAATGGTAAATTGTGAAAAGAAGTGGATATGATTCGTAACATAATTAAATTACGTGGTATAAATTGTAAATTCATTAAATGGAGGGCTTGTAGTGTAAATAAGAATATTGTAAGGGTTAAAATGTAAATTATTGAATTATAATGTTTAATTGGTAATTTATTTAATTAGAGGGGATAAAGTGTAAAATTGGTAAACTTGAAGGGTTGAATCGTTAACTTTGTTAAATTATAGATTTAAATTAATAATTTGTAATACTTTCACTTTAGACCCTTAACTTTGGAA
Source organism: Artemisia tridentata subsp. tridentata (assembly GCA_021014915.2). Taxonomy (NCBI): domain Eukaryota; kingdom Viridiplantae; phylum Streptophyta; class Magnoliopsida; order Asterales; family Asteraceae; genus Artemisia; species Artemisia tridentata. The sequence goes on from CP139503.1 coordinate 116,053,307, forward strand.
TATTTACTTTTAAAACCCTAAATTATGAAAAGTTACTTTATTTAACCCTAAACTATGGAAAGTTACTTAAAATGGAAAGAGAACTAGAAACGGTAATCTGAACTTGAACCCCTTAGTAATTCTGTCTTTTCTCCTTTAGGTGTGAAGAAGGAGAGGCACTGATCTCTGTTCTATATTTGTTTTGTCTGTGTTGCATTCGTAATAAGGTACAGATACTCTGCCCTTTTTCAGTAAGGGTGTCTTATCTCATTGATATGATTTTGATTTCTGATTCGTTTAAGATTCCCAAAGCCATTGCTATGATCCCTTTTATTATGAACCTTTCTGATTAAACTCTGATTTGGACCTTTGATATTAGCTCTGAAATGTTTTGACATGAACCTTATGCTATGAACCTTTGATTGTGACACATCTGATTTGATATGATATCTGACTCTTAGTTTGATACCCGAGCCAAAATCTGTGACCCTAGGCATGGGGGTTCCATGTCCATGTCTGTGATGCACCACTGGCATGACTCTAGTGTGTTTGAGTGATGTTACACACCGTCCCCTTATCTGTTATCTGATATGCGCATTATATTAATTTGGCCACTATTTATCTGCGGGGGCGTATGGATGCATCCTAGATCTATTCTGTTTAGTGGATTATCTATATATATATATATATATATATATATATATATATATATATATATATATGATTTGTTATTGTCTGGTGACTGGTGCTTGTGTGCTATACACGCCTTTCACATTTATCTGGGAGCTGATCACTCCATTTGATACATGAGGACACCCCTCATATTATCTGGTTACTTGAGAGGTATCCCCTCTAGATTGTCTGATGGTTACTATATGATATGTTTCTGGGCTCGTGGTGGATTACTATCCTACTCTATTCCATATACTTTCATTTTGTTTATACCTTATGATATTTCCTAGTGCACCATACCTTATATCTGTTTCGTTATCATTGCTTTGTTTATGTATCTGTTCACTGAGCTTTTTAAGCTCAGCCGCATTTCCTTTTCCTGCGGCAGGTATCTAAGCTAGGAGCTGGGTTTTAGCTTTGGAATGAGAGCAACTTGTGTGAAGCTTAGACTTTAGACATTCTAGTTTTACCATTTGGATTTTGATTCTGTTATGCCATTGCTTGGGCATTTTGGATTTATGTACTTCAGTTTATTCTATTTTCACTTCTGGAATAAGTCATGTTGACTTATTTTCCCTTTTATCATTAATGTTATAGACTTATGATGTTTTGGATTGAATGCTTGTTATCTGATATGAAGCCATTGTTGTGATATCTTTACCCTTGTCGGGTTGGGGTGTTACAATTTATGGTATCAGAGCCCGGTTATCCGAAACCCTTAGAGCTTAGGCTCGTGACCTGTGAGGATTGGGTAGAAATTAGGTTTCCTTTCGCGCACTCTTTTCCTGTTTTGCTCTGTCATATGTTCTTGATCTGCTCTGTCATATTCTGTTTGAGTTTGCTAATCATTTTCGTGATCGTTCAGATGGTGAATACGCGTTTTACCCAGTACACTGATGGACAGGATGGCCCTAATTTCGAGGCCATGAAAGCCGATGCGATGGCTGATACTCTTCCTCAGTTGGTGACCCAAGTCACCAATAACATCAGAAATGGTGCGGGCTCATCAAGTGGTGGTGGTGGCGGTGCTCCACCCACTGCTCCACCTGCTGGTATTCATGTTTGGATCGAAAGGTTCAATAAGCTCAAGCCTCTATCTTTCAGGTCTGCTGCCACTCCCACTGAGGCAGAGGACTGGATCACTCATGTTGAGAAGTTGTTTAGGGTCTTGGGTTGCACGGATGAATTCAAGACGCGCTTGGCTACGTTTAAACTGGAGGGTGATGCGCTGAGTTGGTGGACAGCGTATGTTCAGTCACAGGAAGAGGATTTCGCTGATACTTGTTCTTGGGAGGATTTTTGTGGCATATTCTATAAGCAGTATATTCCGGTGTCTGAGCAGCAGAGGTACGAACGTGAGTATGGGACTATTCGTCAGTTGGATCGAGAGTCGTCTGGGGAATTCATGCAGAGGTTCATGAGGCTGGCTAGTTTTGTTGGACCAGAGGTTACGGGTAATGCTTTTCGTCAGGCTAAACACTTTAAATGGGCATTGAAGAAGTGGGTGTTGGAGCGTATTGTGAACACCGAGTATGAGGATGTTGCTGCAGTTGCGAACGATGCCCGCAACATTGAGATGTTGCATGCTGATGGAGGTTCGAATAAGAGAGACAGGGATGGAAATCGGGTGAACTACAGGGGGCAGGGTCATCAGGGCCAGAGTCAGGATTATAGGGGTCGTCAGGACCAGGGATATGATCAGAGGGGTCGTCAGGACCGGGATTCTTATCAGAGGCGTCAGGATTTCAGGAGTCAGGATCGGCGGGATTCTGGTAGGTATGGGAATGACCGGCAGGGTCATGGTGGTAACAACCCGCGTCGGGGTTCTCAGCAGAGTCATCATTCGGGTTCTTCAGGTCAGAAGAGGCCTCTTGAGCTTCTACCTCCTCCACCCATATGTACTACTTGCGGAAAGGCTCATCCGGGTCCTTGCTTTAAAGCTACTGGTGGGTGTTTTTCTTGTGGCTCTACTCAGCATAGGGTCAAGGACTGTCCCCAGAAGAACTCTGGTGCACCAGTGAGCTCGACTAGGATAGCTCCTACTTCGGGTCGAGTCTATTCCATGACTCGGGATCAGGCGGCAAACTCTTCAGGTACCATTACCGGTTTCCTTTACATTGGAGATTGTATTGTTTTTACTTTATTTGATACCGGTGCCACGCATTCTATCATATCTACTTCGCTTGCCAATAAAATAAATATAACCCCAACACCATTAATTAATCGTATATCCATCGCAACCCCAATGAAAACCCAAGTGATTATTGATCGTGAATATGTGAATTGCCCTCTACGTTTTGATGATTCTCTTCGTCCGGCAAACCTGCTTCCCATTGATATGATCGATTTTGATGTGATTCTGGGCATGGACTGGTTGGCTGCTCATAAGGCTACCATCGATTGTTATGCCCGAAAGGTAATCTTTGGCAATATTCATCATCCTGACTTTGTTTATCATGGTTCGCAACCTCTTAAGTCTGTTGTTGGGAATAAAATGTTCAAAGTCAAAGAGCCTGCCAAAGATGTTAAAGAGCCTGCTAGTTGATTTTGAAGTGTATGAAGATGTTCTACCAGTACCTTCTGGGTAGAAGGTACTGCTAGTTGATGAAGAGCCTGCCAAGCTTATGTCAAGTCGATTAGATATTTTGTAATAGATATTTAGTTGAATTATTAGTCTTTGTACATTGTTATACGTTATGTAGAAGTAGTTTAGTCTTCTGTGGAGTACAGAAGAATATATCAGAGTTGTACATTGGTAGTTGTATTTAATTGTAGGCGCCAATATAGTCAAAGTATAGTATTATACTCTTCCACTTGACAACTTGTAATAAGGTTGCCTTATCATATAAAAGGTTTCCTTAAGTCACACTTCATGCATGCATCTTTACCAACTATTAACCAAAACCAAACTATCTCTCAAGTAACTTAGTTACTCAATTCACAAATCCTTTTACAATCTTAGATTCAAGATTACTTTGTAATCCCGGTGATATTTAGATCATCCGTATTATTTCATCAATAATATTGAATCGTTTTGTGTTAACCAAAGTTGTGTTCTTTGTTCATTGCATTCTCACGTTTACTTAAACTCACCACCTTGTGTTCTTTTAAGTGTGTTGTAGTAGATTCCGCATGCTAAACACATTCAATACATAAATATCTCAACGAACAAAACCGTTCCACATCTGTTAAGATCATCTCGGCTATGAAAGCCATAACTCTGATTTCTCATGGTTGTCTTGGTTTTCTGGCATCCATTAAGGATACCTCTGTGGAAGTTCTGAGCATTGATAATATTCCTATTGTGCGTGATTTTGCTGATGTGTTTCCCGATGAATTTCCTGGCATTCCTCCTGCTAGGGAAGTTGAGTTTAGCATTGATCTTATTCCGGGTGCCGAACCTATCTCCAAAGCTCCTTATCGTATGGCACCCATTGAATTAAAAGAGTTGAAGGAAAACTTGCAGGAACTCTTGGAGAATGGTTTCATTCGACCAAGTGTATCTCCTTGGGGTGCGCCTGTTTTGTTTGTAAAGAAGAAGGATGGAAGCATGCGTCTTTGTATTGATTACCGTGAGCTTAACCGTATCACGATCCGTAACCGCTACCCTCTTCCGCGCATCGATGACTTATTTGATTAGTTGCAAGGGGCGAAGCATTTTTTGAAAATTGATTTGAGGTCAGGTTATCACCAACTTCGGGTGAGGGAGCAGGATGTTCCCAAGACTGCCTTTTGCACTCGTTATGGTCATTATGAATTTCTGGTTATGCCTTTCGGTTTGACCAACGCTCCTGCTGTTTTTATGGACCTTATGAACCGAGTATTCCACGAGTATCTCGATAAGTTCGTTATTGTTTTCATTGACGACATCCTTGTGTATTCGAAATCTGAAGAGGAGCATGAGCAGCATCTTCGGATTGTTTTGGAGATTCTTAGGCAGCAGAAGTTGTATGCCAAATTTTCTAAGTGCGAGTTCTGGTTGAGTCAGGTGGCTTTCCTTGGTCACATTGTATCTGCTGATGGTATCACCATGGATCCATCGAAGGTTGAGGCTATCACCAAGTGGCCGAGACCTACCACTATGACGGAAGTGAGGAGTTTTCTGGGACTTGCTGGTTACTACAGACGTTTTGTTGAAGGTTTCTCGCGTTTAGCTTTGCCATTAACGCAATTGATGAGGAAAGGGGAGAAGTTTGTTTGGACTGAGGAGCGGGAAAATAGTTTTGAAGAGCTGAAGAAACGTTTGGTGTCTGCTCCTATATTGACTCTTCCATCTGGTTCGGGTGGTTTTCAGATCTATAGCGACGCGTCAAAGAAGGGTCTGGGTTGTGTTCTTATGCAACATGGAAAGGTTATTGCTTATTGTAATACCTGAAATTCAGATAACCTGTAAAATTACCAAATTACCCCTGATAATATAAAACCTTATTAAACAATTTATAAAATTCCAAAATAATTCCAAAACTTCTGAAATCTAACTATATCTGAAACAAAATAATTTCTGGGACAATGTTACATCATTTTCAATGATCAAAAATTATCATGCACATTAGTTATTTAAATTCCGAATTTATACAATTAACTAAATATATTGTTAATTCTTTTAATTAAATAAAATAAAGAAATAAATTAAGGAAAGGATAACAAAATCAACCCAAATATATTCTTGATATCATGGGCCGAAATTTCTGATCCTTGCCCCCCCGTAGGTCGGTTTTAAAAGATAAAACATATCTCTTTTATTTTCTATCTAAAAACAAAACCGTATAAACCATAACAAACCCTAGCGCAACAAAATATTTCGACCATGGCTTCTTCACGAATTCTGGGATTGATCAAGAAATTTTCTGGTGTTCTTGGAGGTGCAAGGGAGCTAGGAAAAATAAGGGTTGCTGCGTTTTCTCTTTGGTTCGTGCTTGTTCTTAATTTCTTGTCGATTTGCTCTAAAACAAGGTAATAATTCTTGCGACTAAACCAAATGTGTTAAAATTAATATGACAATTTTCCAGTGATCTCAAAATGTTATATAACTCATATAAAATATGTAAATCGATCCATGCATGCTAATTCTATGCGTATGAAAATATTATGGCTAAAGAACACGTAAATCACAAATATATGTAATTCGAATTTCTGGGCATGATAGCTATTTTATTTAGACCTCTTATGATGTAATAGACCTGGGAAAAATGATAGATCGAATTATGGTGGCCTAAATCAAGTCGTTGTGATTTTAATCTCTAAAATGTACGTAAATATGCAATATATGTTAAACGAATTTTCTGGGCATGTTCACTATTTTTCGTGGGTTCCTTATGAGTAATATGATCTGGGAAAAATATGGTTTTGATTTTTGGAGGCCTAAAATTAACGTGGTTAATTATTGATAAAACCGGATTTTAGAAAAATTAAGAAAACAAATAAAATAAAAATCGTGGCTTCTAGGGTTTGATTTCTTGGATGAATATCTGATCATTTAATGTGTTTTAAGGATGATTTAATGATGGTTCAATGATTGGTGAAAAGTAGGGTTTATAATTGTTGTTAAAAGTATTACCGATTTGAACTAAAATGTATAAGGACCTGTTTTGCCAACTTTGAAACTTCTGGGATATTTTTGTAAGATCATATACATCTGTAGGAATGTGGGAAAAATATAACTTTGGGGTCCTAAGTGTAAATTTTGCAATATATTGAATTATGGGCAAATTAGGGTTACGAATTGAAATTAATTAAAAGTGTGGGACCAAAAGTGTAAATCTGAAATTCTGAAGTTGTTTTGAGTTAATACTGATATAAAAAGGTTGTTGTGTAATTTTTAGGATTTATGGGCTAATTATGTAATTGTTATGGAATTATGACTTGATATATATGTTTTGTAAACTTAAGGGACTAAATATGTAAATTCTAAATTCTGAGGGGTCAAATATGTAAAGTACTAACTTCTGATGTTATATTCTGTAAATTTGAAATATAATATGCTTAGTTGGTGATTATGGATATTGTAGGGTTTAAATTGTAAAATATATAATTATAAGGTTGGTTTTGTAAATTTGTAACTAAAGGGGTGTAATATGTAAATTATGAAACTTAAGGGAATAAAGTGTAATTCTGAATAAAATGTGTATATAATTCTGTAACTTAAAGTATTTTCACTAATGACCTTGGAAATTGATGAAGTTACATTTAAAACCCTAAACTATGTAAACATGTCATAATTAAATCTAAACTTCTGTAACTTGATAAAAATATATCATTATTCCATAATAATCTTTGAATAAGAGTTTAACCTAATCTGAACTAGTAATAATTTGAATTAGAATCTCTGGTAATTCTGTCTTCCTCTTCCTTAGGTGTGAAGAAGGAGAAGCCCTGACTTTCATCTTTGTGTTTGTTTGTTTTTCTGCTGTGCAATAAGGTACAGATATTCTGTCCTTTTTCAGTAAGGGCGTTTCATTCCCTTTTATTCAGTTTTTCATTTTCCTTATTAGGATTCCCTGTACCATTGCTATGTTCCCTTCTGTTTGTGAACCTTCCGTGTGATTCCTTTGTTTTGTGAGCCTTTATGATCTCTTTCATGTTCTGACTTGTTTTACTTCTGAATTGATGTCCTTATTATAATCCTCTTTGCTTTGAACCTTTTTCATGATTCCCTGTTGTTACGACCCCTGATATAAAAATCTGTTATGTGAAAACCTTTTTAATTATGACTTGGAAATGTTTTGAGAAAAATAAGTTATTTTAAAGGAATGCTTTCAATGAACTTTTGACAGGAATTTCTAAAATGAACTTTTGCAATGAACTCTTAATTATGAACCTTTGATATAATCTTCTGAACCATTTGATATAATCCTTTTAATCTGAACTTAAACTTTGATATAAAACTTAATCTGATAAACTTTGATTTGAACCTTTGACATTTATTTCTAAACTGTTTGACATGAACCTTTTGCCATGTACCCTTAAGATATGACCTTTGATTATTTTGATAGTACATCTGACCTTTGACCTATAGTCTGATGTCCGAGCCAATCACTAGGCATGAGGGTTTCATGTCCATGTCATTGACGCACCTCTGACATGACTCTAGGGCAGGAGAGTGATGACCTGTCCCGTCCCTTATTTATTATCTGCTATGGCCATTATATTATGATTATTGAATTATCTGTGGGGCGTATGGGTGCACTCTAGATTTGATCTGTCTCTGTTTATGTTATATGTTTACTGTTATTATATCTGGTGACTGATGGTGTGTGCGATACACGTCTTTCACATTGTCTGAGAGCTGATCACTCTACACAGGTTTGTTTTATTATGTTGTTATGCTATGGTATAATCTGCTATCTGGGCTCGTGACAGATTTCTGTTTTTCCCTTATTCTATAACTTTATTGTTTCCTTTTTCCTTATTTCTTTCCTTTTGTCCTTATTCCGTTCCTTACTCCTTTCGCTTTGATTTGTATCGGTATGATCTGTATTCTTGATTTTATTTGTACTACTCTCTATTACTGCTTTTGTTATCGTTATATCTGTTCACTGAGCTCTCGTAGCTCAGCCGCATTTCTTTTCCTGCGGCAGGTTTTAGTAGGAAGCTGGGAATGAGTGGAGAGTATACCTTTGGACTTAGAAGATTGGATAGCTATTCTGGATTAGAGTTGACTAGAAGATATCATAATTTAGAAGTAGTTGTTTTTGTTTGGAAGTTCTCAATTGTAACCTTGTAGATTCAATATTTCAGTTGTAATCCTTGAGATTTTTGTATTACTGAAAATGTATGCTTTGTTTTGATCTGATGTGAATCCATTATTGTGATATCTTTACCCTTGTCGGGTCGGGGTGTTACAATTTATGGTATCAAAGAGACAGGCTGCGATTCGTAATACATTTACCCTTGACCTGTGTAAGTTAGGACCACTAAGTTTTCCCTGTAGGCGCTCGTAAGATAACCTTTGAAAATTTGCTTTAAGATTTCCCTATAGGAACGTAAGTTTTGACCAGTGAGGAATGGGTAGACTATAAGGCGTTTGTTTAGGTATCATTGCTTCCGCCTCACTCTGATTCGTGCCTTGCTTTTGGTTAGATCCTGTAGATATCACTTTTGAAAATTGAAAGCTTATACTTTGCACCACCTAAGATTTGGAACCTGCTTAAATTTGGAAGGCATTGACAATTGCATAGTAATTGTCTGACACTGATTGATCCTTATCTTTAGATTTTGACTCTGACCTCTGATCCTTCCGTTAATCATTTTGATTCCTTTTCGGTCATTCTGAGAACCTCCATGGCGATGACGTACTTGATATATTTTGTTATCTATCTCTTGCTTTTGATAAGTATCTATGAATCTTCCGATGCTAGTTGATTTCGTTTCACCCATCTCTGTCCCTATGAGAAGTCTTGTGGTGTGTAACTAAGAGTATAAGAATGTTTCCCCCCACTTTTGAATGATAAAAATTTGATTTGTGATCTGTCTATCTTTGGATAGTTAACTTCGACTTTATCCTGACAAGGAATTGATTCGATATTGACAACTACCCTTCTATGTCTCACCTTTGGCGTTTGAAACAATTTTGAATTCCCTACCATGATTACCAATTGTCAGATCCTCTGCTATCACTATTACTCAGGAGACTCGTGTGTTAATTTTGCGGTTATAAAGTTTTTCCTAGAACCCATTTCGTACTCTGGTGGCATTCAATTTTGTTGACCTCGAGACTGTAGAAGTACTAGGTGGATTAAGATAGGTGGTTTTGATTACGACTTGAGGTAAAGTATGACCATCATGAGGGCATATTTATATGATGCCAGTATTATGACGTCTGGCCAACGTGATAATACTTACATCATATAACGTGCACTTGTTGTGGGCATAGGATATCTTGGGGAGTACCTAAGAAGTTTAAAATTTGACCTCCGTTGGATTGACCGTGATTAGTGAGACTTTAGGTTCATTCTACCTATGCGTATACTCTGTTTTGTTCGTTAGGAACCGGGATGACTTGGGACTCTCATTTTGCATTCTGTTGACCTCAGTTATAAATCTTGAATTCTTTGTAGAGCTATCTACTGTTGATACAGTTAATTTGATCTGAAATTTAGTCCGTATTCCCATATGAGCTTTCCTGAAGGTTCACCTATCATCCATTTCATGTTGTATGGACCTTTTGAGCAAAATCGACTCAGTGAGGAGATCGTTTTCAAGAATTGTTATTTTCTTCATTCCGTTTGTTTGGATATTTTAATCCTAGTTTCTCTTTTGCGATTATGATACATTCGATGCTTTATTGATTTCTCGTACGGATATTTTGAATTCTAAATTAATAATTTTATTCCATGTTGAAATTTTGAGATTTTGTTTTGATTTGTTCACTCTGAGGATTCTTATGATCACGATACGATGGGCGAAACCGATGGTGTTCTTCACTTCTGCTCTACCTTAATAGGTTTTACTCTATCCGTTTGTTTCCACTATCTTGCGTTAAGATCCGTTCTGCTAAATTATTCCAAGCTATCCGTGAGTAAGGCTTATCTGATCTGGTATGTCCTGTTTCATTTCTGTCCTATTTTCTCTTCTATGTCCTTGCAAATTTCGAGGACGAAATTTTTTTGTTAGTGGGGAAGAAGTTGTAATACCTGAAATTCAGATAACCTGTAAAATTACTAAATTACCCCTGATAATATAAAACCTTATTAAACAATTTATAAAATTCCGAAATAATTCCAAAACTTCTGAAATCTAACTATATCTGAAACAAAATAATTTCTGGGACAATGTTACATCATTTTAAATGATCAAAAATTATCATGCACATTAGTTATTTAAATTCCGAATTTATACAATTAACTAAATATATTGTTAATTCTTTTTAATTAAATAAAATAAAGAAATAAATTAAGGAAAGGATAACAAAATCAACCCAAATATATTCTTGATATCATGGGCCGAAATTTCTGATCCTTGCCCCCCCCCATAGGTCGGGTTTAAAAGATAAAACATATCTCTTTTATTTTCTATCTAAAAACAAAACCGTATAAACCATAACAAACTCTAGCGCAACAAAATAATTCGACCATGGCTTCTTCACGAATTCTGGGATTGAACAAGAAATTTTCTGGTGTTCTTGGAGGTGCAAGGGAGCTAGGAAAAATAAGGGTTGCTGCGTTTTCTCTTTGGTTCGTGCTTGTTCTTAATTTCTTGTCGATTTGCTCTAAAACAAGGTAATAATTCTTGCGACTAAACCAAACGTGTTAAAATTAATATGACAATTTTCCAGTGATCTCAAGATGTTATATAACTCATATAAAATATGTAAATCGATCCATGCATGCTAATTCTATGCGTATGAAAATATTATGGCTAAAGAACACGTAAATCACAAATATATGTAATTCGAATTTCTGGGCATGATAGCTATTTTATTTAGACCTATTATGATGTAATAGACCTGGGAAAAATGATAGATCGAATTATGGTGGCCTAAATCAAGTCGTTGTAATTTTAATCTCTAAAACGTACGTAAATATGCAATATATGTTAAACGAATTTTCTGGGCATGTTCACTATTTTTCGTGGGTTCCTTATGAGTAATATGATCTAGGAAAAATATGGTTTTGATTTTTGGAGGCCTAAAATTAACGTGGTTAATTATTGATAAAACCGGATTTTAGAAAAATTAAGAAAACAAATAAAATAAAAATCGTGGCTTCTAGGGTTTGATTTCTTGGATGAATATCTGATCATTTAATGTGTTTTAAGGATGATTTAATGATGGTTCAATGATTGGTGAAAAGTAGGGTTTATAATTGTTGTTAAAAGTATTACCGATTTGAACTAAAATGTATAAGGACCTGTTTTGCCAACTTTGAAACTTCTGGGATATTTTTGTAAGATCATATACATCTGTAGGAATGTGGGAAAAATATAACTTTGGGGTCCTAAGTGTAAATTTTGCAATATATTGAATTATGGGCAAATTAGGGTTACGAATTGAAATTAATTAAAAGTGTGGGACCAAAAGTGTAAATCTGAAATTCTGAAGTTGTTTTGAGTTAATACTGATATAAAAAGGTTGTTGTGTAATTTTTAGGATTTATGGGCTAATTATGTAATTGTTATGGAATTATGACTTGATATATATGTTTTGTAAACTTAAGGGACTAAATATGTAAATTCTAAATTCTGAGGGGTCAAATATGTAAAGTACTAACTTCTGATGTTATATTCTGTAAATTTGAAATATAATATGCTTAGTTGGTGATTATGGATATTGTAGGGTTTAAATTGTAAAATATATAATTATAAGGTTGGTTTTGTAAATTTGTAACTAAAGGGGTGTAATATGTAAATTATGAAACTTAAGGGAATAAAGTGTAATTCTGAATAAAATGTGTATATAATTCTGTAACTTAAAGTATTTTCACTAATGACCTTGGAAATTGATGAAGTTACATTTAAAACCCTAAACTATGTAAACATGTCATAATTAAATCTAAACTTCTGTAACTTGATAAAATATATCATTATTCCATAATAATCTTTGAATAAGAGTTTAACCTAATCTGAACTAGTAATAATTTGAATTAGAATCTCTGGTAATTCTATCTTCCTCTTCCTTAGGTGTGAAGAAGGAGAAGCCCTGACTTTCATCTTTGTGTTTGTTTGTTTTTCTGCTGTGCAATAAGGTACAGATATTCTGTCCTTTTTCAGTAAGGGCGTTTCATTCCCTTTTATTCAGTTTTTCATTTTCCTTATTAGGATTCCCTGTACCATTGCTATGTTCCCTTCTGTTTGTGAACCTTCCGTGTGATTCCTTTGTTTTGTGAGCCTTTATGATCTCTTTCATGTTCTGACTTGTTTTACTTCTGAATTGATGTCCTTATTATAATCCTCTTTGCTTTGAACCTTTTTCATGATTCCCTTTTGTTACGACCTCTGATATAAAAATCTGTTATGTGAAAACCTTTTTAATTATGACTTGGAAATGTTTTGAGAAAAATAAGTTATTTTAAAGGAATGCTTTCAATGAACTTTTGACAGGAATTTCTAAAATGAACTTTTGCAATGAACTCTTAATTATGAACCTTTGATATAATCTTCTGAACCATTTGATATAATCCTTTTAATCTGAACTTAAACTTTGATATAAAACTTAATCTGATAAACTTTGATTTGAACCTTTGACATTTATTTCTAAACTGTTTGACATGAACCTTTTGCCATGTACCCTTAAGATATGACCTTTGATTATTTTGATAGTACATCTGACCTTTGACCTACAGTCTGATGTCCGAGCCAATCACTAGGCATGAGGGTTTCATGTCCATGTCATTGACGCACCTCTGACATGACTCTAGGGCAGGAGAGTGATGACCTGTCCCGTCCCTTATTTATTATCTGCTATGGCCATTATATTATGATTATTGAATTATCTGTGGGGCGTATGGGTGCACTCTAGATTTGATCTGTCTCTGTTTATGTTATATGTTTACTGTTATTATATCTGGTGACTGATGGTGTGTGCGATACACGTCTTTCACATTGTCTGAGAGCTGATCACTCTACACAGGTTTGTTTTATTATGTTGTTATGCTATGGTATAATCTGCTATCTGGGCTCGTGACAGATTTCTGTTTTTCCCTTATTCTATAAATTTATTGTTTCCTTTTTCCTTATTTCTTTCCTTTTGTCCTTATTCCGTTCCTTACTCCTTTCGCTTTGATTTGTATCGGTATGATCTGTATTCTTGATTTTATTTGTAGTACTCTCTATTACTGCTTTTGTTATCGTTATATCTGTTCACTGAGCTCTCGTAGCTCAGCCGCATTTCTTTTCCTGCGGCAGGTTTTAGTAGGAAGCTGGGAATGAGTGGAGAGTATACCTTTGGACTTAGAAGATTGGGTAGCTATTCTGGATTAGAGTTGACTAGAAGATATCATAATTTAGAAGTAGTTGTTTTTTTTTGGAAGTTCTCAATTGTAACCTTGTAGATTCAATATTTCAGTTGTAATCCTTGAGATTTTTGTATTACTGAAAATGTATGCTTTGTTTGGATCTGATGTGAATCCATTATTGTGATATCTTTACCCTTGTCGGGTCGGGGCGTTACACTTATGCTTCGAGGCAATTGAAACCTTATGAGGAGAACTATCCGACGCATGATTTAGAGTTGGCTGCTGTAGTTTTTGGTCTAAAGATCTGGCGGCATTATTTGTATGGCGAGTCATGTGATATCTTCACTGACCACAAGAGTCTCAAGTATATCTTCACTCAGAAAGAGCTTAATATGAGACAGAGACGGTGGTTGGAACTTCTGAAGGACTATGACACAAACATCCAGTATCATCCGGGTAAGGCTAATGTAGTTGCCGATGCTCTTAGCCGGAAGTCGGGTATGATTGCTAGCTTAAAGATTGATCCCCGTGTTATTAGGGATTTGGAGCGATTGGATGTCGAGTTGTGTATGCGACGTGATGTTGGATATTGGACCAGTCTGAAGGTTAAGTCCAATCTTATCCTACGGGTTAAGGAAGCCCAGAAGGATGATGGCGAGCTCTGGTCTATTGTGCAGAATATTGAGGAAGGTAAGCAGACAGAGTTTAAGGTGGATGATTTTGGCGTGGTATGGTTTGAAGATCGTCTTTGTGTTCCTAATGATTCCGAGCTTCGTGAGGCTATTCTATCTGAGGCTCATAGTTCCCCATTCACTATTCATCCTGGTTCCACCAAGATGTACAGGGATCTTAAGCAGCATTTCTGGTGGAGTGGTATGAAGCATGACGTGGCTTCTTTTGTATCTAAGTGTATGACTTGTCAGCAAGTCAAGATCGAGCATCAGAGGGCTAGTGGGTTGTTGCAGCCGTTAGAGATTCCGACTTGGAAGTGGGATGAGATTTCTATGGACTTTGTTTCTGGTCTGCCTTTGACTCGTAAAAGACATGATGCGATTTGGGTGGTCGTTGATCGGCTAACTAAATCTGCTCATTTCTTACCTATCCGTATGACCTATAGTATCAGTAAGTTGGCGGAGATCTTTCAGCAGGAGATTGTTAGATTGCATGGTACTCCTTCGTCTATTATTTCTGATAGAGATCCTCATTTCACTTCACGTTTCTGGAAAGGACTCCATAAATCTTGGGGCGCTCGCCTTAAGTTTAGTACTGCATTCCATCCCCAAATTGATGGTCAGTCGGAGAGGACCATTCAGACATTGGAGGATATGTTACGGTCTTGTGCTTTGGAATGGACAGGTAGTTGGGACGAGTATTTATGTTTGGTGGAGTTTGCGTATAATAACAGTTGGCATGCTAGTATCCGGATGGCTCCATTCGAGATGTTGTATGGGCGTAAGTGTAGAGCGCCGGTTTGTTGGAATGAAGTAGGGGAGCGTATTATTGAGGGTCCAGAGTTGGTTCAGATCACCAACGAAAAGGTAGCTGTTGCTAGGGAAAAGTTGAAGGAGACTCGTGCTCGTCAGAAGAGTTATGCTGATAAGCATCGTCGTGACTTGGAGTTTCGTGTTGGAGATCGTGTGTTCCTTAAAGTATCGCCGTTTCGTGGAGTTAAACGTTTTGGAATCAAGGGCAAGCTTAGTCCTCGATTTATCGGACCATTTGAGATCCTTGATCGTATTGGAGAGGTTTCTTACCGTTTGGCTCTACCTCCTCAGTTATCGCATGTTCATGACGTCTTCCATGTATCTCTTCTGAGGGGATACAATTATCATCCTTTACATGTGGTATCTTATCCGCTTGACCAGATTCAGCCTGATATGTCTTTGTCTGAAGAGCCGGAAGCGGTTCTGGATCGCCAGGAGCGAGTTATGAGAAATAAAGTTATTCCGTTCATAAAGA
Organism: Artemisia tridentata subsp. tridentata; assembly: GCA_021014915.2. Taxonomy (NCBI): domain Eukaryota; kingdom Viridiplantae; phylum Streptophyta; class Magnoliopsida; order Asterales; family Asteraceae; genus Artemisia; species Artemisia tridentata. The sequence goes on from CP139503.1 coordinate 116,068,807, forward strand.
TTCTTTGGAAGAACCACCCAGAGCGTGAGGCTACCTGGGAAACCGAGGAATCGATACGAGCTAGTTATCCGCATTTCGTATTCTGATCTGGTATGTCCTTGTTTGTTTTCCGTTCCGTTTCATTTCTGAGTCTTTGCAAATTTCGAGGACGAAATTTTTCTGTTAGAGGGGAAGAAGTTGTAATACCCAAAAATCTAAATCATGTAAAAGACCAAAATGCCCCTACAATCTTGAATTTGATTAATAAACTTATAAAGTACCAAATGAATCCCAAACTTCTGGAAATGATCAAGATACGAAGTAAATTAATTTTGCTACTACATTTAACACTTTGTAATGTACCAAAAATTACCATGAGCACATAAAACACATGTTGGGCCGAAAAATATTTATTTAATTACCATGAGCCACAACCAATGAGTCTTTGGACAGTATGTTCAATAGACTTCAGAAGCTTGCAAGTCAGTTAGCCATCCATGAAGTGATGATAACTCAAGAAGACCTGAACTCTAAATTTCTTAGGAGTTTACCTTCAGAATGGTCTATACATGTCATTGTCTGGAAGAACAAGCCAGATATTGACCAGATGAGTCTCAATGATCTCTACAACAATTTCAAAATTGTAGAACATGAAGTAAAGAAGACTACTGGGTCAAGCTCAGGAAATATGGCATTTGTTTCATCACCAAGCATCTCAAAGGTTGATAATGAAGAAAAAGGTGGCAGAGAAGAAGGTACTGCCAACACAACCTTTGGTACTGCTAGTACTTCTAGTAGTACCAAATCCATTTTAGATGAAACAATTGGGTGTGCTTTTCTTACATCTCAACACAATGGGTCCGTGTTAACATTTGAAGATCTTCAAGAGATTCATCCTGATGATCTTGAAGTGATGGACATAAAGTGGCAACTTTCACTTTTAAGCATTAGAGCTAAGAAGTTGATGATGAGAACTGGCAAGAAGATAATGATAAATGGAAATGACCCTACTGGCTATGATAAGTCAAAAGTGGAGTGTTACAATTGCCACATGAAAGGTCACTACTCTAGAGAGTGTAGAAGACCTAAGAAGCAGGATGACAAGGGTAGAGGGTTTGACAACAGAAATAAAGAAAGCTTTGAGAAGAGAGGAAGCTTTGAAAGCAAGAGTAAGGTTGTTGAAGTTGCTGAGCCAAAAGCAATGGTTGCTATTGATGGCATGGGTTTTGATTGGAGTTTCATGGGTGAAGATGAGTCAACTTCTGATGAATTGGCTTTGATGGCATTCTCCACCCCTGAGGTACAAACTATCAAATGTTCTAACAATTGTGAATTTCTTAAAGAATTAGAACTTATAAGAAAATCTTATGATGCACAAACATTAGAACTTAGAAAAACCCAACAAACATTATTTGACCATAAGTGTGGTATGGCCAAACTAGAAAAACAAATAATTCACTATAGAGAAAATGAACTCACATTTTCTGATGCTAAAGGTGCTCTTAATAGACAAATATTTTTGAAAGATTCAGAAATAGAAATGGTAAGGAAAGAGTGTACTAAAGTGACATTGGCTAGAGATAATATTCAACTGACTGTTACTAAATTAGAAATTGCTTCTGAGTGTAGTAGGAGCATAGTAGAGAATCAGATGAATAAGAGAATAAAATCAGGGATAGGATACAATGAATGTCCACCTCCTTATAGAGGAATTCCTTGTCCTCCAGGATTAGATCTTGCTGAATCAGGTTTGCATGAAGTCATTAACAAACCATTGGCTAAACCTGTAGTGATAAGTGAACCTTCTGAGAGTGCTAAGAATGCCCCACTCTCTAAGGTGCTCACTGAGAAGAGACCAGATGTCCTAATTATTGAAGATTGGGTATCTGATGATGATGAAGATGAGACTATTCCTATCAAAGGAATCAAAGTAGGACCAATCAGTCTTAAGAAAGTAGAAGTTAAAGCTAAGGCTAAAGCTGTTTTGAAAACAGTTGAAAGTTGTAAAAATTGTAATAACAAACCTAGGGGAAGCCAAAGAAATTGGAACAACCTTAAGTCACAACAACTAGGTGATGACTTTGTTATGTTTAATAAGGCTTGTTATTATTGTGGTAGCTTTAATCATCTTCATGCTTATTGTAATAAATGGGTTTCTGGGAGTAAATCAAAGTCTAAAACAAATGTTACTCACCCCAGAAAAAGTTTTGTTAAGTCTAACACCACAAATGTTAAACATACTGTTAGACAAAATAAGCCTGTTATTGCAAAACCAACTGATAAGGGTACAAGAAACACTTTCAAATGTGTACCAAAAGTTGTGAATAGTCCTATTCAAAAGAAATCTGTGGTCAAAACACAAATTTGGAAACCAAAAACCAAAGGTCCTGCTAGACCAAATGGTACTGCCAAAATTGGTATTGCCAAAGTTGGTACTGATAGACCAAAGACCACACAATGGATTAAAAGGGAAAGTGCTGTTAAGTCCTCAGCATGTTGGATTTGGAAACCAATCCAATCAAAAGGTGCATCAACAATCCTGAAAAGGTTTGACTTCATTGATGCAAGAGGCAAACCCAAGTCTGTCATGGCTTGGGTACCCCAAGGAAACTAATATGTTTATTCATGTGCAGGAACATTCATCTGATATTGGAGATCAAGGATATGTTGATAGTGGATGTTCAAGACACATGACAGGCAACATGTCATTCCTCTCAGACTTCAAAACATTTGATGGAGGATATGTTACCTTTGGGGGAGGAATAAAAGGAAAGATCACTGGTAAAGGTACTATCAAAACCAGTAAACTAGATTTTGAAAATGTGTATTTTGTGAAAGAACTTCAGTTTAATCTTCTTAGTGTCTCACAAATGTGTGACAAAAAGAACAATGTTCTATTTACTGACAATGAGTGTATGGTTCTTTCTTCTGATTTTAAGATGCCTGATGAGAGTCAGATCCTTCTTAAAATTCCAAAAAGGAACAATATGTACAGTGTCAATTTAAAGAACATTGATCCTAAGGAGAGTCTAACTTGTTTGGTAGCAAAAGCCTCATTGGATGAATCTATGCTTTGGCATAGAAGGCTTGGTCATGTAAACTTTAAAACAATCAACACTATTGCAAAATATGATTTAGTAAGAGGTTTACCCAAAAAGATTTTCCAAAACGACCAAACCTGTGTTGATTGTCTAAAAGGCAAACAACATAGAGCTTCTTGTAAGCCCAAGACCCAAAACTCTATTTCTCAGGCTCTACATATGCTTCATATGGATCTCTTTGGTCCTACTAATGTGTGCAGCTTGAATGGAAAAAGATATTGTCTGGTTGTTACTGATGACTATAGCAGATTTTTATGGGTTTTCTTTTTAAGATCCAAACATGAAACTAGTGAGATACTTAAAACCTATATCACTGAGGTAGAAAACCAATCTGATAAGAAAGTCAAAGTCATCAGGTGTGACAATGGGACAGAGTTCAAGAATAGAGTTATGGATGACTTTTGCAAGGAAAAAGGCATAAAAAGAGAGTTTAGTGTAGCTAGAACACCTCAGCAAAATGGAGTAGCAGAAAGAAAGAATAGAACACTTATAGAGGCTGCTAGAACTATGTTAGTAGACTCTAAGTTGCCTATTTCATTTTGGGCTGAAGCAGTTGGTACTGCTTGTTATGTACAAAACAGGGTTCTTGTGACAAAGCCACATAGAAAGACACCTTATGAACTTTTCTTTGGTAGAAAACCATCTTTAAGTTTTATGAGACCTTTTGGTTGTCATGTCACTATTCTAAATACCAAAGATCATTTAGGCAAATTTGATGGAAAAGCAGATGTTGGCTATTTAATAGGGTATTCCTTGCAGAGTAAGGCCTATAGAGTGTTTAACACTTGCACTAGGCTAGTAGAAGAGAATCTTCACATAGAGTTTCAAGAGAAACTAACAAATGTGAAAGGAATTGGACCAGATTGGATGTTTGATATTGATAGGCTTTCAGAATCTATGAATTATGTGCCTGTTACAGGTACAAATACTATTGATGATGCAGGTTTTGAAGATAATGTTGAACCTCCCAAAGATCAAGATTACATCTGGATGCCAATTTGGAAAAGTATGGATCTATCTTCAAGTCAAGAAGGACCTTCAAACACAACAAATGAAGGCAATGAAGATGATCAAGGAACTAAGAATCAAGAGAATCAAGAAAGTGGTGCTAATAACAATGGTACTGCTAGTTCTTCAGATGGTCCTGCTAGTTCAAATATTGATACTGCTGAGCCATTGAATGTTCAAATAGATGATTCTTTCCAAGAAGAGGTGGGGATTAGCAATCTTCCATCTACCTATGAAGTTCCTAAAACACCAAACACTAGAATTCTCAAAGATCACTCAACTGATGATGTGATTGGAAGCATAAATTCTGGTGTTAGAACAAGATCTCAAGTTGGTTTATCTCAAGTCTTATCTTCAGATGAAGAAGGGTTTCTCTCCTCTATTTATGAAGAAAAGAATAATGATATTTCCAATATATGCTTGTTTTCATGTTTTCTATCTCAGGCTGAACCCAAAAACATAAACAAAGCTTTAGATGATGCAAGTTGGGTGGAAGCTATGCAAGAAGAGCTTCTCCAATTCAAGATTCAGAAGGTTTGGATATTGGTTGATTTGCCCAAAGGCCATAGGGCAATTGGAACCAAATGGGTGTTCAGAAACAAGAAAGATGAAAGGGGTATAGTGATCAGAAACAAGGCTAGATTGGTAGCACAAGGATATACTCAAAAAGAAGGGGTAGATTATGAAGAAGTGTTTGCTCCAGTTGCAAGACTTGAAGCAATTAGGCTTTTCTTGGCCTATGCTTCATTCATAGGCTTCACTGTCTATCAAATGGATGTTAAGAGTGCATTTTTATATGGTGAAATTGAAGAACCAGTATATGTATCTCAACCTCCAGGCTTCATTGATGCAGAGTATTCAGACAAAGTTTACAAGGTTACCAAGGCTTTGTATGGCCTACACCAAGCTCCTAGGGCATGGTATGAAACATTGGCTTGTTTTCTACTAGAAAGTGGATTCCAAAGAGGAAGGATTGATCCAACTTTGTTCATCAAAAGAACAAAGAAAGACATCTTGCTAGTGCAGATTTATGTTGATGACATAATCTTTGGATCAACAAACCAAGACTTGTGTGTAGAATTTGAAAAACTTATGCATAGTAAGTTTGAAATGAGTTCCATGGGGGAACTTACTTTCTTTTTGGGTCTCGAAGTGAAACAATCCAAAGAAGGCATATTTATCAGCCAAGATAAGTATGTAGCAGAGATCCTAAGGAAATTTAATTTTGCTGATTCTAAGGTTGCAAGTACACCAATGGATCCAGAAAAAGGGCTACTCAAGGATGCTGAAGGAGAAGATATGGATTTGCACAATTATAGATCTATGATTGGGTCTTTGATGTATCTTACGTCGTCAAGACCAGATATCATGTTCTCAGTATGTGTGTGTGCAAGGTTTCAAATACATCCCAAAATCTCTCATCTCACAGCAGTCAAAAGAATCTTTAGATATCTTAAGGGTCAACCTAGGTTGGGTCTTTGGTATCCAAGGGAATCATCTTTTGAATTGATGGCTTATTCGGATAGTGACTATGCTGGTGCAACTCTAGACAGAAAATCCACAACTGGTGGATGTCAATTTCTTGGTTGCAGACTAATCTCTTGGCAATGCAAGAAACCAACAATGGTGGCCAATTCTACAACTGAGGCAGAATATGTTGCTGGTGCAAGTTGTTGTGGGCAAGTTCTTTAGATCCAAAATCAAATGCTTGACTATGGGTACAATTTTCTTAACACCATTATTTATATTGACAACAGCAGTACTATTTGTATCATTAAAAACCCAGTTCAACACTCAAAAACAAAACATATTGAAATCAGACACCATTTCATAAGGGATTGCAATGAGAAAAGGTTAATTCAAGTAGTTAAAATTGATTCTGAAAAGAATTATGCAGACCTTCTCACCAAAGCTTTTGATTTAGGTAGATTCAAATATCTTGTAGGAGGTATTGGAATGATAAATCTTTGAAAATCATATGTTTTTGTTCATAAAATTAACTGGTATTGGCTTTTAAACATGGTACTGCTAGTTAGTCAAAAGGTCCTGTTAGTTCATAATTGGTCCTGCTGATATAAAATTGCTATGTTTTGTTCATATAAAGGCTTGAATGTTTAAAACACTATAGATCAAGTGCTTTGCACTTTGTTCTTTTGGTTTGCAACTAACACATTTCAGGTTGATAACAAAACAAGAGTTCTTCCAAACAAAAAGGAGCAACAAAAGTTATATTCATTTCAGGAGAGATAACAATCTCAGGGGAGGAATTAATGGCCCAGAATGGAAGAAAAACCAATTAATGAAAGGAAAGACAAGATCATACAAGATGATGTAAAGTTGAAAAAGAGAGAGTTAGATCACATATCTAGAAGGGATGAAGCATTTCTCAAGGAGAAAGTTCTATCTAGATCAAACTAAGGAAAGTTTCAACTCAAAGGCATAACATTAGATGATTTCACTTGTTGAACCAATCATCCAAGATACACAGCATCATTGCCTTTTTAAATTTCCTTCATCCAAGGAAATTGCACCATCTTTAGGCCAATATGGCTTTTGGTATTCAGCTCACCAAGTTTTTACAAACTTAAGAGTTGGCTAGTCCTTAAGCAAATGGCTTTTGGTAAAGACAAATCAAATCCGTTGATGGTTGATAGTTTACCAAAAACTATATGGTTGTTAACTAACCATACTTAATTGTAAATAGTTAGCTAGTCCTTAAGCAAACGGCTTTTGGTAAAGACAACTCAAATCCGTTGATAGCTGGTAGTTTGCTAAAAACTATAAGGGATTTTTATAAAACTTTCAAAGGTACTGGTAGTTCAAAAATTGGTACTGCTAGAGTACAAAGGTACTGCTAGATAGCCGTTGAGCATGTCAGAAAAAGTTTTAGCCGTTGGGCCTGGTGGTTAAAATTAGCCGTTGGGGTAGTTATGTAAATTACTGATGATTATATTATATTATATTTCACATATAAAAGATCTTTTTAACCGCCTTTTCAATTACTTATTATAATCTTTCTTATTGTCGGTTAAAAGTAATTCTCACATATCTTCTTTCATCAGTCATTATCATAATTCACATACACCTTTCATCTTCTACCAGTACTATCAACAAATCCCACCATCATATTCAAAATTTTCATTATGGCTTCCACAGTTGTTCTAAACTTTGTCTAACGTCACAATCAGTTAGCATTTTTGGAGAAGTCAGAGGATAATGCCTCATTTCATCAAGTAGTGGACTTTTTAAACAACTCCTACATCAGGTTTGCTTTGCTAGTCAATCCCACTATTTATGAAACTTAAATTTTACAATTTTGGCAATCTGCTAAAATTAAAACTTCTGAAAATGGAGAACAAAGAATTAAGGCCAAAGTGGATGGTAAACATTTGACTCTTACTGAGTCATCCATAAGAAGACATCTTCATTTGGATGATTCTGATGGTATTAGTCAGTTACCAGATACTGAGATTTTTGAAAATTTACAAAGAATGGGGTATCATGCTGAGTCTAACAAACTTACTTTTCTGAAAAAGCATCTTACTCCACAATGGAGATTTTTGATTCACACAATCCTTCACTGTTTGAGCCATAAGAAAACCTCTTGGGAGCAATTTAGTGGAAACATGGCTTCTGCTCTCATTTGCTTAGCTACAAACAGAAAATACAATTTTTCTAAACATATTTTTGAAGGATTGATTAACAATGTGAAAAATAAAACAAAGTTTTTGATGTATCCAAGATTTATTGGGTGCATCATTGGAAAATTACAACATTTGTTACTTCCCACAGACTCAATTTATGACACACCAAAACTTTCTCACAAAGTATTTTCAAATATGAGAATTGGTTTTAGAGGGGAAGATATTCCACTATTTGATGAAATGGTACCACAACATTCAGAAGAACCAACACCATCAGCTGAAACACAATCATCTAGTTCTTCACATGGTTACATTTCACCAACACATCAAACATCACCAATACCATCTCCAGTACCATCAGCAACACCACCAACATCATCACATCATGTATCACAAACCCAATCACCTCAGACAATGCAAGAACTGAAAGACAAGGTGAAGTTCTTAGAGAATGCTCTTAAAAGTCAAAGCAAGAAGTTTTCTGAGATCAACATCAAATTGGTCAAGAGGGTAAAGAAATTGGAGGGTGAAATGAAGAAGTTAAAGGGTAAAAGATCTGCAAGGGTTGTTTTATCAATTTCTTCAAAGTCAGATGCTGATAGGATAGGTCACTCTTCCAAAAAGGGGAGGAAGGATAGTTCTGAAGATGAGGAGGAGGCTCAATTTGAATTCCATGATGGAACTCAAGTTTATGATAAAGAGCCTGTTGGAGCAGGGCAAGAGCCTGCTAGGCCAGAAGAAGAGCCTGCTAGGATAGAAAGGCTATTGGCTATGGGGTATAAAGGGTCTGCTGAGAGAGTGTACAAGAGAAAGAGGGATTTAGTTGCTGATGAGCAATCTTCTGCTCCATCACAAGATTCAACTCCAAAGGATAAGGGCAAAGGCATTATGATTGAAGATGAGCCAAAGTCCAAGAAGTTGAAAAGAACTCAGCAAATTCAGATGGCTTTAGGAGAAGAAGAGGCCAAAAGAGTTCATGAAGAAGAGCTAAGAGCTATTGAAGCTTCAAGAATGCTTGAAGTAATGAAAGAGCAGAAAGATGCTGAAGATGCTGCTCAGACTCTTCTTGATACTCAAATTGCTCAAGAAACCTTTGATGCTCAGATGCTATGGATTATCAATAATGATCCAATTGTGAGAGGTCAAGCAGCAATTATAGTAAATGACAAGAATCTCAATGCTGATGAGAAAACAGAAGCACTTGAATCTTTCATCAACAAGAAGTACAAAGAAGCAGCTTTGGCTGACATTTTTGAAAAGATGAAGGAAAATCAGAAGAGAGGTTTTAAGGTAGGACAAGCTCAGAAAGATCAGGTGATTTTTATGAAGAGATTTTTGAAAGGTCAAGCAAATTGGACTGATTATCAACTAAAGAAGAAATCTGCTGATGAAATCTTCTTCCTGTATCTTCAAGCCTACAAAAGTCTTTACTACAAAGTTCCATCTGATGTACACCCCTCAATGAAGAAGAAGGATGCTCAGAAGAAAGAAGTAGCAAAATTGGACACAGAGCAAGTAAGTAAAATGTTGATTACTTTGCCTACTATCATACATGCTGATCCAATTAGCTGTAGACGACCTATTATTGATTGGGAGATCAACCATGATAGATTAGGAAAATCATGGAAAATAACAAGGGTTGGGGGACAGTTTGCTATTTTTAAGAATTTTGAAAATTTAGTTAGAGCATGTGACAGAGCAGACTTGGAAGAATTGTGGAATCTAGTGCAGATTAGGCTAGACACAACTTCTAGTTCAGATGCTAAGGAACAGGAACTATGGGTAGAATTCAATAGGATGTTTGATCCTGAACCCAAAGATGTTCATTGGAAATTTCCCTATTATGATCCTTCAACAACTTGGGAATTTCTAAGCCATAGCAATATTCATCACCTTTTCACACAGAATGGGATAGAACTCTTTATGTTGGCTGAGAAAGAGTATCCACTTAGTTATGAAGTGCTTAAAACTATGATCTCCAAGAGATTAAGGTGTGACAAAGATGATGAGAACTCAGAAATTGTTCAGAGTTTGCTGAGGAGCATATCTGAGCAATATGAAAGAAAAAGGAAGAACAGAGAGTGAAGGTTTTTGGAAGAGTTCCCTCAAATCCTCAAGGTATGTATTTTATTCATCAGAAACTTGTGTATTTTAATGGAAATAACAAGTTTAGGGGAGGATTGTTGGGAATAAAATGTTCAAAGTCAAAGAGCCTGCCAAAGATGTTAAAGAGCCTGCTAGTTGATTTTGAAGTGTATGAAGATGTTCTACCAGTACCTTCTGGGTAGAAGGTACTGCTAGTTGATGAAGAGCCTGCCAAGCTTATGTCAAGTCGATTAGATATTTTGTAATAGATATTTAGTTGAATTATTAGTCTTTGTACATTGTTATACGTTATGTAGAAGTAGTTTAGTCTTCTGTGGAGTACAGAAGAATATATCAGAGTTGTACATTGGTAGTTGTATTTAATTGTAGGCGCCAATATAGTCAAAGTATAGTATTATACTCTTCCACTTGACAACTTGTAATAAGGTTGCCTTATCATATAAAAGGTTTCCTTAAGTCACACTTCATGCATGCATCTTTACCAACTATTAACCAAAACCAAACTATCTCTCAAGTAACTTAGTTACTCAATTCACAAATCCTTTTACAATCTTAGATTCAAGATTACTTTGTAATCCCGGTGATATTTAGATCATCCGTATTATTTCATCAATAATATTGAGTCGTTTTGTGTTAACCAAAGTTGTGTTCTTTGTTCATTGCATTCTCACGTTTACTTAAACTCACCACCTTGTGTTCTTTTAAGTGTGTTGTAGTAGATTCCGCATGCTAAACACATTCAATACATAAATATCTCAACGAACAAAACCGTTCCACATCTGTTAAGATCATCTCGGCTATGAAAGCCATAACTCTGATTTCTCATGGTTGTCTTGGTTTTCTGGCATCCATTAAGGATACCTCTGTGGAAGTTATGAGCATTGATAATATTCCTATTGTGCGTGATTTTGCTGATGTGTTTCCCGATGAATTTCCTGGCATTCCTCCTGCTAGGGAAGTTGAGTTTAGCATTGATCTTATTCCGGGTGCCGAACCTATCTCCAAAGCTCCTTATCGTATGGCACCCATTGAATTAAAAGAGTTGAAGGAAAAGTTGCAGGAACTCTTGGAGAATGGTTTCATTCGACCAAGTGTATCTCCTTGGGGTGTGCCTGTTTTGTTTGTAAAGAAGAAGGATGGAAGCATGCGTCTTTGTATTGATTACCGTGAGCTTAACCGTATCACGATCCGTAACCGCTACCCTCTTCCGCACATCGATGACTTATTTGATCAGTTGCAAGGGGCGAAGCATTTTTCGAAAATTGATTTGAGGTCAGGTTATCACCAACTTCGGGTGAGGGAGCAGGATGTTCCCAAGACTGCCTTTCACACTCGTTATGGTCATTATGAATTTCTGGTTATGCCTTTCGGTTTGACCAACGCTCCTGCTGTTTTTATGGACCTTATGAACCGAGTATTCCACGAGTATCTCGATAAGTTCGTTATTGTTTTCATTGACGACATCCTTGTGTATTCGAAATCTGAAGAGGAGCATGAGCAGCATCTTCGGATTGTTTTGGAGAGTCTTAAGCAGCAGAAGTTGTATGCCAAATTTTCTAAGTGCGAGTTCTGGTTGAGTCAGGTAGCTTTCCTTGGTCACATTGTATCTGCTGATGGTATCACCATGGATCCATCGAAGGTTGAGGCTATCACCAAGTGGCCGAGACCTACCACTATGACGGAAGTGAGGAGTTTTCTGGGACTTGCTGGTTACTACAGACGTTTTGTTGAAGGTTTCTCGCGTTTAGCTTTGCCATTAACGCAATTGATGAGGAAAAGGGAGAAATTTGTTTGGACTGAGGAGCGGGAAAATAGTTTTGAAGAGCTGAAGAAACGTTTGGTGTCTGCTCCTATATTGACTCTTCCATCTGGTTCGGGTGGTTTTCAGATCTATAGCGACGCGTCAAAGAAGGGTCTGGGTTGTGTTCTTATGCAACATGGAAAGGTTATTGCTTATGCTTCGAGGCAATTGAAACCTTATGAGGAGAACTATCCGACGCATGATTTAGAGTTGGCTGCTGTAGTTTTTGGTCTAAAGATCTGGCGGCATTATTTGTATGGCGAGTCATGTGATATCTTCACTGACCACAAGAGTCTCAAGTATATCTTCACTCAGAAAGGGATTAATATGAGACAGAGACGGTGGTTGGAACTTCTGAAGGACTATGATACGAACATCCAGTATCATCCGGGTAAGGCTAATGTAGTTGCCGATGCTCTTAGCCGGAAGTCGGGTATGATTGCTAGCTTGAAGATTGATCCCCGTGTTATTAGGGATTTGGAGCGATTGGATGTCGAGTTGTGTATGCGACGTGATGTTGGATATTGGGCCAGTCTGAAGGTTAAGTCCAATCTTATCCTACGGGTTAAGGAAGCCCAGAAGGATGATGGCGAGCTCTGGTCTATTGTGCAGAATATTGAGGAAGGTAAGCAGACAGAGTTTAAGGTGGATGATTTTGGCATGGTATGGTTTGAAGATCGTCTTTGTGTTCCTAATGATTCCGATCTTCATGAGGCTATTCTATCTGAGGCTCATAGTTCCCCATTCACTATTCATCCTGGTTCCACCAAGATGTACAGGGATCTTAAGCAGCATTTCTGGTGGAGTGGTATGAAGCATGACGTGGCTTCTTTTGTATCTAAGTGCATGACTTGTCAGCAAGTCAAGATCGAGCATCAGAGGGCTAGTGGGTTGTTGCAGCCGTTAGAGATTCCGACTTGGAAGTGGGATGAGATTTCTATGGACTTTGTTTCTGGTCTGCCTTTGACTCGTAAAAGACATGATGCGATTTGGGTGGTCGTTGATCGGCTAACTAAATCTGCTCATTTCTTACCTATCCGTATGACCTACAGTATCAGTAAGTTGGCGGAGATCTTTCAGCAGGAGATTGTTAGATTGCATGGTACTCCTTCGTCTATTATTTCTGATAGAGATCCTCGTTTCACTTCACGTTTCTGGAAAGGACTCTGTAAATCTTGGGGCGCTCGCCTTAAGTTTAGTACTGCATTCCATCCCCAAACTGATGGTCAGTCGGAGAGGACCATTCAAACATTGGAGGATATGTTACGGTCTTGTGCTTTGGAATGGACAGGTAGTTGGGACGAGTATTTATGTTTGGTGGAATTTGCGTATAATAACAGTTGGCATGCTAGTATCCGGATGGCTCCATTCGATATGTTGTATGGGCGTAAGTGTAGAGCGCCGGTTTGTTGGAATGAAGTAGGGGAGCGTATTATTGAGGGTCCAGAGTTGGTTCAGATCACCAACGAAAAGGTAGCTGTTGCTAGGGAAAAGTTGAAGGAGGCTCGTGCTCGTCAGAAGAGTTATGCTGATAAGCATCGTCGTGACTTGGAGTTTCGTGTTGGAGATCGTGTGTTCCTTAAAGTATCGCCGTTTCGTGGAGTTAAACGTTTTGGAATCAAGGGCAAGCTTAGTCCTCGATTTATCGGACCATTTGAGATCCTTGATCGTATTGGAGAGGTTTCTTACCGTTTGGCTCTACCTCCTCAGTTATCGCATGTTCATGACGTCTTCCATGTATCTCTTCTGAGGGGATACAATTATCATCCTCTACATGTGGTATCTTATCCGCTTGACCAGATTCAGCCTGATATGTCTTTGTCTGAAGAGCCGGAAGCGGTTCTGGATCGCCAGGAGCGAGTTATGAGAAATAAAGTTATTCCGTTCATAAAGATTCTTTGGAAGAACCACCCAGAGCGTGAGGCTACCTGGGAAACCGAGGAATCGATACGAGCTAGTTATCCGCATTTCGTATTCTGATCTGGTATGTCCTTGTTTGTTTTCCGTTCCGTTTCATTTCTGAGTCTTTGCAAATTTCGAGGACGAAATTTTTCTGTTAGAGGGGAAGAAGTTGTAATACCGAAAAATCTAAATCATGTAAAAGACCAAAATGCCCCTACAATCTTGAATTTGATTAATAAACTTATAAAGTACCAAATGAATCCCAAACTTCTGGAAATGATCAAGATACGAAGTAAATTAATTTTGCTACTACATTTAACACTTTGTAATGTACCAAAAATTACCATGAGCACATAAAACACATGTTGGGCCGAAAATATTTATTTAATTATTATGTTATATTGTTTTGTTTTTAAAATCAAATAATTATAAGTTAATTAAGGAATTTAAATACAAGATCAATGCTTTTGATTGAGTGTTTATGTTGGGCCATTTTTTTTAGTCTCTCTCCCCCCTAATAGCTTGGCTATTCCATTTAAAAGATAACAAACCAATTTTAATCCTATTAAAGAATACCGATTATTTTAAAACACACACAAAATTCACACACAATTTTACGAATTTCTGGAGGAGTTCTATCATTTTTATGGGGTTCATCAAGGTTGATAGTAGCTGGGAAAAATAAGCTTTGGGTTGTTGGAGGCTTGGTTAGATCCGTGGTATTTGTTTGTCGAATTTCTATTATCCGAGAGGTACAAATCCAAAGAACCCTTTTTACAGGTTCGATTATTCATGTGGTATTTTTCTCACGTTCTTACAATCATATAAGACCTAAATAAAATATGTAATTCAAACCATGCAAGCTAGAATGGCCATACGAAATTTTAATAATGAAAACACACATAAAATCCAAATCGATCGATACGAATTTTCTGGGTAGTGTGCATAAATTTTCTGGGTTCCATAATCACTATATAAGTCTGGAAAAATGCTTGTTTGATTTGTTATGGCTTGGATCGATCGTAATAATTTTTGAGGATTAAAACAAGTATAAAATCTAATGTATTTCATACGAATTTTCTGGGTGCAAGATCTATTTTATTTGAGACCTATTCGACCCATATGACTCTGGAAAAATGTCCATTCGAATTGTTATAGTCTAAAAAGGCCATGTCGAATTATTGTTTCTAATCGGGTTTTATTTTATTTTATTTAAAACGTGTATATGGATTAAAAATATAACGAACGACCCAGGGTTTGTATTTTGGATTGGATCTGGAAAAATTATGATTATAATGATAGAGTAATGATGGGAAAATGATGTGGGGAAGTAGGGTTAGGGTTTGGTAATTTTATTGTGTTACCGAGTGTTTTTTTTTTAAAATAAAAAGGGGATGTTTTGTAAACTATGAAACTCGTGGACCATTTTTGTAATACACTATAGATTGGGACTGATTTGAATAAAATATAACATGGGGGTGCTATACGTAAAATATGAAACTTATGGGTTTAATTTATAAATCGTTATATATAATGAGTCGAATTGAAATTAAATAAAGATAGGAGGACTTGTTTGTAATTTCTGGAAACTTGGGGTACTTCGTATAAATTATGATATAAGGGGCTTAATGTGTAAAATTGGATATTTAATGGGTTAACGTGTAAATATGATAATTAATGAATCGATTTATGGTTTTATAAATAAAAAGGACTAAAATGGTAAATTGTGAAAAGAAGTGGATATGATTCGTAACATAATTAAATTACGTGGTATAAATTGTAAATTCATTAAATGGAGGGCTTGTAGTGTAAATAAGAATATTGTAAGGGTTAAAATGTAAATTATTGAATTATAATGTTTAATTGGTAATTTATTTAATTAGAGGGGATAAAGTGTAAAATTGGTAAACTTGAAGGGTTGAATCGTTAACTTTGTTAAATTATAGATTTAAATTAATAATTTGTAATATTTTCACTTTAGACCCTTAACTTTGGAATATTTACTTTTAAAACCCTAAATTATGAAAAGTTACTTCATTTAACCCTAAACTATGGAAAGTTACTTAAAATGGAAAGAGAACTAGAAACGGTAATCTGAACTTGAACCCCTTAGTAATTCTGTCTTTTCTCCTTTAGGTGTGAAGAAGGAGAGGCACTGATCTCTGTTCTATATTTGTTTTGTCTGTGTTGCATTCGTAATAAGGTACAGATACTCTGCCCTTTTTCAGTAAGGGTGTCTTATCTCATTGATATGATTTTGATTTCTGATTCGTTTAAGATTCCCAAAGCCATTGCTATGATCCCTTTTATTATGAACCTTTCTGATTAAACTCTGATTTGGACCTTTGATATTAGCTCTGAAATGTTTTGACATGAACCTTATGCTATGAACCTTTGATTGTGACACATCTGATTTGATATGATATCTGACTCTTAGTTTGATGCCCGAGCCAAAATCTGTGACCCTAGGCATGGGGGTTCCATGTCCATGTCTGTGATGCACCACTGGCATGACTCTAGTGTGTTTGAGTGATGTTACACACCGTCCCCTTATCTGTTATCTGATATGCGCATTATATTATTTTGGCCACTATTTATCTGCGGGGGCGTATGGATGCATCCTAGATCTATTCTGTTTAGTGGATTATCTATATATTTATATATATATGATTTGTTATTGTCTGGTGACTGGTGCTTGTGTGCTATACACGCCTTTCACATTTATCTGGGAGCTGATCACTCCATTTGATACATGAGGACACCCCTCATATTATCTGGTTACTTGAGATGTATCCCCTCTAGATTGTCTGATGGTTACTATATGATATGTTTCTGGGCTCGTGGTGGATTACTATCCTACTCTGTTCCATATACTTTCACTTTGTTTATACCTTATGATATTTCCCAGTGCACCATACCTTATATCTGTTTCGTTATCGTTGCTTTGTTTATGTATCTGTTCACTGAGCTTTTTAAGCTCAGCCGCATTTCCTTTTCCTGCGGCAGGTATCTAAGCTAAGAGCTGGGTTTTAGCTTTGGGATGAGAGCAACTTGTGTGAAGCTTAGACTTTAGACATTCTAGTTTTACCATTTGGATTTTGATTCTGTTATGCCATTGTTTGGGCATTTTGGATTTATGTACTTCAGTTTATTCTATTTTCACTTCTGGAATAAGTCATGTTGACTTATTTTCCCTTTTATCATTAATGTTATAGACTTATGATGTTTGGGATTGAATGCTTGTGATCTGATATGAAGCCATTGTTGTGATATCTTTACCCTTGTCGGGTTGGGGTGTTACAAGTTCTCTCTCTCTTGGGGGGATTTCCGGCCGCCATCCCTAACACCTTTCCGGCCAAAAAAACTACCTATGTGATCGTATCTTTACCTTCTAAACAATGTTCTGAATTGATCCTTGCATCAGTTCTACCTTATTCCATCCGTGGTATTTGGTATAACATGCATCCGGTTGATTTCAGTCTTTGTTTAGTTGGTATGCAATCGATCTCTTAGGTCGTATAATATTAAGGATGGCGCACCCTGGTGTTGCTATGGAGATTGGCATATTTTACTCCTATCTTAACCGCCAATCTTTCATTATTTATTATGATTTGGTTAGATCGATTTCTGGATTATTTTTTTTAGGGTTTCTTTGAATCGATCTGATGGTTTGCTGTTCTTAATGCCTTAATCAAATCCTTGGGTTTCGTTACATTCTATCTGGAAGTTAACCCTTTTAGGGTTAAGTAAGTACCTGCATGTTCTTACTTAATATCTGTTTTCTGTTCGTGGGGAATGAGAGAGATGTAAGTTGAGTTTTCTCTTAGGGTTCTTATTTCAAAACCCTAATTCATGATCTGGTCTATCTTGGTCATGTGTTCGTGTACTGCAAGTTAGGGTTTTTAACCCTATTGATGATCATTGATTCGCATTATCAGATCGGATGGTGGTATTCATAGTTCAAGTTTTGTGATCTGGCATGCGATCATATTGGAAGTTAGGGTTTCGTCTAAACCCTTGGTCATGATCTCATAAACCGATTGTGTGGATGACGCTATATTATCTGGTCTTGAGATATCGCTATGTGGATGTTAGGGTTTCGTTGAAACCCTATTCTTGGCTGGTCTAGTGAAGTCGATTGTTGCATGATCTGCTGCTATGATTGGTCTATGTTGGGCACTGGAAGTTAAGGTTGTTTAAACCTTATTATTGTTTATTACTATTGGTATTCATGCATGTACACCTACATTTGATGCATGCTGCTACTGGGTTGTAAGTTAGGGTTGGTAATACCCTAGGTTTTGTCTATGGCAGATTCTGTATGCCTCATGTTTCATTCAATTTCTATTTGCATATGGCAGTTGATGGTATGCTGATTCATGCCATAGTGTGTAAGTTAGGGTTTCGTAACCCTATTTTTCATCTACGATTGATCAAGATACAATGGGTTACATTTTTAGCTAGAGTTTTACCCTATTAAAACTTGTAGCAGATGAGGTGTTGGATCAAGTCATAGTGTTGGTTTGGTCCTTTTTGGATCAATGGATGTACGTTGTAGTTGTTTGGTGTGGATTAGTGCTGTTCTAGTACTACCATGGAAAAGGCTGCATCGTTGAAGGTTATGGACATCTATGATGACTTTTGAAGAATCTAGTGTTTAACTTGAGTTTTTAATTTGTAATCTTATAGTCGTTGTATTTTTATGTTCATTTATTAGTTATAAGAGTGGTGTGTCACTCTTATATAGTGGTTATTTGTTAGTGTCCTAGGGGACTGTTGAGTTTTTTCATGTAAGTGCCTATGTAACGGGCTGAGATATGGGATTTCACCCATATCCTTTGTACTTAAACATTTTTTTGGTTAATCTATTTACCAGGGTGCAAGATTACTCCCCTTTGCCCAAAAAAAAGTATTGAGTTAAAGTCTCAAGTGTTTGGTTCTAGTTTGGAGTTGTTTAGGGGTTATATTAGGCGATTGAAGGAGCGTGGTTGCTATAGTTCCACGAATCTAGTTCTTGTAACTCTAAGATAGGTATATCTTGTTCTTTTACAATGAACTACTGTTTTTATAAGTTTAATGAAAATTATGTTTGGTACTTGTGTGTCGTTATGATTGATATTATGGAGTAATTGTTGGTATACTTGTGTGGAATGTAAACATTTGTATGAGCATTTTTATCTAAATGATTGCATGAAAATCTCTCCTGTCTAGTGAGTTTGTTGGAATAAAATCTAGTTTTGATTAATTTGTTGATAAACACATTAAAGAATGTTGCCAAGACTTGAACCCTGAATATCAAGAAGAATGAAGCTTACTATCTGAATATCAAGTTTTATAAGGCGCCACCCCTCCTCACTTTTTCCGGCCAAAACATTCCTTAAAATTGCCTTTCTACCTTTAAACAATCTATGAGTTTTTCACTGGTATGTAATCGATATTTAGGGATGTTTTCTATAGAAGAGGTGGTGTGCTGTATCCTAAACCCTAAACACAATCGACTATCCTTTGTTTAGGGATTGGCCTTGGTAGATCGTTTTCTGTTCTTATTAATTCGATCCATCATGTGAGAAACGATCTGGTGGTTTTGGTGTGGTGTTTACCGATTACAAATCTTTTTTAGGGTTTGTTTCATTCGATGTTATGTGATGATCTACATCTGCAAGTTCTTATCAGATGTTAGTGTTTATGTACGTGGGATCATGAGAGAGATGTAAGTCAAGGTTTTTAGGGTTCTTGTTCTTAAACCCTAATTCGTGATCTGTTCATTATTTGGTCACGTGTTCGTGTACTGGAAGTTAGGGTTTTAACCCTATTTGGTGGTTGTTTTTCCAGACCTGGTGTTTATGTTCACGTATTATCAGATCTTATCAAATCTGGTGGTTGTATTCATGTTTGTTGGTCTGTCATACGATCCTTTTGGGAAGTTAGGGTTTTGGTAAACCCTAGTATCATTTATTTCTTCAAAGATCTGCTTGGTCTTGTTCGATGTTGCTGGAAGTTAGGGTTTGATTACCCTATTATCATTCTCATTACTGGTCCTCATGCGACTTGTGTGATGATCGGTTGTGTGATGATTTGTTCCTTGCTAGAGTTCTACTTTGTTCATGTTTATTGGGTCTGCTATACGAGCATTTTGGGAATTAGCATTTTGTAAAACCCTATTATTGTTTGTCTATTCGTAGGCATGGTACATTGCTGCTACTGTTGGATCTGTTGGGCGGATCGTGAATGTGGTGGTAGTAAATTAGAGTTTGTTAAAGCCCTAGTCATCTACACACAATCCAAGTCTTCACACGAATGTACACACCGTCCACTTGAACTTTCACACGGTACAAGTCTTCACACTTCACTTTATGGACTTTCACCTAATCACGGACTCACACCAAGTCCAAAACTACACCAACACACCTAATCTCGACTCACACACAAGTCGAATACACTAATATAAAATATACACAATTGAGAGAGTTTGGAGGAAGAAGAGAATCGTAACACAAGTTACGTGTGTGTGATGACTATTCTATAACACTTCATTTCTTGACAAATACGAGCGTTCTTCTCTTGCACTTTGAGATAGAGGATGACAGGATCACTTATAAACATATATCAACACGTTATAGAGATCAAAGAAGAAGAAAGAAAGAACAGAATGTTTTTATGCCAAGAGGGATTCATTTTTCTGTAGGAATAGTTGATGCGTGGGATTGCGCCCTCGCAAAAGGTTTTACCTCTCGAGGGATCTCAAGAGGCTTGCAATCCCCACCAGGCAGTGTACCTGACCGATGTAGTATAGTGAAGTGGCAAGTACCGGGGGATTGATCGTTCTCTAGGGGAATAGTGTCGTTAGGATTGAAAAACTACTCTAATAGGTCTAAGGGTGAGGGAAGATTCTTTTTGTATTTTTATATATTTTTATGAAAGCAAGTAAAATCTCGGGTTTGAAGGAGTGGGCGGAATTAGTTGCTAGTCAACTAACCCAAATAACTACAATTGCAAATAAAATAAAATAACTGAAAATAAAAAGTTGTGGAACTTATATGGAGAGAAATGTGTTTACTTAGATTTCCTTACTCCCTAACTATCTTTTACCGGTTGATTAGTGTGTATTAATTGCGTGGATGACGGGTGTATTCCTTAATACCAATCGTGGGGTGGCGTACGTACTTCCCCAACTCTATAAGCTCCTACTTCACTCCTATGTCGAGCCGGCTAAGAAGCTCCTAACATGGGATCACTAGAATTCGCTCATGCATTAAATACAACCATAAAAACCTTAGTACGCATTGGTTCATGTTTCTTAAGACGTTTAAGCAAGTTACTGTATAGGAGGTTAGCCAGTTTTCTTAAGCTTAACATCGATAAACAATCATCCAATACAATTAATAACACACCAACAACCAGTAATCAATAGTTAGGTTTCATTAGATCTAAGCAAACACAAGATAAATCTAGCCTAGCATGTTAAATAAAAGACAAGAACAAGATATAATCACACAACACATAGACATATTGAATGATTAATTGATTACTTATCTTCAATTGAACATGGGAGATCCAAGGGTATAAAACCCTTAAAAATGGCAGAAAAATCGTCTTAGGGTTTCTCCTCACAAAGTTGCACACTAATGACTAAAAATTATGAAAATATATATAGGAAAACAGATCTGACGGCGTCACGTTGTAGAGCTGACGCCGTCACCTCGCCGCGTTTAGGGTTTCTTGATGGCCTTCTTGACGCCGTCCCCTTTTAATCCTCCAAAATCCTCTCTGGCGCGTCAAGGGTTGATGGCCTTCTTGACGCCGTCCCCCTTTAATCTTCCAAAATCCTCTCTGGCGCGTCAAGGGTTGACGGCGTCACACTGGGGCTTGACGCCGTCACAGGTACTTTTCCAGCAGATTTTGAGACTTTGTCGTTTTCTTCACTTTTATGCTCCAAAAACGTCCAAAATGCTTCCTTTTCTAGATTTCTTCTCCAAAGTACCTAAAATGACAAAAGGAACGATTTAGGGCAATATTTGATCAAATAAATACAATTTAGGGCTTAAATGACCCCCTAAAAGCGGTACACTTTTCGCTTCATCAAATACCCTTACACTTGAGATTTGCTTGTCCTCAAGCAAATGCGCTTTTATTCTAATCAAAATACAAATTAGGGGTCATTTAACGCTAATATAAAAGTAATTACAACAAATAGTCGTTCCACTTTAATCATAATAAGCACGGAGATTACAAACTAGCACCTCACAAGTAGTATTTAGATACTCACATCTCTCAGGTGTCATAAAAGTATATCTCATAAATGAAAACGAATAATATCTCTCACTACCTGTCATAGCAAATAGATTACCATAGGCTTGGGAAAGGATCAAAAACCTCCTCCACTAGGCGTAAGCACCTAAGATAAACTATCAAAGAGGGCTTTTAAACGGGTTATAACGTTAGGTGTAGGGATATGATAAACACGGTTTTGTTGGATAAAGGATATTTTACTGGTGGCGAGTTAAAGATCTTGATTAATCACATGTACAATATGGCGTTGCTAAGCCAAGACTAGACTCAACTTAAGCTAATGAAAAAAATAACAAAAAGATAAAATAAACATAAAATGAAACGGGATGGTAGTCCGTATGTTTTTTTCTACTTTTTTTTTTTTTTTTTTTTTTTTTTTTTTTTTTTTGCATACACTCTTGCCTTACCATCCAAAATAATACATCGTAAGGGGGTTGTATCCCCCTTACACTTGAACTTTTACATAACTTTACAATTAACTATTCTAATGACTCGAATTAAGATAATCGAAACACTTGGAGTACTTTTTAAAATATTTAGCACATATGGGGGTAATAATGTTGTTCTTCCCCATTACTCCATTACACTAGTACTTTACCCATGAGTCCCAATCGTCCCAAAACAATATGTACAAGGATATGACTCGACTTAGCAACCATGTAATCAATTAGATAATTAACTTGGGGTTTAAAAAAATGTTGTCACAATAATGCACTAAAAATGAGTGCATACAAGGTAGGCTAAGGCGATTTGGGTGTACATTTAAGTGGGGTGTAAACAAATTCTTACTTTAAGTAAAATGCTTAAAGTTAGAAACAAAAAGATAGGCTCTGAGGGGTGTACTAGGGGTATCGTGTACTAAAAATGAGTACAATGCAAAGGGTGTGGGAGAATTACTTGACCAATGTAGCCAATGTAATTATAACAAAAACACAGGTGTAAAACTATGGGTTAATCCTAATGCCTCTTATCATGTAGTAAATCTAACTACACGAATGTAGTCTCACTTGTGGCCTCGGATTGGTCCTAACGCAAGTTCTAGAATCTAAGTGCTACCGGTACACACATCATAGCATAAATGCTTTTCCTACCAATTCTAGGGGCGAACCTCACATATTTGGGGGTGGAAAATTTTTTAGTGGTACGGTTTTGTGCTAGTCATGTAACTCCTATCCGTGAGACGCTCATTAAGACCAAAGTTTCACTCCTATATGTTGTAAAAAATTTTAAATTTGGCACTAAAATTGCCTTAACAGGTATTTCTCTCAGTTTTATTACACATCTACCATCAAAGAAACAAAAATCAAGTGCAATTGTATTCTCTAAGGTATCGTACTTTTACCCCCCCCTTACACTTAAGATGAACATTGTCCCCAATGTTCAAATAACAAGATGTAAAAGTAATAAGGTAAAAGAATGAAATCAAATACTCCCCTGATTCGCTCGGTGGATAAAGGGGTAACATGGTTAGATCTCCTTCCAAGGTAATGCTGAAGCTTCAAGGTTAAAGCATCGCCAAAAGCTTGATTCCACATACATCTCCTTGTCCAAAATAACCTGTTAAACCTGAGAAAACAAACACGAAAACCTGCATAACATCGGCGGGATAAATCTGTATAAGGATATAATGCTTGTGGAATGATAATTTTGCAGATTCTTGGAGTTTATAAGTTAGAGATTTAATAAAAACTTTTTATGAAAACAAAACTTTCAAAAATTTCAAAAAATTAAAACCTGACGCCGTCAGGTTGTAAGGCCTGACGCCGTCAGAAATGATCTGACAGAATTCTCATGTTAAGTTTCCGGAAAATTTCTGGAAAAACCTATACCTTACTTCCTGGAATTCCTGCAAAATTTCATTATGACTCGATACAAGCATTTGACTCAAACAATTACTAATATGCATGTTAATTTAATATTGTTATGATTCATGTTCATTTGTTCTAATAAACCGATTTGGATTTCCCTTACACTTAACTTTTGTAAAATACCTTTATATGTAGTTAAGACGAAGTTAAAAACAAGATAAAGCATTTTCACAATTTAGTTTCGAACATGAATCAATAATAATAAAAATTAAACATACATACGAAAGCAAATAAAATCAAACAAACAAATAAATAAACACACAAAGCAAATAAAGCTTGGGTTGCCTCCCAAGAAGCGCTTTTCTTTATTAACGAGTCTTGTAGCTAGACTCAAAGTCACCGTACATTACGTGACTTCTTCATCAAAAGTTATGTCTTCCTCATTGATCATTTCATTACCATTCTCTTGATAATGCTTGACTCGTTGTATATTCACAGTGAATTCTCTATCCTCGTCGTCAATCAACACAACGGCTCCGGTTTTAGAGGAGCTCCTTACGGTAAAAGGTCCATACCATCTAGATTTAAGTTTTCCAGGAAATAGCCTTAAGCGAGAATTATATAATAAGACCTTGTCTCCTTCTGAAAACTCCTTGGGTCTCTTAATCCATTGGTCATGCCATCTTTTTGCCCTTTCTTTGTATGTAATGGAAGATTCATAAGCCTCTAATCTCAATTCATCGAGCTCTTGGAGCTGTAAGAATCTATTTGTTCCCGCAACCGTATAATCCAAATTACAAGCCTTAAGTGCCCAATATGCCTTGTGTTCCAGTTCTACTGGAAGGTGGCATGCCTTGCCATATACCATACGGAACGGGGTTGTCCCGATTGGTGTCTTATAAGCGGTTCGAAATGCCCACAAAGCTTCATCGAGCTTAAAAGACCAATCTTTTCTGTTTTGATTGACCGTTTTCTCTAATATTCTCTTTATGGCTCTATTAGTGTTTTCGACTTGACCGTTGGTTTGAGGATGGTAAGCGGTGGAGAATCGGTGAGAGACTCCATATCTTTTCATAACTTTCTCCATTTGCGAATTGCAAAAATGGGTTCCCCTGTCACTAATAAGAGCTTTCGAAATTCCGAACCTAGCGAACAATTTTTTTAAGAAATGAATAACTACCCTAGCGTCGTTAGTCCTAAGGGCTTGTGCTTCCACCCATTTCGAAACATAATCAATGGCCACTAAGATGTATTCATTCCCTCCTGAAGATGGGAAGGGTCCCATGAAATCAATTCCCCAAACATCGAAAACCTCGCAAACTTGTATATAATTCTGCGGGGCTTCATCCCTTCTAGAGATATTCCCAGCTCTTTGACACGCGTCACAAGTCTGTATCATTCCCTTCACATCACGAAATATTGTAGGCCAATAGAATCCCGTGTCGAAGACCTTTCGTGCAGTATTATTCATTCCGTGATGCCCTCCAGATGGACCTGCATGACATTCTTTCATAATTCTGATAGCCTCCTTTTCCGAAACACAACGCCTGATTACATGATCCGGACATCTTCGGAATAAGAAAGGTTCATCCCAAAAGTAGTACTTTAATTGATTGAAGAACCTCTTTTTTTCATGCCTGCTCATATGCTCAGGAATGACTCTACTTGCCAGGTAGTTAGCATAATCCGCATACCATGGTTCAGAATCATTTATTGACATGAGCTGCTCTTCAGGAAATGACTCCCGAATCTCACTCTTGTCATATTCAGCGAGGCTGGGGTTTTCGAGACGAGAGAGATGATCAGCCGCAATATTCTCTGCTCCTTTCTTATCATGAATCTCTACATCGAACTCTTGCAATAGTAAGATCCAATGAAGTAACTGCGGTTTAGCATCCTGTTTAGTGAAAAGATATCGAATAGCTGAATGGTCCGTAAAAACAACCGTTTTAGAAAGGACAAGATACTGGCGAAACTTATCAAAAGCAAATACCACGACTAGTAATTCCTTTTCAGTGGTAGTGTAGTTTTCTTGAGCAGGATTCATGGTTTTGCTAGCGTAGTATATTGGCTGAAAGTGTTTGTTAAGCCTTTGGCCTAATACTGCTCCAACAGCATAATCGCTATCATCGCACATGATTTCAAAGGGTAACTCCCAGTTAGGGGTGACCATAATTGGAGCTTGGGTAAGTTCCTGCTTCAATCGATCGAATGCATCCTTGCACTCTTGAGAGAAGTCGAAAGGGGCATCCTTCACGAGCAACTGAGTCATTGGTCTAGCTACCTTTGAGAAATCTTTAATGAATCTCCTATAGAAGCCAACATGACCCAAAAAGCTACGGATTGCCTTGACAGTTATTGGATAGGGAAGTTTAGATATAGCTTCAATTTTTGCCCGGTCTACTTCAATTCCACTTCCTGAAATTTTGTACCCTAGCACAATCCCTTCTTTTACCATAAAGTGGCACTTTTCCCAGTTTAGTACCAAGTTAGTCTCCTCACAACGTTTGATCATTTTCTCAAGGTTAGCAAGACAGCGATCAAAATAGTTTCCAAAGACCGAAAAATCATCCATGAAGACCTCCATGCTGTCTTCCATTAACTCATGGAAGATTGCTGTCATGCAGCGCTGGAAAGTGGCGGGGGCGTTACATAGTCCGAAGGGCATTCGCTTGTAGGCGAAGGTGCCATAAGGGCATGTAAACGTAGTCTTTTCTTGGTCCTCAGGAGCGATAGGGATTTGGAAATACCCAGAGAACCCATCTAGGAAGCAGTAGTACTCATGCCCCGCTAACCTTTCCAACATTTGGTCGATAAATGGGAGAGGGAAATGATCCTTTCGGGTTGCATCATTCAACTTCCTATAATCGATGCACACACGCCATCCAGTTACTGTTCGTTGAGGCACTAACTCATCCTTATCGTTCTTAACCACCGTCATTCCTCCCTTTTTTGGTACAACCTGTGCAGGACTTACCCATAGACTGTCTGAGATTGGGTAAATTAGCCCCGCATCTAGGAGCTTAACGACTTCCTTTTTTACGACTTCCTTTATGTTGGGGTTTACTCGCCTTTGAGGTTGCACGGTAGGTTTATAATCCTCCTCCATGAGGATTTTATGCGTACAAAAGGTTGAGTCAATCCCCTTGATGTCGGCTACACTCCATGCTATAACTCCTTTATAATTTTTTAAAACTCCTAAGAGTTTATCCTTTTGTTCACTTTTCAAAGAAGAGTTTATGATTACCGGAAGTTGATCTTTTCCTTGGAGGAAAGCATATTCCAAGTTGTTTGGGAGTTCCTTGAGTTCTAACGTGGGTGGCTCGATGATGGAAGGTTTAAGTTTGTTCTCGGGTTTACGAAGCTCAAGCTGTTCGATTTCTTGTCTGGGATAGAAGGAGACTGCGTTCACATCCATAGTCTTCTCTTCCTCTAAGATGGGTAAGAAAGCTTCATCTCGCAACCAACCAGCTTCCACCTGTTCATCTATACAATTGTCAATCTCGTCGGATAGTTCATTGATTTCTCCGATGAAATACAGCCGATTAGCTGCTTCGAGAGAAAGATTCATTGTGTCCTTGATGTCGAAGGTTAAGCTATCGGTCCCCACTCGTAAGGTTAGTTTGCCGTCATGAACATCAATAACAGCGCGAGCAGTTGTAAGGAATGGCCTCCCCAGAATGATGGGCACTAGGTCATCTTCTTCCATCTCTAAGATGACGAAATCAACTGGAAATTTGAACTTCCCTACCTTAACCAGCACATTCTCACATATTCCTAAGGGGTATTTGACTGATCTATCGGCTAGTTGGATGTTCATACGGGTTGGTTTCAATCCAGAATACCCTAATTTGAGGAACATGGAATGCGGCATAAGATTGATACTTGCTCCTAAGTCGGCTAAAGCATTCTTGACTGAAAGAGATCCTATTGAACAGGGCAAGGTGAAACTACCTGGATCGTCCACCTTCTTTGGCAGCCCTCGTTGAGTCACCACAGAACATTCTTCTCCTAAGGTTACAAGACCCTCGAGCCCTTTTCTGTTGGTTAACAGCTTCTTGAAGTATGTACTATATTTGGGCATATGGTAACATGTATCGAGAAGGGGTATGGTGACGACCGAATCCTTCAAATATGACAAGAATCTTTTATTATCATTTTCGACCTTTTGATTCTTGAGGCGGGACGGGTATGGGACTTTAATGGGCTGTTTGGTTGGAGTAGGTGGAGAGGGAGTTACCGGAGGGGTTTGCTCGGGATTTCCATCGTTCACATTACCTTCCTCCTCATGAGGGGTGATGGGCGTGCGTTGGAGTAAAGTTTTGGCAGTTTTAATGCCTACTCAAGTTTTAAATTTATATTTAGCCGACTTATCAATAACACACACACACTTAACGAGCAGTGTACCCGGTCAGTATGAATATAATGGTAAGTAGAGTGTCGATCACTAAGAGTGGAACGTATTATTTTGTTATTCTAATCAGTATTTTAATATCCTAACGCAAGGGGGTTTCAGCCTGAGAGACTGGCACAATTTGTTTGCAATTAAATAATAAAATAAACCAATAGGCACGAATCAGCAAGTAGCACACACGTACACAGATAAATACTCGAGACAATAAGAGGGCTGTCCTTATGATTAAGTAGTTTGTCACTTGTTTTATTGATAGCTTTATATGAAGTGTATGTAGTTAACCCTTTCTCGTTGGTCCTATTCTTATCGGCGAGTAAACCCTTAATGATTACTTATGTCTAAAAGTTATTCCTAAGTGATCAATTTAGTAACAACCGTGGGAGCCACATTATTTTCCGCAGTCAAATGCCCGCAAGCCACTAATAAACACAGAGGTTATCAATGCACTAATAAGTAGTAACCAAAGACATCAACATATAAACTTTAATTAATGAGAAAGCAGTTTTAAGGGAGTGCAATCTTTCCGTTGTCACATTACACAAGCCACCAATCTTGATGAATTAAAGTTTGCTAACACAATAAAACAAAACTACTTAATGAATTAAACATATGCAGCACCTTCTTACAGCTCTTGTATCTTTGATTTAGTGTGTCTTGTGCTGCCTTCTTGACTGAATTCGTCCTAGGGTTTTCCTTGTTCGGTCTTCGAATCTAGGTTAAAACTTTTGAACTTCTAATTCGTCTGGTCTACGGGGTATTTATAGTTTCTGTCTGAGGGAAGATGCGGCGCATCTAGTAGGTAGATGCGGCGCATGTACTTAACTTCGCGTGGGGTCCAAGATTATAATATTCAGGAATATTCGTACACCGCCAGAAGATGCGGCGTATCTTGATCTTTGGATGCGGCGCATGTCCTCTTGTATCTTGGATCGTATCTGGTGAGATCTTGATATCGATGCGGCGCATGTCATGAGTGAGATGCGGCGCATCTGGAGCAGATTTGACTTGATCTTGTCCATTTCAGTAGACTCTTCACTTTATGCACGTTTTGCTCCATTATTAGTCCAAAATCGCCAAGTTTCACCAAATGCTTGTTTTCAACTGAGAATTACAAAAGTAAACGATTAAGTATCAATCCTCATACATAATATAGTAAAACAAGTCAAATTAATAGGATAAATGATAGTAATAAAATGTACTTATTTGAGTTCATCAAATATCCCCCCACTTGAACTTTACTTGTCCCCAAGTAAACCTTAGATTAAAACTTATGAAAATGTATCCTAAAAGATGTTAGGATTTATTTTTATATTTAAGCATGTATTCGTTTATTTCATAATCACACAACTAAACACTTAACGATTTAGAAGTAAAATAAAATATTCGATAAAAGCAAATCTAATCGTTTAACTGTCCAGTCGTGACGAATATTCTATCATAAGCTTGGCAAGTATACACATCTCCTCCACTAAAGCTAAGGAATAACAAGTCTAAAACGGTAAAAAGGGTTTTTAGGCTTAAGGGTTAATTATTCTTAATCACTATCGATCTCAAATTCCAGAAAAGGCGACAAAATCACAAATACATGATCGAATCCACGAACACGATACTTGCAATTGCTCAAATCCTTAACTCGAATAGGCTA
Source organism: Artemisia tridentata subsp. tridentata (assembly GCA_021014915.2). NCBI lineage: Eukaryota > Viridiplantae > Streptophyta > Magnoliopsida > Asterales > Asteraceae > Artemisia > Artemisia tridentata. Next base: position 116,098,504 of record CP139503.1, read on the forward strand.
AAGATAGGTCCAAACTTCACCAATAATAATATATCAAAAAGGGCGACAAAATCATAAATACATAGCCGAATCCACGACTACGATACTTAAGATTTCTCAAATCCCTAATCTCAATAAATCAAAGGTTTGGTTGGATAAAGAATAATGAAGGGCATGGTAACATTTGGGATATAAATTGGTGTAAAAATAAAAATAAACAAAACAAATAAATTAAAATCCTAAGTGTGGTTAATCACTATCCCAACCATCCCATGAATATGACTCATATCATCGAATAACTCACGCTTTAACACTTGAAACACACGCTTTAGGTAGACACGAATTATACTCAACAAGATCTCAATCAAAGAATAAACCTTAATTGGCGTTCCCATAACTGCCAATTCCCATTCAATCCATAGATATAGTACAACAATTAGTGGTGATATCGACCACTCACATAACTTTACATCGTTGGTTAAATCAAACATCCAACTCTTCTTTTTCTTTTTCTTTTCTCATTTTTTCGATTTTTTTTTTTTTTTTTTTTTTTTTTTTTTTTTTTTTTTTTTTTTTTTAACTTGAAACATAAACATAGATGTGTAAAATTTCACCATATCACTATAATGATAATTTTGGATAATTTTTCTATACTTTTCATAACTTCAGAAATAATGGTAATAGTGAAAGTAGTAAACACACGAAAAATAAACTCAAAGATATACAATATTTACTTTCACTCCAATTGCATTGTGCAATTTCCCGACCTAACCAAAGATAATGAATTACGCACGCGAACACAGGTAATGTAAGGAAACACACTTTGCCTATAGCAATTAACCAACCACGGATTCTAATCTACAGGGTAGGCTAAGGTGTAAGGGTGTAACGAAACATTTTAAACATAGGTGTAAGAAACGAAAGGAATGGCTCTGAGTGTTTTTCTAGGGGTATCTTACTCTAAAAATGAGAGTAACAAAAGGGTTTATACGGGGGTTAACTAACCAGTGTAGTTAGCTAATAACACATAACATATAATAGGCTATTTGGGTGTAATCCTAGAATTTTACCAATTTAGACAAGTCATTCCAATTATATAAATAATACTCATTATGGTGGTCTCGAATAGTATACAAGCCAAGTTCTAAAGTTTACAAGTCACCGGCACACTCATAGATTTGTGAATTTTGAAAAATCACAATTTTTGAAAATAACGTCATGTGTGCAGCTATGCAACTTAGATCTAAAACAAAAACATGCTAAAAAATTTTTAAGTTTGATATATTAAGCACATTTTAAGCATATTTTGAAAAAGTTTAGGACAAGTAATAATTAAGTGTTCTAATTCTCCAATCCCCCCACTTAAGTTAAACAACGTCCTCGTTGTTTGTATAAAAGGTTAAAAACTGGAAAATAAAAGAATTAGAACAGGAAAACTCCCCTGAGATTTGCTCGGTATGATCCTCCATTTGTGTAAGAGCAAAAATCATTTTTCTTGTGGATTAGAACCTTAAAGCTTCATACTTGATGTATCCACGGGAAATCCAGGAAACTATAATACCACCAACACTTTAAAACACACCTAAGATAAGAAAGGTTCAAACTTGCATAATACATTAGTAGTTAGATAAAAATAAAACTTAAAAAATTAAAACTGAAAATCATCAGGTCAGTCGATGCGCCGTATCTTATGGAAGAAGATACGCCGTATCGAGCCTGGAATTAATACGGATCAGAATAAAGATGCGCCGCATCCTTAACCAGGGATGCGCCGCATTGAAAATAAACTGATAAATAGTTTTATAAAGTCGCAAATAAAAAATGCAGAAAATTAAAATAAGATATGACCATTGCAGGAGATGCGTCGCATCTCAGGATTGAGATGCGCCGTATCCTCATGCGGGCCTGACTGACTCGACACAGAAAACAGAATAATAAAAGATAAATTTTCCGGGTTGTCTCCCGGTAAGCACTTGTCTTTATTCCAGAGTCTTCAAGTTAGACTCACGTTCAGCTCTTTAATATCGATCATTGAAGGAGTCGGAAACATCGCGCTCCTTCATCGCCAATTCGGTAATATTGAACACTCCTTGCTCGTCCTTAATTTCCACGCTGTTCTTCTTTAATATCTGTATAAACAAAGTCCTGTCCCTTTCGGGCAGAGATGACAAAATGATAGACGGGAAATTCTTATTATCATATAGGCACAAATAAGCAAGGTAGGGTGGTAGTTCAATAAAAACATCATTATTCAAATTCGTTTTCTCAACTATTCTCCTACGTTTATTAATTACTACACAATCATACCACTCATCATCAGAATCATTAACAATATTGCGTCTAAGTTCGGTAGGTACATTTAGGTCAATGAATTCCTCAAAGTTTTCATGATTAGGATTAGTTTAGTTGTTTTGAATCAATGTTTCTCCCATAAGTCTAGCTTCAAGATCGAGGTCCATACGCTCTCTTAATCCTAGCACATAGACACCTCTAATTATGCTTTTAACCGGATCTTGGCACTTATAGACTAGTTTATTATTTCCTACCCTTAATGAGATTTTTCTCTTAAACACATCAATCTTTGCATGGGCAGTAGACAAGAAAGGTCTTCCGAGGATTAAAGGAATTTTAGCATCCTCGGGCATATCTAAAATAATAAAGTCTACAGGAAAAATAAACTGCTCAATCTTAACTAGCACATTATTAGCAATCCCTTCAGGTCGTTTTACCGTTTTATCAGCCAATTCAATAAGTAACTTAGTTGGTGCTAATTTGCCTAGTCCTAGGGTAGCGAATGTCATAAGAGGCATAACACTAACACTAGCTCCTAAGTCAGCTAACACATTATTGAAAGATATATTATTAATAGAACAAGGTAAAGTAAAACTTCCTGGGTCTTTTTCTTTATGAGGTAAGGCATTTGAGTCGGTTGCAGGGTTCTCTTCTTTCATTTTTGCTTTGATCTCCTCTTCAATCTTTGTCTTCTCTTTTAGTAGTCTCCTTAAGCTGATTGAAGAATTAAAGAAAAATTCGGGTCTTGCACCATCATTACCATTCATCGATCTTCTAGGTATATTAGGAGTGACTTCTTCAGTGGTGCTTATGGCCTTGACATGATCTCTTGGGTTGGTTTCAGTTGAGCTCGGTAAACTTCCATATCCCCTTTCTTGAAGAACTTTGCTCATTTGACCAATTTGTTGTTCCAATGCTTTGATCGAAGCTCCTTGATTTCTTGTAGTAGTGTGCGTTGAAGCTCGAATTTATTTGATCATAGCAGTATTCTCTTCATGTCTTTTAGCAGCATCGGTCATAATTTGCTTTAAAGTATCATCTAAAGTCTGCCTCCTTTCTTGATAAGCGGGATTGAAGTTGTTCTTTTGATAGAATCCTGGTGTAGCTTCCCTAAATCTCCCCGAAGGTCGGAATGGTTGTCCAAATTGGGTGTAATATGCTTCTTCAAACGTCTCACTTTCATTCTTGTTCGGGCAATCCTTAGTGTAGTGAGGTCCTTCACACTTTTCACATCCAACTTGGGCAGCATACGCTCTTTCATCACGCTTCTTCATTTCTCTACTAATTTTATCCAATTGAGCTTGAATAGCAGCAATCCCGTCAAAATTAGTGCTGCTCTTAGATCTAGTAGAGGTCCCATCGTGCCATTTCTGAGAATGATCAGCAGCTTCTTGGATTGCTTTCCTAGCATTTGTTGCACTCATTTGAGGTACGGCTCCCTTAGCATCCAAAATCTGTCTAGTAGGCACGTCCAGTCCTTGATAAAACAATATTATCTCCTGCATAGGGGTTAGATAGTGTTGAGGACATTTTACCAATAAATCTTTAAATCGTTCCCAAGCTTGATAAAGAGTTTCATCAGGCTCTTGCTTGAAACTATTGATAGCCTCCATCTTTTTAGCAGTCTTAGCAGGTGGACAATATCTCTTCAGGAATTTGCTTTTCAAATCTTCCCATGTAGTGATTGAACTAGCAGGTTCATTCCTTAGCCACTTGTTAGCAGCTCCTTTTAGTGAGATTGGAAAGATTCTTAGCATGATTTGATCGTCAGTGACTCCTTCTGAAGTAAATAAATCTGCAATCTCCAGGACCTTTTCAACATGCTCATTAGCATCCTCATGTTCCGTCCCACTGAAAGCATTCTCCCTGAGCTCTTTGAGAAACTGACCCTTCAATTCAAATTTTGACTTATCATCAAACTTAGGTCTAGCCACTCCTGAAGTGTAATCAGCACGGGTACTGTTCATGTATTCCTCCATAGTAGTGTTTTCGCCCATTGTTTCTGTTTCAACTTCCTCTTTCTCTTCAGAAAAATAATCAAGCTCGAGTGAACTTGAAAGATCAAAGCTTCTTGTGTTGAAAAGCCTTTTAAGCGAATGTAGGGCTCGTTCAGGATCTTCGAAAGGTTGAATCAAGTTCTTAGTCGAACTCCTGGTCATGCACTTCCTGAAATCAACACAAAAATATCAGTAGGGTATGCCCAAGAAAGTAGTATATCAGAAAATTAACAACGAAATCGGAATACGAAAAATTAAAGTTACTGATATCTGCAGACGATGCGCCGTATCCAAAAAGTTGGATACGCCGTATCTTATAATCGTTAAAATTTAATCAGACTTTATCCAGAAAATAGATACGCCGCTTAGAATTTATGAATGCGCCGTATCGAATTAATTAATCAAAAAATCAGCTTATCTAATTAAAATTAAATGCGTCGTATTAACGAAAGTTAATGCGCCGTATTTTCATTACGTTTAAAAATAAATATCGATTTTTGATTCAGAAAGATGCGCCGTATCGACAAAGATCGATACGCCGTATCTGTTTAATAATTCGCAAACTGTTTTTAATTAAAATAATAGATACGCCGTATCTGCAAAAGCAGATGCGTCGTATGGCGTTAACGTTTAGAAATTTTTTTTTTATCAAAATCAGATACGCCGTATCTGCTAAAGCAGATGCGTCGTATTACTTTATCGCTTAGAAAAATTTTCTTATTAAAAACAGATACGCCGTATCTTGGGGAAAAGATGCGTCGTATCGAATTAATTAAACGCGTTGTATTTTTTTTAAAAATTGAACGCAATACGCCGTATCTGAGAGATCAGATGCGCCGTATCGTTCGATTCAGCACAGTACAACGATAGCAGAACACACAAAATACGAAAAATTAAAAACAAAAAATTAAAACACGCAAACAAAAATAAACACACAAAAATAAAAGAAAACAATTAACACACAATACAACAAATATGCAAAATAATACAATGATGCAATTAATCTAATAAAAAGAAAAACCTAATTAAAATACTAATCAAATTAACAGAAAATAACAATTCACTCCCCGGCAACGGCGCCAAAAACTTGATGGGCGTGCGTTGGAGTAAAGTTTTGGCAGTTTTAATGTCTACTCAAGTTTTAAATTTATATTTAGCCGACTTATCAATAACACACACACTTAACGAGCAGTGTACCCGGTCAGTATGAATATAATGGTAAGTAGAGTGTCGATCACTAAGAGTGGAACGTATTATTTTGTTATTCTAATCAGTATTTTAATATCCTAACGCAAGGGGGTTTCAGCCTGAGAGACTGGCACGATTTGTTTGCAATTAAATAATAAAATAAACCAATAGGCACGAATCAGCAAGTAGCACACACGTACACAGATAAATACTCGAGACAATAAGAGGGCTGTCCTTATGATTAAGTAGTTTGTCACTTGTTTTATTGATAGCTTTATATGAAGTGTATGTAGTTAACCCTTTCTCGTTGGTCCTATTCTTATCGGCGAGTAAACCCTTAATGATTACTTATGTCTAAAAGTTATTCCTAAGTGATCAATTTAGTAACAACCGTGGGAGCCACATTATTTTCCGCAGTCAAATGCCCGCAAGCCACTAATAAACACAGAGGTTATCAATGCACTAATAAGTAGTAACCAAAGACATCAACATATAAACTTTAATTAATGAGAAAGCAGTTTTAAGGGAGTGCAATCTTTCCGTTGTCACATTACACAAGCCACCAATCTTGATGAATTAAAGTTTGCTAACACAATAAAACAAAACTACTTAATGAATTAAACATATGCAGCACCTTCTTACAGCTCTTGTATCTTTGATTTAGTGTGTCTTGTGCTGCCTTCTTGACTGAATTCGTCCTAGGGTTTTCCTTGTTCGGTCTTCGAATCTAGGTTAAAACTTTTGAACTTCTAATTCGTCTGGTCTACGGGGTATTTATAGTTTCTGTCTGAGGGAAGATGCGGCGCATCTAGTAGGTAGATGCGGCGCATGTACTTAACTTCGCGTGGGGTCCAAGATTATAATATTCAGGAATATTCGTACACCGCCAGAAGATGCGGCGTATCTTGATCTTTGGATGCGGCGCATGTCCTCTTGTATCTTGGATCGTATCTGGTGGATCTTGATATCGATGCGGCGCATGTCATGAGTGAGATGCGGCGCATCTGGAGCAGATTTGACTTGATCTTGTCCATTTCAGTAGACTCTTCACTTACGCACGTTTTGCTCCATTATTAGTCCAAAATCGCCAAGTTTCACCAAATGCTTGTTTTCAACTGAGAATTACAAAAGTAAACGATTAAGTATCAATCCTCATACATAATATAGTAAAACAAGTCAAATTAATAGGATAAATGATAGTAATAAAATGTACTTATTTGAGTTCATCAAGGGGTGTTGGGTTCCATGACGTTAGATTGTTGAGCTGGGTAAGGTGGATCCTTAGTAGTTGTTCCGGCACGAGTGGTGATGGCGAGTAAGGGATCTCTTTGATTTATTTGAGGTTTGCCAAGGCCGTCGAGAGTGGCGTTGAGTTCTGCGAATTTGGCCCTTAGGTCGTTTTGTTGGCTATTGATGAGGTTGTCAAGACCTTTTAGTTGCAGATTCTTTTCAAGCGTGAAATGCCCAAGATCATCCTCAAAAGTGCTCCTAACCTTGTAGTCAGGATATTCTCCTCCTCCCTTTTCTCTCACAAGATTTCCCCAAGGGGTAAACTCATTGTTTTGGTAGAAAGTTAAGAGCGAAGGATCATCGAAGATGTCGTGGCTTGACAAGCATACTTGTTCGGTGGTGGTATCATCCCCGCATTCCTCCACTTCATGCGGGCCACCGCATTGGTCACAGATCAAGTATGGGTTTGATAACCGTTTAGTTGGTTGTGACTTGTCTAGATAAGATACTAGATCATTCAATCTACTCAACCGACTAGCAAAAGGAGGCTCTTTCATGATCTTGGAAACGCTCATGATCGAATCGGGTTCATCCCAAGTATCATCTTGATCATTTGCGTATTCCTCAATTCTATTCCATCCTTCCTCAGCGCTTAGTTTGGCTATTTTTCCTTTCACCGAATTATTAATGCCAAATTGGTCGCTTTTAGGGACACTGTCATAAAAGATTTGGACAAGAAGCCAGAGTTCAATGCCATGATGAGGGACTTGTCTAATTAGATCTTTGAATCTGATCCAGGTTTCGTGAATGGGTTCAGCTGGTCCAACATGGAAGCGGAAGAATTTGTCTCTTAACGTTGAAGTTCTTCCTATGGGAAAGAATTTCTCATAGAATTTTGAGATAAGCTGTTCCCATGTGAAGATGGACTCGGAGGGGAGTTTGTTATACCAATCTTTGGCTTTCTCATAAAGGGTGAAGGGAAAGAATCGTAGCCGGGAGGTATCTCTAGTGGCTCCGTCCGTATGGAGGGTATCCACTATTTTCAGGAAGTCTTTGATGTGTTGGATTGGATCATCACTTTTCAATCCGTGAAACTTGCATACACTTTGGGCAAGCCAAATGTCGGTTGCACGCAAGACCCCATTCGTGTGTTCATTAGGAAAAACAATAGCATTGGAAAAACCGCGAGGGGTGGGAGAAGAGTAGTCCTTGAGGGATTTAGGGATTGGGTTTTCGGGAACCTCCATATCGTGATTGGTTTGAGGGCTAGGAGGTGTAGAGTGAGGATTGGATTCTTCCTCGGAGAGGGCATCATCAAAATTGATCGTGGATGGTTCGGCCGCTTGGTGGTGTTGCCTTAATTTATGCATTTCCCTTTCGGGTTCAGCATAGGGTGTGGCAAGAGTTTTGATCGAGCTACGGCTCCTAGTGATTCTAGGATTAGGGGGTTATCATCCAAAATTAGGGAATATCCTCCTAAAGTGTGTGCTCTACGAGTTTGGTTTTGTCGTGGTGGTGGGTTGTTGGGATCAAGGATATTACCACCTTCCATGATGTCGGATGGTAATGGTTACGAACAAAGAAACGAAGAAAAAAGATAGACTAAAGAAAACCTAAAAAAAATAAAATAAAAAATCTCACTAGAAAGGAATCTAGTGAGTAGACCTAATAAAATAAAAATTCAACCTAAACAATAACTATTCCCCGGCAGCGGCGCCAAAAACTTGATGCGTGGGATTGCGCCCTCGCAAAAGGTTTTACCTCTCGAGGGATCTCAAGAGGCTTGCAATCCCCACCAGGCAGTGTACCTGACCGATGTAGTATAGTGAAGTGGCAAGTACCGGGGGATTGATCGTTCTCTAGGGGAATAGTGTCGTTAGGATTGAAAAACTACTCTAATAGGTCTAAGGGTGAGGGAAGATTCTTTTTGTATTTTTATATATTTTTATGAAAGCAAGTAAAATCTCGGGTTTGAAGGAGTGGGCGGAATTAGTTGCTAGTCAACTAACCCAAATAACTACAATTGCAAATAAAATAAAATAACTGAAAATAAAAAGTTGTGGAACTTATATGGAGAGAAATGTGTTTACTTAGATTTCCTTACTCCCTAACTATCTTTTACCGGTTGATTAGTGTGTATTAATTGCGTGGATGACGGGTGTATTCCTTAATACCAATCGTGGGGTGGCGTACGTACTTCCCCAACTCTATAAGCTCCTACTTCACTCCTATGTCGAGCCGGCTAAGAAGCTCCTAACATGGGATCACTAGAATTCGCTTATGCATTAAATACAACCATAAAAACCTTAGTACGCATTGGTTCATGTTTCTTAAGACGTTCAAGCAAGTTACCGTATAGGAGGTTAGCCAGTTTTCTTAAGCCTAACATCGATAAACAATCATCCAATACAATTAATAACATACCAACAACCAGTAATCAATAGTTAGGTTTCATTAGATCTAAGCAAACACAAGATAAATCTAGCCTAGCATGTTAAATAAAAGACAAGAACAAGATATAATCAAACAACACATTGACATATTGAATGATTAATTGATTACTTATCTTCAATTGAACATGGGAGATCCAAGGGTATAAAACCCTTAAAAATGGCAGAAAAATCGTCTTAGGGTTTCTCCTCACAAAGTTGCACACTAATGACTAAAAATTATGAAAATATATATAGGAAAACAGATCTGACGGCGTCACGTTATAGAGCTGACGCCGTCACCTCGCCGCGTTTAGGGTTTCTTGATGGCCTTCTTGACGCCGTCCCCTTTTAATCCTCCAAAATCCTCTCTGGCGCGTCAAGGGTTGATGGCCTTCTTGACGTCGTCCCCCTTTAATCTTCCAAAATCCTCTCTGGCGCGTCAAGGGTTGACGGCGTCACACTGGGGCTTGACGCCGTCACAGGTACTTTTCCAGCAGATTTTGAGACTTTGTCGTTTTCTTCACTTTTATGCTCCAAAAACGTCCAAAATGCTTCCTTTTCCAGATTTCTTCTCCAAAGTACCTAAAATGACAAAAGGAACGATTTAGGGCAATATTTGATCAAATAAATACGATTTAGGGCTTAAATGACCCCCTAAAAGCGGTACACTTTTCGCTTCATCAATAGTGCAGAATTTATAGGCACCAGGGGAGCGGAGATGGTCTTTTAAACCTTGGACAGTCCCGTATGTATAAGGGACCGTCGCTATGTTTACGGCACCGTCCCAACATACGCTCCTATTTTTGTCCTCGTGTGGTGTAAGTTTATTGGGTGAAAATTTATCGGATTTTGGGAGGGAAAACTAGCTGTTAGGGAATTGGAAATTCAAATTTATTTTCTTATTAAAACATTCCTTTATTATTACAAAAATACTTTTGTAAAAATGTTTTGTCAAATAAAAATGTGAGGTTTTAAGAAAAATATTTTCTTTGATCACTTAACTAAATTGGTATAGTGTTTGTTCATACCTTAAGTGATGTTGTAGTCGAGACGTTGTCGAACGAGTTTTCTAGATCAAAAACTTATTAAGCGTAGTTTTACGTAACGTGTTTTTATATTTTTTGATTATCAAAATGTATAGAGACCGAATAATGCAAATGACGTTTTTGACACTATTTGTATTAACACGCCGTATCAAGATTTGTGATACGCCGTATCACTAAGGCGGTGTACGAATATTCCAGAATATAATAATCTTGGACCCCACGCAAAGTTACCTCGATACGCTGTATCAGATAACCTAATACACCGTATCGACCCTGTTTCCAGAATGTATAAATAGAAGACCTGCAGTCGAATTTTAGAGATTCGAACGAGGAGATAACCACCAAGTATGAAACCAAAGACATAATAAAGACCAAGAAGGTCCTGCTAGTGCATAATTACTTGAATCTTTCAGAACATGTTATTTTCTATTATGACTGAGATTACAGGCTAATACCTGTAGGTATTAGCTATGTTTAATGATTATATGATGTTTCGATTTGTTACTAATTCGATAGGAAACTCAGGATTGTGTTTTGATTACGTGTATTGCATCATTCATTGGCCATTACTATGTTATTAGAAGTCCTAGGTGAGCATGTAGTGAACCAACATTCATCATTGGCCGTTAATTGGTTAACATAAGTCATAGGTGAATAATCATTAACAGGATAATCATTAAGGTGAGCTTTATGCGGATTTCGACTAATCGAGGCAGGATTAGATCTGTTGAAACTTAAAATAAATCTAGGAGTCTAGGGGTACCTATTCCTAAGAATAAGATACGCCAAGTTGTAAGTACTGTCGCTACAGATCTTAGACTTATCAAACATCATATATGACTAAACAATGGTTAATACGTTTTCCTAAATATAGGCTTGACCTCTTCTTTATTATCTGTGTTTCTGCTTGTGTGTGTTATCTGTCTCATTGCATTTACTGTTCTACTAAATCTAAACCATGTGCCAGTCTCTCAGGCTGAACCCTTTGCTGCATTAGATTAGGTTTAGTTAGACTAACTGATAGAATTAAAATACTAATAGATATTAGGTGTTAACGTTCCACTCTTAGTGATCGACACCCTACTTACCAACTAGCTCACCATCGATCGGGTAACTGCCCATTAGTGTTTGTTATATGTAAAGTCGACAAAATATAAATAGTAAAACTTGATAAATAATTAGTTGTACTAAACGACACATCAAGTTTTTGGCGCCGTTGTCGGGGAGTGAATTGGTTAATACTTGTATTTGTTAGTATTTTGATTTAGGTTTTTAACTTAGTATAATCTGATTAGTTTTTACTTGACTAACTCTGTTGTATATTTGCATTGTATATTTCTGCATTTTTCTTGCATTTATTAGTTTTTGTTTGTTTCGTTTGTTTACTTTTATATTTTGTTTGTTTTCTGTTTTTCTACATTGTTTCTGTCTACAGTATTTTGCTAAACTAAACGATACGGCGTATTCAATTCTTGAATACGGCATATTGCATTTTTACTTGACATACAGCGTATCAAATTTAATTATTCCGATACGACGTATCTAAAGATATGGCGTATTCTGTTTTTAATCAGAATTTTGAAACCCTAAAAGCCATGCGGCGTATCATCTTTTGTGTATACGGCATATTCAATTCTTGAAAACAGATTCAAATTTTTAAATATTACATACGACGCACTGATTACTGTCAATACGGCGTATATCTTTATCTGATTAAAACGCTGATTTAAACTTTTATTTGGGAATACGGCGTATCCAGATAACTGGATACGGCGTATCGTTTGTCAGATATCAGCAAATCTTAACTTTTCGTATTCCATTCCTATTCTTTGTTTTCTATAATTTTGCTTTTTGGACCTATCCTACTTATATTATTATCTTGTTTTCAGATAGTGCATGACCAGGAGCTCAACTAAAGACCTCGTTGAACCTAACAGTGAACTAGAAAAAAGCTTTTTTTTTTTATTTTTTTTTGGTAAAGGGGAGTGATCCTGCACACTGGCAAGTAGATTAACCAAAAAAACGTTTAAGTACAAAGGATATGGGTGACATCCCATATCTCAGCCCGTTACATAGGCACTTACATGAAAAAACTCAACAAACCAAACAACTATATAAGAATGACATGCCATTCTTATAACTAACAAGATAAAACATACTACCTATGACGACCCTTCAAGCGGATATCACGACCATACGCCTGAGACTCATAGCCATCATAAGACTCCAAATCATACTCAAGGTCATTCCCACCTCCAAATAAGTTGACAGACTCATCAAAAGTGTTCATAACCTCCTCATCACTATCCGAATCTACAATATCTCCCACCTTAGAAAATGGGTTCACACGTTTAGTAGCAGAAATAGACGGATCAGTAGAGGAACTAGGCTTATCAGCACCCGATGAAACATCTGGCATTAAAACCTCATCATCATCCGAGTCTTGTAAGCATGCTAAAGATGATTTCACATCACTTGTAGAAGCAACATGTGTCCTAGAGAATTGCTCCCACAAACTTCCCTTATCACTTTTATCCGGCTTCATTGTCTCCTTACCACTATCCAATGAGACAAAAGAGGTGGTACCACCCCCACCAACGGTTTCCACATCACCCAAAGAACAGAGATTAGTGTCCCCCATTTTAGGCAGCTCATGAGGAGTCGATACCATCTCTTCAGCCCTAACCGAACCAATATCACCCTTAACCGCACCTGAAGATGCACCAACAGAAGTAGAACCCTTATTAGTAGGCTGGTTTTTAGAATCAGCCCCCAAATCACTTTTAGCAACCTTGTTCTTCTTCTTGGTAGCCGGTTTAGAAACAAGTTTAAACATGAATTTGGGCTTAGTATTAACAACCCGAGACCCAATAGTATTTTTACCACCCGTATTACCAGCCTTGTTTGAGTGAACATCCCGATTTACACCAATATCCTTATTATTCGAGTCTGAATCACTAGTACCACGCTTATGTCTGAGGGGACAAGAATGATCATCATGATTAAAAATAATACACTTAGAACACCAAGGCGGCCACCATTCATACTCGACTTCAAGAATCTCCGTATAATGACCCTTACCCTTAGGCAAGGGTATATCAACATCAGTTGATTCCAAAACATCCAGATCAGCAGATAATTCAATAAGTACCCGGGCATAAGAATAACGACCCCAAGGGTTGCTACACATGGCTCTAGTACCTTCATCCATTCGTATAATACGACCTAGCTGTTTAGTAATCAAACCAATACCGACTTCAGAATACGCAACCACTGGTACACTGTGTATTCGAATCCATACCGGTACCTTAGTAATCATTTCCTTCTCCAACCTTGTATTAGGAACCCAAATATTCAGAAAAATGGGATTGGATTTAATAAACCAAGGGCCACCCTAAAGAACCTTAGTCATACCCTCTTGAGACGCAAATTTGAAGAGGAAGAAATCATTACGCAACATTACGTGCTCAAAGCCAAACTTAGCCCATACATGCTTAACATAATCTTCAACAATAGGAAAAGCTAATCTTTGCCCAAGGAAATAGCCACATAATGTAAAACTAAATTTTGAACGCATATCATCAACAACGGCTAATGGTATAACAACTTTAGCACCCCCAATATTAGCACCATCAATTGACCTCGACCCAACATCCTTATCAGCCCCCAACACATCAGGTTCTATAATATTAGTTGCTTTCGGAAACACTAGAGTTAGGGTCAACAGAACTTACATCCTTACGAGCAGCAAGATCAGAATCTGGAACATCAAAAGATAAATTCGGTGCCATAGAAACCGAACCAAGCTCATTAGGAAGTGGGAAACTTCCCGTCTTTCCAGGCAAACCTGCACTTTTGAGTATAGACTTCAATGGCTTATCCTTATTGACAATAATGATACCATCAATATTGTTAATCTTAGCAGCCAACCCCGTAGTCTTTTTAGACTTTTTACCATCAAGAAACCCCGATTCCATCTCCAAAAACCCACGTAAATCACACAGAACTTACAGCACCAAAACCCTAAAACGGGTACTTGCAATATACTTGCAATGCGAGAAAGAAACAAACCCTAATATAGGGCTGATAATCGAAGATCAGTACCAATCAAAGTAATCGCCACCTAAGAATAAAAACAAGTCAATTTAAATCAACCACCCTACAAACGTTAATTTATAAGATTGCTAACACCGACTTCCAGGAATTTAGTTTAATGGATGCGATTAGTAAAATCAAGCCGACAAACCCTTATAAACCCTAAAACCGATTTAAGAATCAGAGCTTGATAACCCAACCGAATCAGAGAATAAGAAAACTCCTATCACCTGATTACACGTTAAGATCAGAAGAACAATGATACCACAGAAAAAGTCGATCGGTTTTAGTGATAAGGGTAAAAAACGATTCTAAACCCTAATAAACAAGAACACCCAAAATGCACAAAAAGTTATGATTAAAGCAGCGATTTGATAAGATTAATGAATAACAATAATGCTAATCAATTAAACTTACAAATTATTGCAGAAAACACAAGGATTTGGACGAATTAAGTGAATATCGATTAGGGTAGTTAGGGTTAGAAATTGCCTAGAGAGAAAGCTTTTCATTCGCTAAGAAAGCTTTTCAAGACCACGAGCATTGATTGTTCGAGTTCGATAGGATTCAATTACTTTTCTGATCAAGAAACTCAGTTTGAAGAAGCAATCTCAGAAACAATAACGAACCCAACTATGGAGGAGTACATGACTAAGACCCGAGAGGACTATGGTTCGGGTGTTGCTAGGCCTAAGTTCAATAATGAGGCCAAATACGAGTTGAAGGGACGACTTCTCATGGAATTGTGTGAGAATACTTTCAGAGGTTTAGACACCGAAAATGCGTTTATACATGTTGAAAGAATCTTTGGAATTGTTGACTCGTATACCCTTATTGTTGTTGATCTAGTACAACTCATGCTTCGCGCTTTCCCAATTACTCTTTCTAGAGCTGCGAAAGAACGGTTGAATAATGAACCTTCAGGTCCTTTCACTAATTAGATAGAGCTTAAAAGAAAATTCTTGGACAAATTTGGTCGTGAAGAGTTATATGAAAATGATCTTGAGTTTGTCTGCTAGTTAAGTTTTAAATTCCGCAACTCCTAGAAAATGAATGCATCCCTCAAAAGTGCACTCTGGTCTTACTGGATAATGGGGGATGACGAAGAAGAGCTAACTGAAGAAGTTGTTGAATTGTTTAGAATCGAGACAAACTTGTTTGATTATGAGACACCTTTGTGCAAAGAACTCAGGGAATTTAACCATCTTTTGAAAATTGATGAAGACGTGTTATCTAGAGATCTACCTGGGTTTAAAACTTATAACGATTACAAGAACACTTGGTTGTAGGAAAAGGACAGTCAGACTCCGTGGGTTGAAGAAAAACCATGGGAAGAAGAAAAAGTGAATCACAAATGTAAACCAATTCGCTTTAAAAATGGTAATGAAATATGGCCAACCTGTAACTGGGAAAAAGAAGGATCATGTGACGGCGGTGATTTACCTAGTATGAAGCAAGTTGGAGACAACATTTATTTTCAAAATATGAATGGTACGATTTAATAGAAGACAGTGAGTTGAAAAACAAAGCCTTAATGGAGAAAGCAAGAATTGAAGCTCACGAGAACGATTATGATATAAAGAACTTAACGTTTCTCAAATGGGTGCAAAGGAATTTTGATGTTTATGGTAAACTTGATCTGAGGTTGAAACAAAACTAGAAAAGGAGTGGGAAAAGCTTCAAGACGGTTATGAGTCAAGTAATGATAAACCTGAGGATGATTTCACTTATGAAACCTATGATGACTTCTGCCAGGTCCTTGACTAGACTTCTAAGATCCCTAGTGAGCCATCGGATGGAGATAGTGAAATTGATTAATTAGATGATTACTTAGTTCCAAACGAAGAGTCTTATTTTCTTGATGTAGAGAAAGAAGAATTTAAGCAAATAAAATGTCGATTGCTTGGAATCCCCTACGAAAAGCCACCGACATTTACATCCGAGAAATTTGAAGTTATTAAGTGTTCATTGGGACCACTAGAGGAATATGCGGCCATAAAAATGTACGAGCACGATGCTTGGACTCGAACCGAAGAAAATGTATCACAAGCTTACCACGACATTCTTCGTATGAAGGACGAAGGGTGGTACGTAGCTAGGACTACGTAGAAGCTGAAGATGAGTCTAACTTGAAGACTCTGGACTAAAGAGAAGTGCTTTCCAGGAGACAACCCAGAATTGTTATTTCTGATTTCATTATCGAGTCCGTCATACCTGGACATCGATACGGCGTATCGACCGTACTGGTCATATCTATCTTTTACTTTTCTGCATTTTATTTTATTTCTGCACTTTTAAACTTTCTGTCAAATCTTTTGATACGGCGTATCCAGGTTTTAGGATACGGTGTATAAAACATATGACTCGTACTTTATTTATTTTTATTCCAGGCTTGATAAGGTATATCCAATACCATGGATACAGCGTATCGACTGACCCGATGATTTTCACTTTTATTTTTATTTTATTTTCACTAACCATCGATTATCGTAGACACACTAGCTGTGATTTTCATGCATTTTAACACAGGTTGAGTGCTTTGAATACAAAGGAAGTTGTGGTTCACATATACATTGTATTTTTTGTGTGATGTTCTAGTCATGGCGACACAGACACCATTCTTCACACGACACAGAAAAAGTTGCTCACATACGTATAATGGAAGATCATACCGAGCAAATTTCTGGGGTGTTTTCCATTCTAATTCTTTCTATTTTCTGTTTTTAATTTTCATTTACACAACGAGAACGTTGTTTATCTTAAGTGGGAGGATGGAGAATTAGAACATTACTTGTCCTTAATTTTTCAAAAATATGCGTAATATATGTCTAAATTTAAAAAAAAAAAATTAGCATTTTTTGTAAAATCAAAGTTGCATAACCCGCATACATAACTCTTATTTCCATATTGTGAGAATTAAGCCTAATCCGTTTCCACTATTTTACCCAAATTAGTGTGCCGATGACTTGTAGTAAACTTTAGAACTTGGCTTGGTATACTATTCGAGACCACCATAATGAGCATTACTAATATAATTTGGGTGACTTGTCTAACTTGGTAAATTTCTAGGATTACACCCAAATAACCTATACATGTTATGTTATATTAACTAACTACATTGGTTTGTTAATCCCCGTATAAACTCATTTGTTACTCTTATTTTTAGAGTAACATACCCCTAGAAAAACCCTCAGAGCCATTCCTTTCGTTTTATACACCAATGTTAAATTGTTTCGTTACACCCTTACACCTTAACCTACCCAATAGATTCAAGTCTGTGGTTAGTTGCTTTTGGTAAAGTGTGTATTCCCCGTGTTTCCTGTGTTCGTGTGCGTAATTATTATCTTTGGTTAAGTCGGGAATTGCACATTGCAATGGGAAGTGAAGGTAGATATTATATTTTTTTATTTTATTTATTTTCGTGTGTTTACTACTTTCACTATTATTTTTATATTTGAAGTTGTATTGAAAAGTATGGAAAAATTATCCAGATTTATTGTTATGGTGAAATAGAGAAATTTTACACCATTAGTTATGTTTATTTATGTTTAACTAAACTAAAAAAAATGAAAATAAAATAAAATAAAATAATCGAAAAAAGAGAGATAGAGAAGAAAAATGAGAAAGTGTGATAATCGGTTTGTCTAAACTTAACAGATTTTATATTTTGAGCTAATCAATTATTCGTTTGTACGTGTTATAAACCAACGATGTAAAGTTATGTATTAGTGGAGATATCGTCACTATTTGTTTTTGGGTAAAGGGGAGTAATCCTGCACCCTGGTAAGTAGATTAACAAAAAAAACATTTAAGTACAAAAGGATATGGGTGAGTCCTATATCTCAGCCAGTTACATAGGCGAAAAGCTTACATAACAAGGAACTTCCTATTTTCTAAACAAGAAAATAACTCACTAAACATAAGAACATAAAACTCCTATGGCGACAAATTACTTCTTCCGAAGGCCTTGGAGCTTGATGTCATACATGTCATAGAAGGCATCCAAATTCCCTGGAAGATCATCAATATGATCTGTATAGTCATCATAGTCATAATAGTCTTCAAGGTCATGTCCACCACCTGTCGATGAGAAAAAATCCATAGGCTTGTCAAATAAATTTGCAGACTCATCAAAGGTGTTAACAACCTCCTCATCACTATCAGAATCAACAATCTCTCCAACCTTAGAGAAAGGGTTAACTCTCTTAGTAGACGAAGAAGTGCTAGGCATAGGCGTTCCAACCTCCTTCTCTTTCAGCTTACTTACACTCGGTTCTTGCAATGTACTACCAGTCTTAAGAGACTCCTTCACCTTGTCTTCCTTTGTACTACCAGCATCCACATCCTTATTCACTTCCTTAGTAGGAATACCCAAATTATCAGTATCATCCATATTAAGGGCTTCAAACTGATTAGATGTATGAATCTTCGTTCCACTCGTACTTGCCACATCAGCAGCCTTCTTCTTATTGCCATCCGCTTTCTTGGGTTCAGGAGGATGAGCTTTGGGTCGATACTGAAATTGTTTACCCACAACAGGTTTAGTAAACCCTCCTTTACTCGGATTAGTGTGACCAGCAATTTTACCCTTCTTTTTACTATTTGTAAAACCCGAAAATCTAAAAGATGCAAAAATTACCAAAATGCCCCTGAAAACTTTAAAATTTAATTAAAGCTTAATTAAAATTCCGAATCGATCCCAAACTTCTGGAAACGAACAAGATATGACACAAAATAATTTTGAGAACTTCATTTAACATTTACACAAGTTGTGAAATCACCAAAATACCCTGTGAAGGCCGAATGATAACTAAAAGAGTTTATATGTAATTTAAATGTTATAAATATGGCTTAAATATGGAAATTATGAAGAAATAAATCATGATTAATTCTCAGCCCATAATTGCCGAGATTTGTGGTCCATTACCTCCCCTTTGACTCGGCCCCATCATTTTAAATAAATCACACACCTTTTATTTCTCAAACCCTAATTACCGATCTAAAATAACACACACAAATAAATCCATATAGCCTCCAATCGACACCCTAAAATCCTTAGACCATTTTCTGTGATTGATCATCATCCAAAGGAACTAGGAAAACTACCATTCAAATTATTTGAAGCTTGGTCCGATCTTGGTGAATTATTTCTTTGTCGCTAGAACAAAATAAGGTATGGATCGAATTAATTCTTGCGACCTCCTAAAAATATGTTTCTTATTTTACTTGTGTTCCTCACATCATATGTGACCTGTGAAAATTGGTTTCATGATTTTTAGATCGTTTTTGAAGTCGTGGTGATTTTTGACCCGTTTTGGCTAATCGCGTACAAAAGAATTCGCACACCTCATTCCACACGTTCAAATCTGGATTTGGTATTTTTCTCAGACCCTATATATGTTAAGAACATCAAATAAAATGTATAAGTCGATCCATGCATGCTTATTATAATATTTGTGAATTAATTCTTAAAAACGTGTATAAAACATAAATAATTCAATCCGAATTTTTGAGGCTCCTTATTTATTTTATTTGGACTCTACATGATCATAAAAATCTGGGAAAAATGTTACTTCGAATTATTGAGGCCTAATCGAATTATTTGTGGATTTATTTGGTTTACCGATTTAAAGAAAATAAAGAAGAAAAAGAAATAAAGTGTAAATCGATTTAGGGATTATACTTTTGGGGCTGTTTTTGAGTGATTAAATGATGATTAATGATGATCTAATTATTGGTGAATGATTTGTATTTTTAGGGTTAGGGTTTTGGCTAATTAAAGTGTTATGCGATTGGGTTAAATTGTTTTGGGTGAGTTTTGTAACTTTTAAAACTCAAGGGTTATTTTTAGAACTTATTTTGGAACATGTACCTACTGTATAAAATATAAAAAGAGGGGTTCTAGTGTCATTTTTGTATTTTAAAGGATTAAAATGTTTCTAGGGTTTTATTATGGTTCGAATTGTAAAATAATTAAATGGAGGGACTAAACTTGTAAATTCTGGAAAGTTAGTGCTGTTTTGAGTAAAATGATATATTCAAGGGGTTATGTGTTAATTTGGTGATTTAATGGGCTATTATGTAATTATTAATAAGATAAAATTGAAATTGTAAAATTAAGGACTAAATATGTAACTTTGTAAACTAGAGGGACCTATTGTGTAAATTCTGTAAAATTGAGGATACATTCATATAATATGATAAAATGAGTGGCCAATGTGAAACTTTGATAAATAAAGGGGCTAAAGTATAACTATGAACAATTGAAGGGTTAAAGTGTAACTTTTGAAACTAAAGGGTGAAAAGTGTGATTTGTGAATTCTTAAGGACCTATTATGTAAATGTAATAAAGGAGACCTTAACTTCAGTAATAATGATTTAACTAAGTATGTTGATCCAACTTTCTAAAAGAAGAAACTTACTAATTTTGGAAACTTACCAAATATGGAAACCTACTAAAAATGAAAAGCTACTAAAATGGAAAGTTAGAGTAAACCTATAGTAATACTCTTCCATATTCCTTTAGGTGTGAAGAAGGAAAGATTCTGAGCCGTTTCCATTTCTGTGCTTTGTTTCTGTTTGTGCTTTCGTCATAAGGTACAGATATTCTGACCTTCTCTGTACGGTTTCCTATGATGCTTTTCTGATCTGTTAAACTCTCTGATTTGATACTCTGTTACGATCCCTTGCTATGACACCTTTGCTTCGACCTTTGACCTCTGATTTTGAACCTATGATATGAAGACCTTTTGATATGAGATGGAAATGTTTTAAGTAAAGTATTTTGAAAGGGTTTTTCAAGCATGATATATTGACCTTAAGAAAACTATTTTGAAGTTCGTTTTATGAAAACTAATTGAAAGACCATTTATGAAAACTATTTTTGAATGATTGTTTTTAAATGAACCTTAAGAGAAAACCTTTTGAAAAGTACTTTTGATATTGAACCTTTTGAAGATTTGACCATCGGATACATTGACCCTTTTGGATATTGACCTGGGACATTTGACCTTCTGATATTTGAACTTCTGATACTTGACCTTCTGATACTTTGACTGGTCTGATTATGAACTTCTGATATTGAACCTTCTGATATGACACTCTGATTATGATATGATATCTGACTCTTAGTTTGATACCCGAGCCATTTCACTAGGCATGGGGGTTCCATGTCCGTGTCATTGATGCACCAATGGCATGACTCTAGGGCGGTAGAGTGATGTTCCGCCACGTCCCCATTCTGATTATGATATGCGCATTACTTTGATTATGGATTATATATGTTTCTGGGGGGCGTATGGATGCATCCTAGATCTGATCTGTTTAGTGGATTTAATCTGATATGATATGATTTGTCTGGTGACTGGTGCTTGTGTGCAATACACGCCTTTCACATATATCTGGGAGCTAGCTACTCCATCTGAAGAATGAGGACACCCCTCATATTATCTGATTATCTGAGAGGTCTCCCCTCTATATGATTATGAAGATTTATGGTTACGCTGTTATGATATGATATGATCTGTTTCTGGGCTCGTGGTGGATGACTGTCCTAAACCTTTACTCCTTATTTCCTTTCCTATATTTCATTCATTATGATGTATCTGTTCATTTCCGTTTGCTTTTGGTTTCCGTTTATTATATATCTGTTCACTGGGCTTTGTAAGCTCAGCCGCACGTTTTCTTTTCGTGTGCGGCAGGTTTTAGTTGGAAGATGAGTACGAGTGAAGAGACTTTTGGACTTAGAAGACTCGATAGTTTTGGGCCTAGAGATGATTAGAAGTTATTTTATTGTTAGAATTTGTATCCGCCTTTGTAACCTTGTAATTTTAGTTTTTCCCTTTGTAACCCTTGAGAATCTTTGTATTACTTTTGAATGTATGCTTTGTTATATCTGATATGAAACCATTTGCGTGACATCTTTACCCTTGTCGGGTTGGGGTGTTACAATTATGGTATCAGAGCGACAGGCTGCGATTCGTAATACATTTACCCTTGGCCTGTGTAAGTTAGGACCATTAAGCTTTCCCTGTAGACGCTCATAGGACAACCTTTGAAAAGTTGCTTTAGGATTTCCCTATAGGAACCTAAGCTTTGTCCGGTGAGGAATGGGTAGACTATAAGGCAATTGTCTAAGTATCATTGCTTCCGCATCACTCTGATTCACGCCTTGCTTTTGGTTAGAGTCGGTTGATATCTCTTTTAGAAATCGAAAGCTTATGCTTTGCACCACCTAAGAATTGAACCTGATTAAATTTGGAAGGCATTGAGAAATTTCATAATTATTGGCAGGCACTATTTGATCCTTATCTTCAGATCCCTTTTTGTTAATCATTTTGATAAAGACCCTCATTCGCCTCTGATTCTTTTGTTAATCACTTTGACGCCTCTTCAGGCATTCCGAGAACCTCCATGGCGATGACGTACTGGATATGTTTTGTTATTTGTCTTTTGTTTTGATAAGTACCTATGAATCTCCCGACCCTATTCGAGTTGTTTCACCCATCCATGTCCTTGCGGGAAGTCTTGTAGTTCATAACTACGGGTATAAGGATATTCTCATCGCATTTCCGAATAATAAGATTTACGTTGCCGATCTGCCTGATTGAAGGAATAATTTTGACCGATCGCTCGTTCGATGATATTTTACGTGAATTTCTGGAGTTTCGAGTAAATTTTGACACTACCGAATTCTAATACCTAGTATCGTTTATGTCATTTTCAGCATGGCACCTCCAGCACGCCTCAGATATCGTTGGACAACTAGGTTCGCCATCGGCCGGAAGAGGAACGGAAAATTGAGGAGGATTGCCAAGAGGATATTGATCCCCACTAGGATGTGGCCGGGCCGGATCGAAGAAAGGAGGACCATCATGAATATAAGTGAGACGGAAGAGCAGGTGCACGTGGCAGAAATAACAGATGAAGAGGACGTTGTAACTAGATACCAGGGAAGAGGCCCCAGGTTTTCAGAAGAAGGAGGAGTGGTACGAGTTGAACCTCGCAATTTGTACGGATTTGTGGACCGCATAGAAGATGAAGGAAGATACACTTATGGGGGTTTCGCAAGCCAGCCACTTCCCCAGCCAGAAGGGAACCGGAACGGATGGATCAGCGAGGAAGAGGAGAAGGATTCAGACTTGGAATCTACTGCAAGTAAACCAATCTAAGCATGGAATTAGGAGCCTAGTAGCTGTATTGTTTAGAATTTTATCTCGAATTTCTTATGGCATTAACGTTTTGCGTACCTCCGTTGAATTATGAGAATTTTCCAAATAAGATTTGAGAAATGTTTGAAATAAATTTTGTGCGATGTGTGCTTCACCTTTGTAAATCTGTTAGAACTCATCTCAGTATATAAGCCAGAACTTTAACTTTCCGCATTTGTTTTGGCATCCCTTAAAGATATGTTGTTTCGAACACTGAAGTTTTCCTAGAAACCATTTCGTATTTCAACGACTAAACCCTATCTTAGAAGCCTTTGGCGCTTGAACTCTCTGAACATGAGGATTGTATTGAACATTGATTAGCATCCTGGACTTTTGAAATTGATTCCTGATGGACCACCAAGTTTTGCACCAGAGTAGAAAGTAAGATTTGACGTGATTGTCTGGGCATCTAGCAAAGACGTCTGTCGAACCATACCTGTGCATTTGAAACAAAAAGGGAAGAGCATGGAGACTATTTTGCACCTTGCTAGAAATTTGATGATCACTTGTGCAATTTGGGAGTTGGATATTGTTGAGACAACGGTGTTCTTTGCCTGATCTGGAGTTAACAACAACGGAGACTACCCTGAAGAGTGAAGACATCCCTTTTCAAGACAGAAGTGTTGGCGATGCAGAAGAAGAAGTTTAGTCAAGACGGCGAACCTGGAGCTGATGAAGACATGCAGTCTCACTTCCCTATTCATCTTGGTTGTACTAAGAAGAATTGAGAGCGGAAGCAGACTGGATGATGGAGAGATTTAAAAATCGTGCCGGAAATCCACATTACTCCATCACATTACAAAAAGAACTGCAGGAGGCTCGGCGAACCAGACACAAGTTCCTGATGATGGTTTTCACTTTCCGATTGATAGACAGATGAAGACAGACTTACCAGACTTGAAGAGATTGGATGCGTTGAATGAACGAAAATTGTAAAACAAATCCTTCATATTTGGAAGAATTGATTCTGTTCAGACCGTAATTCTTGGCGACTAAATTTCGCTAAAGTTGACTCTATTAAGCTTCGTCATATCGTTAAAAGATTCTCTTATGATCTAAGTTCTCGAGTAGCATATCAGTTGTGCCTATATTTCGTATGTTCGATGATAACCGGTTTAAGAGTTTTTGGATAGTGATGGAAGATATGATGTTAGTAACGGCGTACCTCGCGTTAGTTCGGAAATCTGGGATTTTGATACTCGTGCGAATAGTTTTGTTTTGACTTTGGACTTTGGCATTCGATTTTAGTTGATATTTGATGACTATAGAAGTACTAGGTGGATTAAGATAGGTGGTTCTGATTACGACTTGAGATAAAGTATGACCATCATAAGGGCATACTTATGTGGTGCTAGTATTATGATGTCTGATCAACGTGATAATACTTACACCATATAACGTGCACTCATCATGGGCATAGGATATCTTAGGAAGTACCTAAGAAGTTTAGAAACTAAATCTCCGTTTGGTTGTTCGCGATTAGTTAGACTTTAGATTCATTCTACCTATGCGTATACTCTACCTTCGTTCGTTAAATATCTGGATTAGTTTGGACTCTCGTGTTGCATTCTGTTGACCTCAGTTATGAATCTTAAACTCCTTGAAGAGCTCTCTGCTGTAGATACAATTAGGTTCAATTTGAATTCTTGTCCGCATTCCGTATGAGTATTCCGTTCTCTTTCTCCCTGCTTCCTGCAAATTTCGAGGACGAAATTTTTCTGTTAGAGGGGAAGAGTTGTAAAACCCGAAAATCTAAAAGATGCAAAAATTACCAAAATGCCCCTGAAAACTTTTAAAATTTAATTAAAGCTTAATTAAAATTCCGAATCGATCCCAAACTTCTGGAAACGAACAAGATATGACACAATAATAATTTTGAGAACTTCATTTAACATTTACACAAGTTGTGAAATCACCAAAATACCCTGTGAAGGCCGAATGATAACTAAAAGAGTTTATATGTAATTTAAATGTTATAAATATGGCTTAAATATGGAAATTATGAAGAAATAAATCATGATTAATTCCCAGCCCATAATTGCCGAGATTTGTGGTCCATTACCTCCCCTTTGACTCGGCCCCATCATTTTAAATAAATCACACACCTTTTATTTCTCAAACCCTAATTACCGATCTAAAATAACACACACAAATAAATCCATATAGCCTCCAATCGACACCCTAAAATCCCTAGACCATTTTCTGTGATTGATCATCATCCAAAGGAACTAGGAAAAATACCATTCAAATTATTTGAAGCTTGGTCCGATCTTGGTGAATTATTTCTTTGTCGCTAGAACAAAATAAGGTATGGATCGAATTAATTCTTGCGACCTCCTAAAAATACGTTTCTTATTTTTCTTGTGTTCCTCACATCATATGTGACCTGTGAAAATTGGTTTCATGATTTTTAGATCGTTTTTGAAGTCGTGGTGATTTTTGACCCGTTTTGGCTAATCGCGTACAAAAGAATTCGCACACCTCATTCCACACGTTCAAATCTGGATTTGGTATTTTTCTCAGACCCTATATATGTTAAGAACATCAAATAAAATGTATAAGTCGATCCATGCATGCTTATTATAATATTTGTGAATTAAATCTTAAAAACGTGTATAAAACATAAATAATTCAATCCGAATTTTTGAGGCTCCTTATTTATTTTATTTGGACTCTACATGATCATAAAAATCTGGGAAAAATGTTACTTCGAATTATTGAGGCCTAATCGAATTATTTGTGGATTTATTTGGTTTACCGATTTAAAGAAAATAAAGAAGAAAAAGAAATAAAGTGTAAATCGATTTAGGGATTATACTTTTGGGGCTGTTTTTGAGTGATTAAATGATGATTAATGATGATCTAATGATTGGTGAATGATTTGTATTTTTAGGGTTAGGGTTTTGGCTAATTAAAGTGTTATGCGATTGGGTTAAATTGTTTTGGGTGAGTTTTGTAACTTTTAAAACTCAAGGGTTATTTTTAGAACTTATTTTGGAACATGTACCTACTGTATAAAATATAAAAAAGAGGGGTTCTAGTGTCATTTTTGTATTTTAAAGGATTAAAATGTTTCTAGGGTTTTATTATGGTTCGAATTGTAAAATAATTAAATGGAGGGACTAAACTTGTAAATTCTGGAAAGTTAGTGCTGTTTTGAGTAAAATGATATATTCAAGGGGTTATGTGTTAATTTGGTGATTTAATGGGCTATTATGTAATTATTAATAAGATAAAATTGAAATTGTAAAATTAAGGACTAAATATGTAACTTTGTAAACTAGAGGGACCTATTGTGTAAATTCTGTAAAATTGAGGATACATTCATATAATATGATAAAATGAGTGGCCAATGTGAAACTTTGATAAATAAAGGGGCTAAAGTATAACTATGAACAATTGAAGGGTTAAAGTGTAACTTTTGAAACTAAAGGGTGAAAAGTGTGATTTGTGAATTCTTAAGGACCTATTATGTAAATGTAATAAAGGAGACCTTAACTTCAGTAATAATGATTTAACTAAGTATGTTGATCCAACTTTCTAAAAGAAGAAACTTACTAATTTTGGAAACTTACCAAATATGGAAACCTACTAAAAATGAAAAGCTGCTAAAATGGAAAGTTAGAGTAAACCTATAGTAATACTCTTCCATATTCCTTTAGGTGTGAAGAAGGAAAGATTCTGAGCCGTTTCCATTTCTGTGCTTTGTTTCTGTTTGTGCTTTCGTCATAAGGTACAGATATTCTGACCTTCTCTGTACGGTTTCCTATGATGCTTTTCTGATCTGTTAAACTCTCTGATTTGATACTCTGTTACGATCCCTTGCTATGACACCTTTGCTTCGACCTTTGACCTCTGATTTTGAACCTATGATATGAAGACCTTTTGATATGAGATGGAAATGTTTTAAGTAAAGTATTTTGAAAGGGTTTTTCAAGCATGATATATTGACCTTAAGAAAACTATTTTGAAGTTCGTTTTATGAAAACTAATTGAAAGACCATTTATGAAAACTATTTTTGAATGATTGTTTTTAAATGAACCTTAAGAGAAAACCTTTTGAAAAGTACTTTTGATATTGAACCTTTTGAAGATTTGACCATCGGATACATTGACCCTTTTGGATATTGACCTGGGACATTTGACCTTCTGATATTTGAACTTCTGATACTTGACCTTCTGATACTTTGACTGGTCTGATTATGAACTTCTGATATTGAACCTTCTGATATGACACTCTGATTATGATATGATATCTGACTCTTAGTTTGATACCCGAGCCATTTCACTAGGCATGGGGGTTCCATGTCCGTGTCATTGATGCACCAATGGCATGACTCTAGGGCGGTAGAGTGATGTTCCGCCACGTCCCCATTCTGATTATGATATGCGCATTACTTTGATTATGGATTATATATGTTTCTGGGGGGCGTATGGATGCATCCTAGATCTGATCTGTTTAGTGGATTTAACATGATATGATATGATTTGTCTGGTGACTGGTGCTTGTGTGCAATACACGCCTTTCACATATATCTGGGAGCTAGCTACTCCATCTGAAGAATGAGGACACCCCTCATATTATCTGATTATCTGAGAGGTCTCCCCTCTATATGATTATGAAGATTTATGGTTACGCTGTTATGATATGATATGATCTGTTTCTGGGCTCGTGGTGGATGACTGTCCTAAACCTTTACTCCTTATTTCCTTTCCTATATTTCATTCATTATGATGTATCTGTTCATTTCCGTTTGCTTTTGGTTTCCGTTTATTATATATCTGTTCACTGGGCTTTGTAAGCTCAGCCGCACGTTTTCTTTTCGTGTGCGGCAGGTTTTAGTTGGAAGATGAGTACGAGTGAAGAGACTTTTGGACTTAGAAGACTCGATAGTTTTGGGCCTAGAGATGATTAGAAGTTATTTTATTGTTAGAATTTGTATCCGCCTTTGTAAACTTGTAATTTTAGTTTTTCCCTTTGTAACCCTTGAGAATCTTTGTATTACTTTTGAATGTATGCTTTGTTATATCTGATATGAAACCATTTGCGTGACATCTTTACCCTTGTCGGGTTGGGGTGTTACACTATTAGCCATTTGGAAACCATCACTAGTCTTGTCCTTACCTGTAGTACCACTCGGCTCCACCTTAACTTCATTACGAACCACCTCCTTAACACATTTTTGGCAATTAATACGATCATGCCCAAAACCTTTGCAAACATCACAATGGGGAGGTTTCCATTCATATTCCACCTTAATGACAGCCGTAGTGAAACCAGTATCATCATTCTTGGGGATAGCCATAGTAACCTCGCTTTTCAATTCAGCATCCGATGATAATTCCACAAGAGCATGAGCAAAGCTAATACGAACCCAAGAATCAACACACATTGAGCTTGTAAAAGCATCCAACATAATCGGCTTACCAACCTGCGTAGCTATCAAGCTCAAACCGTCTTCAGAATAGGCAAGCAATGGCACGTTGTGCAATTTAATCCAAACGGGGACTTTGGTTACCTCACTTTTGGTTAACGACACCTCAGGTTCCATTTGGTGAGAATTAGAGGTGAATTACGAATAATCCAAGGACCCCTTTGAAGCACATTATCAACACCCTCTTTAGAATCGAATTTGAAGAGGAAGATACCAACATCATTCTTCATAAGCTTCTTTAAACCAAACTTACCCCACGTATTCGTGACATAGTTTTGAACCAACGGTTCAAAACACCCTCCATAGCAGCCTTTGGTAGGAAAGTATCATGGTTATCAATACGAGTCTCATTCACCAAAGCACGAAAATTAATCTTCCTATTAACCTTTCCCGAATTCACCACATTAGCAAACGAATTAGTACCACATGAATTATTAGCAGCCACATGGTGATTCTCCGCATTCTTCAGAGCAACATCGTCCATTACTTTCTCAAACGTGTTACACGCGTCCAACACCCCTTGATCAATACCCCTATTATTACCCACTTCACATGATCCGAATTTGGTTACAGTGGGCTCATTAGAGTATGCCAAATCAGATATAGGGTTGGACGGATCAGCCATATGGTATTCAACATTCGACACACCAGTAGTATTACCTGAGTTAGATGTATCGTGTATAATCATAGGCTGCCTAGACGATGCATTAGGGGCAGCAGAAGTACCAAGACCAGCAGCATGAGTAGAATGCGTATCCTTACCCATATCAAGCTTTGGATCACGTAATGGTCTAACCGGAACATCTACGTTATTCCCACCCAATCTCCTTAGCCTAGCAGCAACACTTTGGACAAGATCTTCATTGGACAAGCTAGTTTGATCGGCCAAACTAGAGGATGATGCATTCTGATCACTTTGCCCATGCGACATCTTACTCACCAACTTCACATCCTTAGCAACAACATTAGATGCACTATTTTTATTTAGGAACCCTTTATCCATCTCTCAAATAACCCAACCTCAGTACGTAAAAGCAAACAAAAAGAAACCAGCAGCATGCAACAAACAGAATTAAATATAGAAAACCCTAACCGAAAGTTAGGGTTTTAATCGATTGAACACATGCACCTAACCAACATCCATCATAACGATCCTACCAGGTAATAAAGAGCCGATTTAAACAATCCCAACAAGATGAAACCGACTTATATAATGAAGAAAATCTGGTGCGATCAAAATACAGTAGGCGGTTTATAAAACCCTAAAAAGTCGATTTACACAAAAGCACCAAAACCCCGCGTATCAATCACAAATCTGATCAAGGAACTAAATAACACGTATGTTAATCAGTAACAATCACAAATAGATGAAAGAAACCCAAAGATTAAGGCGGAATTTAG
Source organism: Artemisia tridentata subsp. tridentata (assembly GCA_021014915.2). Taxonomy (NCBI): domain Eukaryota; kingdom Viridiplantae; phylum Streptophyta; class Magnoliopsida; order Asterales; family Asteraceae; genus Artemisia; species Artemisia tridentata. Next base: position 116,128,808 of record CP139503.1, read on the forward strand.
TGAAAATCGATTAGGAAAAAGTGAGGAGTGGAGGGTTTCGGAAATCACCTAGAGAGAGAAAGTTTTAGGGTTTCGTATTGCTATGATATATTTATGGATTGCAAGGGAGTTGGCCGTTATGGGAATGTGATAAGGATTTAAAACATACATTTTTAAGGGGTCATTTAGTCCCTAAACTCATATGTATTTGATCAATTATTGCCCTAAATCGTTTTTCTTTTTGCATTTTAGCTACTTTTGACGCAAAAGACAAAAACCGACAAAGTTTTGGACTAATTTCGAAAAGAAAGTGAAGAAAACGACTAAGTCGCAAATCTGTCAGGAAAGGAGACCTGACGGCGTCACAACCTAACAAGTGACGCCGTCACTTGTCTCTAAAGGTCTAGATTCAGAGTTAAATTTACACATGACGGCTCAGACTTTTTATAAAGAGAAGGCGTCAGACATCATGACGGCGTCAGATATCTAAGGCGACGCCGTCATAACGTCGATTCACCAATAGACGAAACCCTAATGACGGCGGGCTGACGGCGTTACAACCCATAACGTGACGCCGTCACCTTTGTCAATCTATATATATTTTCGCATGTTTTTCATAATTCGTGTAACTCTTTGGAGAGGTGAAATCCTAGATGATTTTCTGCTATTTTGTAAGGCTTTTTACAGCAAATTTATCCATGTTCTATTGAAGATAAGCAATTTAACGTTAATCATTCAATATGTCTATGTGTTGTTTGATTTTATGCTTTTCTTTCCTTCACTTTAACATGCTAGGCTAGATCTATTCGTGTTTGCTAGATTGAATGAAACCTAGTTATTGATTATTGATTGTCATCTCTTGTTTAATTGGTTGCCTCGCATTAGGAATAAGAAAATTGGCTTAACTCTTATATGTACTAGTTTTTCCATCTTATTAAACGCAACCCTAGAGTGCGCTGCACGATGTCTAATTAAGGTGTCTGCTGGTCATGATTTGTTGGAATCAATTGAAGTTGCTATACCTTCGCCTAATCGAAGGGGTCATTTTATGGAAGTCCTTGATATTAAGTACGAATGGTGGCCTCCTCGTTGCTCACATTGCCAAGTTTTCAGTCATGAGGAGGAGGCATGTCTTCTTATGAAAAGAAGTGCATGTACAAAGGAAAAAGTTCACACGAAGAAGGCCGAGAAAAAGGTAGCTAAATCTAAGCATGAGGTTAGGTTGTTTAAACATAAATCTACTTTTATATATTGGCCTGTTTCTAAAACGGTTACCAATAAGGTCACCAATGTGGAGAAGCCTAATGAACAATCGAAAGCTGTTCCTCTTGTGGCGACTAACAATGAGTTATCTCAGTCCATTAACGAGCATGGTTATTTTAAAGACAATATTAATATTGGTGAACTCAAGTGTGATATGGAGAAACTTATGGAAGTGGAAAAGGTACTTGATCTTCCTTCAAATCCTGGTGATGTGGGTGTGGTAGAAACTGGTCCTAGTGAGCCGAGTCATAATGAGGTTTCGAACATCCCCTCGTTAGTACCTTTGGAGGATGGTAAGAATGTGGCTTCTAATAATAATGCAAGTACCGTTGGTAAGACAAGTGCAAGTGGGAGTTTATGGGAGCAGTTCTCAAGGTCTCGTAAAGCTTCTACAAGTGATAAGAAATCATCTATAGTATGCTCAGACGACTCGGATGATGATGAGGTTTTAATGCCAGATGTTTTACCGGGTGCTAGCTTTATGGATCATTTGGAGTCCTATGAAGGCTATGAGTCTCAGGTGTATGGTCGGGATATTCGCCTGAAGGGTCGTCATAGGTACTATGTTTTTTTTATTTTGTTAGTTATAAGAATGGCGTGTCATTCTTATATAGTGGTTTATTTTGTTGATGTTGTCATGTAAGTGCCTATGTAATGGGCTGAGATATGGGACTTCACCCATTTCCTTTGTACTTAAATGTTTTTTGGTTTAATACATTTTACCAGGGTACAGGATTACTCCCCTTTACCCAAAAAAACTCTAGAGTGCGCTAGTCGTTTTTATCGTTGTATTTATTGCGTGAATTGCGGCTAGTAGATCTTAGGAGACTTAATAGACTTCAAGCTTTCTTAGGGGAGACTTATACGTTCATAGAGTTAGAGCATATGGCACCTCCTTACGACCAATAATAATGAACACAATGCTCCAATTAAAACAAGGACGTGACAATTCGATTAATCTATAAGAAATAACTAGGGAGTAAAGATAACCCAAGTGAACACATTTTCCTACCATAAGAGTTACCACCAATTTACTTTTCTGCATATTTAGTTTAATTTTAATTTAATTAGTTTTAGTTAATTAGTATTTAAAACGCCCACTCTTCAAAACCCAAGATTTTTACTTGCTTTCTAAGAAATATAAAAATAAAAAAAGACTCATCCCTCACCTTTAGACCTATCTCGACATACACTTCGGCCTTCACAACACTATTCCCCCTAGAGAACGATCTATCCCCGTGTCTTGCCTATTAATATAACGGTTAGGTACACTACCTAAGAGGATTGTAAAACTTCTTGAGGTTTACCAGAATCCACATCAAGTTTTTGGCGCCGCTGCCGAGCAATAGTTTAGGTTTCGATTTCTATTTCGTTTAGGTCTACTCACTAGATTCCTATCAAGTGAGATTTTTGTTTTTCTTTTTATTAGTTTTCTTGTAGTCTATCTTTTCTCTGTTCCCTTTGTTAGTAATCATAGCACTTGCCATCATGGTGGGTGATAATATCTTTGAACCACTTGACCAAGCACACCAACACCAAGAACCACAATCTCACCATGTACAACCAAACAACCAAGACCCACCCGAACCACCTTGATCCTGTACTCTAGGTGAGTACTCCAAACCAAGCCACCAAGGCTATCAAAACACCATTTTTTTGGGTAAAGGGGAGTAATAAAAAAAGTGTGTGCCTACATGGGGACAATGTGGAGGTGCGATTATTATCAAAACACCATTGAGCTCCCACAAAGAGCCAATGTGTCTCCCTTGTGATCCGACACCATCTGATTGGTGCAAAATGGTTGTGCATTCCATGGACTTCGTTCCGAAGATCCAAATCAACATCTCAAGGATTTTCTTAAAATTGTTGACTCCATTGACCTTGATGTTGCAACTCTGGAGATGACACGTTTGCGTCTCTTCCAATTCTCTCTACGTGACCAAGCTAGTAATTGGCTTGAGCGTCTACCCGCGGGATTTATCTCAACTTAGGACGATCTTACTTCTCGTTTCCTCGCACAATTTTTCCACCGGGGAGAACTACCAAGTTAAGGAATGACATCCTGATGTTCTAACAACGTCAAGGTGAAACTCTTTACAAAGCGTGTAATCGTTTCAAGGACTTACTCCAAAAATTCCCTCATCATGGCATTGATCTTTGGCTCCAAGTCCATGTTTTTTTTGACCATATCAATCACTCCACAAGGCAAACCATTGACCAAGCAGCTGGTGGTAAGCTACATGACAAGTATGCAGAAGAATCGTGAGGAATCATAGAAGATCTTCCTCTCTATGACAACGAATGTTGGAATGACCCCCCGCGAGTTGAGCAAAACGGTAAAGGCAATATTCTTTCCTTCGAATAACTCAAGCATTCCCGATCGTAGGATCATTGAACTTGAAGACCAAGTCAAGTTTTTAATGAGTTCCTACGAAGCTCCTAAATCTTCATGTAAAGTGAACAAAATCACTTCTTCATGTGAATTATGTAGTGGTCCCCACGACACTCGTGATTGCATGGAACTCCCCGAACAAGCTTTTTCGGATTATGCATCCTCATGTACCGACGGAGTGGGAGACAAGTAGTACACTCTCAAACCCGAGCAAAATACTCTTGGTGATTCTTACAATCCCTCTTGGAAAAATCACGCAAACTTTAGGTGGAAACAAAACCAAAATTTTTCTCAAAATAATTTTTCAAAACCACCTAATCTTTTTCAACCAAGCGGTTCGTCCTCGAATCGTCCCTTTAATAATCCTTCTGGTTCCAACAATTCAAGCAATCTTGAAGGATTGGTGTCTAATTTTATGTCATCTCAAGAAGCTCGTTTGTCAAAGTTTGAATCCGATTTCAAACAACAACAAAGCTTGATGAAAAACAAAATTGATACTCTTTTGATGGTTCTCAATGACCGAGTAACAGGAGCACTCCCATGTGACACCGTGAAGAACCCGAAACTAGGTGTTAACTATATTTCATCGGTTTCGTCTCCTAGTTCTTGTCTTCAATTTTACTTGGTCAATGCAATTAAAATGTGTTTCAAACAAACTCTAACTTTTCCAAAGGACCAAGACCATAAAGATAATACACCAAACAACGTGTCGACAAAACAAATTAATGAAACACCAACCAAACAAGAACCAAACCCCAATCTTAGTGATGAATTCAAGGATCTTTACCTTAAACGTCCGTCTCTAGATATCTTGACTCATGCTCCATATTATAATGGCCTATTGGAAAAAATATAAGGAGAAAGTTAAGTTGGGAAAGAATGGATCCGCTTTTGTTCAAAACAAGTTACCTAAGAAGTTAGATGATCCGGGCTTATTTGTGTTACCTTGTTGTATTGGGAATTCCAAGGCCTATGACACCTTAGCCGACTTAGGATCATGCATTAACATACTTCTATTGTCACTCTATAGGAACCTCAACTTAGGATAATTAGAAGAAAAGAAAGCAATCATAGGATTAGTGAATGCGATTTTGGCCTATCCAATTAGGATTTTGAAGGATCAATTGGTGCACATAGATAAATTAACTATTTTGGCGGATTTCCATGTTTTAGATATCCTAAGTGACCTTAAGTGCCCATTGCTTGTTGGAAGAGGATTCTTAGTGACCGCTAGTGCAATAATAGATTGTAAGATATCTAAGATAGCGGTAGGAGAAGGTTACAATAGGTAAATTTATGATGTCCAAAAGCACACTTATAACAATGATGAGAAAAAGGAACCGCATTGGCTAGTTAGGGATAGGAGGCCATGAAGATATGGCCCCCGACTAATTGCTGAGTTTATAGGACCTCAACTCCCATTTTATTTGGAAGATGAATTTGTGAAGAATACGGCTTACATGGAACAACAACTAGCTAGGGATACCGAGATTGACCCATTTAAGGACCCTCTAGTATTTGGGAAGATGATTGAGTTCCTAGGAGCATTGCCAATTAATCTTAGGATGAATAAATGGGATGTGGAGGACTCAAAGAATAAATGGAATTGGAATAAGCCACCAAAATAAGGAGATGGATTGTGGCACATTAGGATGACATTAATAGATCCCGATAGAGAGAAGTTTGAAAAGTCATACCAAACAAAGCCTAATAAGAGGAAATTAAAAGATATATTTGATCCAAAAGATATCCTCGATGAGGAACTTATCTATATGATGTAACAGGCCATGACTTTGAGTCTAGCTACAAGGCTCATAAATAAAGAAAAATGCTTCTCGGGAGGCAACCCAAGATTTTTAATTGTTTGTTTGTTTGATTTTTATTTTTGTTTGTGTCATATATATGTTTCATCATCATTGTTTATCTTTCATGTTTCGAATAAATTTGCGAAAATACTTTATTTTGTTTTTAACCTCGTCTTAATTACATATAAAGGTATTTTACAAAAAAATAAGTGTAGGGAAGTTCATATTTGTTTAAAAAGAATGAAATTCGAACATGAAAGTTTACAATTAATGATGAGCATATATTTTTTCGTATTTGAGTGTTTGTTTGAGTCAAATGTTTGTATCGAGTCACAATGAAAGTTTTGTAGAATTTCTATGTTTTAAGTATTAGATTTTTGTAGAAATTTTCCAGAAAACAAAACGTAATAATCTTTCAGGTATACCCTGACGGCGTCAGGATTAACACCTGACGGCGTCAGGAACTGTAGCAGAATAGTTTTCCATATTTTTATTTTTCTGTCGAAACTTAATTTTTGAAAATTTCCAGGTTTCTGTAAGCATATATTTTGCAAGCATTATATCTTATTTGCTTTCTAGGATTTATTTTATTATATACAGTGTTTACCGCCGATTTTATGTGAGGTTTCGTGTTCGTTTTCTTAGTGATTTACAGGTTATATTAGACAAGAAGATGCAAGTGAAAGTTGCAGAAGAAGTTTATAATTTTATTTTCTTGGGGGAGGATCTGACCATGTTTGTTAATACAAATATTGCGTAAAAACGTTATTTATATTTTACGGTCTCTTAAGGTTTTGATAATGGCAATTATAAACTAATACGAAGTAAACGTCTACGTAACCAAGTTTTAAGTTACAAGTTTACATTCCGACGTATATCACTTCAGGTATGGAAAATGTGATTATACCTCACGTCGAATGATCAAAAAGCCCAACTAATTAATATTTCTAACACATTCTAAATATTTATTAAACACATTTTTACTTAAATGAAAAACAAATTTTTACTTAAACATAACACAAAGTTTACTTAATTAAAATAACTAGACATTTTATTTAAGTGATTTAATTAAATGAAAAAATAAAATTAATTAGTACCTTTGTGCCCAAGTAATTCTAGAAACATTAGAATTAAAAATGATTTTAGTACAAAACATCTCAAAGATCAAAGGATAATAAGTTTCCCAGAGACGCTCCGCGGATCCGTATTTTTGTTGGGTCAAAAAGATTTGAAGATACAAAACATGAAGAATGAAACATGAAGGACTTAAAGTGACAAGAAGGGAAACTACAAAAAGATTGAGCTTTTAGAAGATTCTTAGAAGATATGCTTAAAATAGTTTCCTTATTGTATTAGGAATGTTTTCCTTTATCAACCCTAGATGTCTCTAGTATATAAAGAGACACAGGGGTGTTGATTTTATTAAGTCTAGACAAGATGTAGTCGACTAAAGGTGTTTGTGTGTGTAGACGTTTTGTCATAGAAAAACGTCTAGGTTTAGTTGTGTAGTCTCAAGATCAAGTAATCTTGATCCTTGTTATAGGTAGATAACACGTTGTATTATGTTTAATATAATTGAGACTTGATTGGGAAAAACCTTGTTCATAATAACGTTAATTCTTGTTTGAATATTATGCTTTCGTTATTATTGTTCCTAGATAATATGAGGTCTAATAAACCTCGAGCTATAACGATCCTACAATTCTCAGTGTTTTCAACAATTTTCCTAGACACCTTATTACCAAAACTAGGTTTGACAAACTTAATCTGTTCAACACTAGGCTTAACTGTGTTCCCTTCAACCTTAGGTGTAGACTCCACTTGTTCCACATCATCATCAGACACCAAATCTTCAATGATAGGTGCATCAGTATATGTCTTTTCAACCTTAGGTTTCTCCTCATTAGACTTACTATTCTCTCCTAAAGGCTTAGTATTAGACTCAACTAAACAAGACAATTCAGGTATAGGAGGTACATACTTTCCTGTTATTGAAGGAGGAACTTCATTATAGCCTATACCACTACCTCTCCTCATAAGTTGACATTCAATTGTCTTATTTACACTTTCATATGCAAATTCAAGCTTATTTACTTTAACTTGATGTTTTTCTTTTTCCTGATGAGTTGCATCTTTTTCCTTTTGAGCCTTTTCAAACCTTTTAGTAAGTTCATTAATGACATTCTCTTTAACATAAAGCTTACTTTCAAGAACATTAACTTTTTCTACATACTCTGACTCATTCTGTTTAAAGAATTCAAGTCTTTGTTCAACAGATTTTAAGCCTACTTTATAGCCTAAATTATCTAACTCTAGCTTCCTTACATCTTCTATTAGTTTTTCATTCCTAGCCTTAAGTTCTTCAATAGTATCTAAACAAGATTTATAAGAAGAACCAGAATCATTAGATACCTCAGAATCAGAACTTGATGAAGAAGAGTAAGCCATAAGCGCAAAGTTTGGTCCTTCAGCTGCTTGGTCACTCCAATCATATCCTCCCAAACCGTCACAAGACACCAAAGCTGTAGATGTCTTAGGTTCCTCAGACATAGCTTTCCTTGAGCTCTCTCCATTCTTGTACTCTTGGCTTCTTGGTGCCCTGCATTCTCTTGCAAAGTGTCCCTTCCTGTGACAGTTGTAGCATTCAATCTTGGACTTATCAAAACCCATGTTATCCTGCCCATTGACTTTGAGGTTTCTTCCTGTCTTCTTCAAAAATATCCTTGCCCTCGTTATCAACATTGCCATCTGCCACTTCAAGTCCATCTCTTCAAGATCATCTGGATGAATATGTTCCAAATCTTCATGCATAATCTGAGGACTAGTAGGTTGACCAGCTAAGAAAGCATAGATAACAACATCACTCAAGTTATCAAGGGTTGTAGAACCAACAACATTAACTTGTGTGGCAGCAGTACTAACTCCATGAGCAGTATTAACTGCTTCATTAGTACTGCCAGAACTGTTATTGGAGGAAGACACAAAAGCTAAGTTTAATGAGCTTGAGGATGAGCTAGATGACCCTTTTACTTCAGGTTCATACACTTTTATATTGTTATACAGATCATCTAAACTCATTGTATCAAGATCAGCCTTGTTTCTCCATACTACAGTATGTGTGTTCCATTCTGGTGACAAGCTTCTTAGAAACTTCTGATTTATATCTTCTTGAGGAATTGTTACTTCCACAAGTGCTATTTGACTAATAAGTTTCTAAAGTCCGTCAAAGGTCTGATCAAGATTCTCAGAACTAGGAGAAAAAAAACACTAAACGATTTCTCTCTGGCGAAAAGTGAATACAAATCTCAAACATACTATCGATCTTAACCCTTTTAATTTTTTAATCCTTCTCCATCGTGGGTCGGTTGATTTATTACTTGGTTCATAGGTTGGTTACTTTAATATATTCGCTTGGAGTGTTCCTGCATGTGATCTAATTTTCTATATACAACTATCGTGGGTCAGTGGTGGTGTATATTGGTTATATTCATTCTCAAGTTCTATTATTCTATTATATAACTGATTATTTGCATGCAATTTATTATGGATACTGGTTAGATACGTGAAGCTTTACGTGTGAAAACCCTAACTTTCTGTTAGGGTTTTATTGTTCTGGTTCGTATATTATTTTGCTACATGCGATTGTTCTCCTTAATTTGTTAGTGGGTTTTTTAGAGAAAGGAAAAGGGATTTCTGAATAACTTGAGTGCGTCTAAGGGTACGAGCTCTGCTGGTAATGCCACTCTTGACCTGAATGCTTTGAATGCTCGTATGAAACGGTTAAAAGGTTTAGATGCTGGGAACTCCGATGTGTCCCAGCCGAGGAAAGCTGTGAGGGTTTTGCAAAACCCTAGTTTGGAGTCTGATCGTTCTGAAGTTGCTGTTGAAGCACCAGTTACCCATAATGTCTCGGTAAGTTTAGGGCAGCCTCATGATGTGGATGAGACGCTTAAGGGTCATGGTGATGTTAGTAATGGTAATAAGCCTGACCATAACAGTAACAATGCACCTAACATGGCTGATACTACACCATTGAACATCAATATGGAGCAAGTGAAGCCGGTTTCGCATGCTCCTCACGCTACTATACCTAGTGCATCGGTTAGGCAGCATACTATGGGTAAGGGTACTACTTTTGGTGTGTCTAACGTTGAATACCATATGGCTGATCCTTCTAATCCTATATCCGATTTAGAATACTCTAATGAACCTAATGTAAGCAAATCTGGACCTTGTGAATTGGGTAATAATAACGGTTTAGATCAGGGGGTTTTGGATGCATGTAAGACGTTTGAGAAAGAAATGGACGATGTTGCTCTTAAGAATGCGGAGATTCACCATGGGGCTGCTAATACTTCATGTACTAATTCGTTTGCTAATGTGGTGAACACGGGAAGGGTTACTAGGAAGGTTAATTTTCGTGCTTTAGTGAATGAGACTCGTGTTGATAATCATGATACTTTACTTCCTAAGGCTGCTATGGAGGGTGTTTTGAACCGTTATGATAATACGTTGATTGGTTTCTTTGTTGGCAAGAATATTGCCTTCCCATTGGTTCAGAACTATGTCAAGAATACATGGGGTAAGTTTGGTTTGAAGAAACTTATGAAGAATGATGCTGGTGTTTTCCTCTTCAAGTTTGATTCGAAAGAGGGAGTTGATAATGTGCTTCAACGGGGTCCTTGGATAATCCGCAATTCACCTCTCATTCTCACCAAATGGACTCCTGAGGTGTCGTTAACCAAAAGTGAGGTAACCAAAGTCCCCGTTTGGATTAAATTGCACAACGTACCATTGCTTGCATATTCTGAAGACGGTTTGAGCTTGATAGCTACACAAGTTGGTAAACCGATTATGTTGGATGCTTTCACAAGCTCAATGTGTGTTGATTCATGGGGTCATATTAGCTTTGCTCGTGCTCTTGTTGAATTATCATCGGATGCTGAATTAAAAAGAGAAGTTACTATAGCTATCCCAAAGAAGGATGATACTGGTTTCACTACGGCTGTCATTAAGGTTGAGTATGAATGGAAGCCTCCCCATTGTGATGTTTGCAAAGTTTTTGGGCATGATCGTATTAATTGCCTAAAATGTGTTAAGGAGGTGGTTCGTAATGAAGTTAATGTGGAGCCGAATGGTACTACTGGTAAGGATAAGACTGGTGATGGTTTCCAAACGGTTAATAGTAAAAATATGGGTAAAATTGTTGGTCACACTAATCCGGGTAAAGGAGGGTTTACTAAACCTGTTGTGGGTAACAAATTTCAATATTGACCCAAAGCTCCTCCTCATGAACCCAAGAAAGCGGATGGCAATAAGAAGAAGGCTGCTGATGTGGCTAGTACGAGTGGAATGAAGATTCATACATCTAATCAGTTTTTTTTGGGTAAAGGGGAGTAATCCTGCACCCTGGTAAATATATAAACCAAAAAACATTTAAGAACAAAGGATATGGGTGAATCCCATATCACAGCCCGTTACATAGGCACTTACATGTAAAAAAACAACTAACCAAACCACTATATAAGAGTGACACACCACTCTTATAACTAATAAATGAACATAAAAAACTACAACGACTATAAGATTAGAATTAAAAACTCAAGTTAACACACTTGATTCTTCAAAAGTCGTCATAGATGTCCATAACCTTCAACGATGCAGCCATTTCCATGGTAGTACTAGAATTGCACCAATCCACAAAACAACTACAACGAACACCCATTGATCCGAAAAGGACCAAACCAGCAATTTCCATGACAAGGACACCAATACTATGACTTGATCCAATACCTCATCTGCAACAAGTTTTAATACGTAGAACTTTAGCAAAGAATGTTACCCATTGTATCTTGATCAATCATAGACGAAAATAGGGTTAAGTTTTCATGAAAGTGGTTATAGTCCAAGTTTTAGAAAATAAACCCAGTTCTCTATAACCTAGGCTCTGATACCAATCTGTAACACCCCGAAAATTGGGTCCAGCGGAAGCATACATGTCACTGGGGCGCTACTCAATTGGTATCACAATGCAAGGTACAAAGAACGGTTTTACCTCAACCGTTTATGATAAATTCATTTCCAAAAAGAGTTAAATTTACATCAATCAAAAGTAGTGCGGAAATAAGGCCCATAAAATGAGTAAAGCAGTCCCAATATAGTTATCAGAGTCGTCTATGATCATGCCCCTTGCCAAGCACCTCTAGAGATAAGCTATAGCCTTAAACCTGAAAATACATGCTAAAAGGGTCAGCTTACGCTGGTGAGTTCATAGGTTTTAGTTAAAAACAGTGTGGTTAAACCAAAAGGTTTTCAAGTTCAAATCATCGTTCGCAAGCAAGTCAAGTCTAACGTAGGCTAACACTGCCTAAATCACGGATTAAGAAAAAATATAATAGTGGACCAAGATAAGGGATTTGCTACACTGGACTAAGATCGATGAAAACCACGAGTTCCAATAATACTTCCAAAACCAATCATTCCAATATCAAAACGAGATCTCAAGTAGGGCCCTAAGCGACTCTAGCCAGGCAACATGGCTATAGCAAGGGATTGCTACCCTGGTCTAGACCGTAAGCAGATATCTATTCTTAGCTAGGCATCACAGTTATAGCAAGGGATTGCTACCCTAGACTAAGTCAACATCTACCGCAAGTCTAACCCTTAGCCAGTCAACAAGATATAGCAAATCCAAAACGACGGTTAGGTCCATTCAAAATAGCTTAAATGTTTTCACGTATGAATACCAGATAAATCACGTAATGCCATCAAATAACCAAAGAAATCACGTAATGCCATCAAATAACCAGATCAAATATATCAGCCAAATAGTCAAAATAGAGCGACCAGTTCACGTATTCCAAATAAACAGTCATGAGTTTAGTTAAAAACGAGCATGTATTCTCCCCCGAAAATAGTTAGAAAACCGGTAAAAGTAGGGGCCATGAACTCACCTTGGCCACAGCAATGCAAGATCACAACTGACACGACTGGCATCGAGAAGCAAAACATAACTATTTCAAGACGTACGGCACAGCGGTACAAGCACGGCGGTACACAACGGTCTAGGATCGGCACAACCTAATACGTATACGATTATCTCAAAATACGTCTCGCCAAATAATAAAGTCTATAAAAGACAATGTGTCGTAGTTTTCGTGGATTACTCAGTTTTCAAAACTTATCAAAAGCTTAGTTTCAACATTTCGTGTGGTGTGGTAAGAAGACATAGACTCGACATACAACTCACGCCAAAGAGAAGAGACATCGACATAGTCGAGAGAGTACAGACGAGAACTCAAACCAAAGAAGACAACCCTAGAAGTTTACGACAACAAACACCTTGTTAGCAATCACTTTATGGTTAATATGAAGTGATGGTCATTTGATTATTAGATTTAGTGTGTAATGTATAATATGTAGATAACATAGTGGGCTTTTAGTATTAGTTTTATTAGCATCAAATGTATAAGTGTAATGCATTTAGAAGCCCACTACCAAGACCAAGTCAAAGCCCAATCACAAGCCATGTGTTGGCTGTGATTCGTATAAACACACACACACATCTCTTTTACAAGGTGTGCCTCATTATTTACAAAAGAAAAAGAGTGTGTGTGTGTGAAAGAAAAAGAAACCCTCTCTAGTCTTTGTATTATTTCATCTTTGAATATAATCATTAGACTAGCAAATATCCACATATCTCTTGTTCTTGATTTATATGCTTATGAGTGTCATCAAGTTTGTGTTACTTAGTATGATATAGAAGTGGGTCGATCTCAACAAGTGGTATACATGAGCCAAGCAACAAGGTAGAAGGTTTGTGTTCTAGTGTGTTCGGTTTGTATGCAAAGAAACCAACTGTTGTGATTTTTGGATTCTCAAATATTGCACTTTGGTTGGTGTTCTAAGTGTTCTTGATTGAAATATTTTTGAAAACAAAATCCTTTGATGTTTTTGGAATACTTTGGTCACTGTAATTGATTATTAAGTGTTTTAGTTGATGTGATTGGTACAACTTGCTCAAGTTGGTGAAAAGTTGTAAGAAATAATATCTACTAGGATAAGATCAAGTGGGCAAGTGACTCTTAAGTCAAAGAAGTTGGGATAAGTGAAAAAATTCGTCATTCAAAGTTACCAGCGCGATCTATCGCAATTGAGAAAATATTTTGCGTTTTATCGCATTTCAGGTCCTTATCGCAGTTGACCTTGTCGGATTTTATCGCAATTCAGTTATCGCACTTCTTGTATTAGAATTGCGATAGGTATCGCAATTGGCTTATCGCTGTTAAGCTCTTATCGCAGTTCAGGTTTTCAGATCTTATCGCAATTGCAACTGCGATAGTTATCGCATTTGGCCATTGCAACTGCGATAGTTATCGCATTTGGCCAGTTTTAGCCTTATCGCAGTTGAGCAGTTTTCAGAATTGACATTTTCAGTCCCTGTACTTTCCAGTAGCCTTAGGAAACTTTCAAATTTGGCAGTTTTGGCCCTCGTACTTCTGTGAAACTTCAAACGATCATAACTTTTGAACCGTAACTCCGTTTTCAGCGAAACACCTGTCAAAACGACCGTGAGACCGAGGAGAAGGACACGTTGAAAAAATTTATTCATTCAACCCAACTTTTGAAGCCTGAAATCGCTCCAGAATGAAGTTATTGAGTTTCTAAGTTTTTCAGACCAAAATTTCCACCTTAACAAAGCTTCAAGTCAACAACCAAGTTTAACCTTCAACAACAACTACAACTACTTCTATTTTGTTGAAACGATCCTCAATCCACTTTATCATACCATATCTTAAAGATGACTACACAACAAGACATTCATGCCGCAGGTTCAGAAAACCGTCCTCCAATGTTAGAAAAGGGTGGTTACCTTCCATGGACGAGTCGTATGCTTCGTTATATGAAATCAAAACCTAATGGACAAGGTAGACTCTTGGCTAACTCCGTTGAGAAAGGTCCATTCAAGCCTCGTAGGACGGAACTTACAGGTGAAGATCGAACTTCAGAACCTCCCGTTGAAGCAACTTACAAAATCCAAGAAGAAAAGGATTATACGGTAGATGATTGGAAGCAAATTGAAGCTGATAACTTGGCAATGCATCTAATCCAACTTGGGTTACCACAAGATATATTCTGTGCTGTAGACAGTTGTGAAACTGCTCATGCAATGTGGGAACGAGTCAAAAGACTTTGTTATGGTATAGATATTGGTAAACAAGAAATGGAAAACAAGCTTCTGACTGAATGGGAGAAGTTCACGTCTACACCAGCTGAACAGATTGAATCTTTCTATACACGGTTTTGTACTCTAATGAATGAGTTGATCAGAAACAATTTGGCACCTAAACCAATTGTTCAAAATATCAAGTTCATCAACAACCTTCCTGAAGAATGGGGACGATATGTTACTATTGTCAACCAGACACAAAACCTTCACAAGATGAACTATGATCAGCTTTATGACTTCCTAAAACAAAACCAAGCAGAGGCAAATGAAGTCAGACAAGAGAAACAAGCAAAACAACAAGATCCTCTTGCACTCATAGTCCAAACACCTACACCTGCAACAGTTAATGCACAACCTTCATCATCACCTTCATCCCAACAAGTTATGCAACAACAATACAATCCTCAAACACCGTTCTACCCACAACAACAACATGTAATCCCACAACAACAATACCCACAACACCCAGATCAACATGATCAGGATGAGTCAACTGATGACTTGACTCAAGATTTTGCCTACCTATCAAAAGCATTCCAAGGACGTTACTCCACACCCACCAACAACAATCAACGAATCTCATCGAACACTCGCAACAAGCAGATTGCACAGCCGAGTTTCAACATGGGACAACAAGGTCAGATGGTTGGGGGATATGGGAATCAGCAGGGATATGCTCCAAGATATCAGATGGGAAATCAGAATGCAGGGCAGTATGTTGGTAATCAGATGGGTTAGTTTGCAGGGAATCAGATGGGTAATGCTGTTGGTAATCAAAGGGTACAGAATGTTGGGAATCAGTTTGGGAATGTTGCTCAGGGAGCTGGGAACAGGAATCAGGGTAATGTGATGAAGTGCGTCAATTGTCAGGGTATTGGTCATATGGCTAGGAACTGTCCAGACAAGCCGAATAAGAGGGATCCAGCTTACTTGCAGAAAGCATTAATGTTGGCAAACAAGGAAACGGCTGGGCTTCAGTTAAGTGCAGAAGAGAATGACTTCATGGCTATTATGGATGCTTCAGAAGATCTTGAAGACATCGATGCAAACTGCATTTTTATGGCTAATCTCCAGGAGGCAAAGTACGACACGGACTCAGAAGCACCTCCTGCTTTTGACACTAATGCGGTTTCTGAGGTACAACCATATATTACATGTCACAATAATGAAATGTTTGATATGTCACCTCAAAATGAACAGTATCCTGAGACTCCTAATCTCATTTATGATACATACATGGACGAACCAAGTTGTAGTAATACTAATTTGGTAACTCTAGATATGCATCCTAATGAAGAATTTGAGTCACAGCATACTGATAATGATGAGGAAACACGTGCTATGTTTGAATCATTATTGCATAATTGTAGTATTGAAATTGAGAAAGTTAAAACGGTCAATCGCGAGGTTAAGGCCGCGAATGAAAAATTGACCGCTGAGCTTGAGAGTTATAAGGTGAATGCACAAGCTTATGATTTTCATAACGAAAAACAGTCAGAACTTGAGGTTAGCTTAAGAGATTCTGAGTTAAGAGAGAAACATTTGCAAATAAAATTTGACACTCTCGATGTTAATTTGAATTTGCAAATCAAATCTCTTAACAAAGAAATTTCTGAACTAACCAACCAGCTTTCAAAACAAAAATCAACTTATTCCAATCTTGAAAAAGAAAAGAAGGAGTTGAATGAAAGGTTTTCAAAACGTGAAAAGGATCTTCTTAAAGAGATCAATGACAAAAAGGAAACCATTGCAAAGTTGGATGATTTGCTTGTAAAAACGGGTCATTCTGCACAAACAGTTAATTTGTTAATAAACGATCCAAACCCGATTTTACATACATTAAAAAAGGTTGCTATCGGTTATGAAAACCCTTATATTCTCAAGAAAGCTCAGAAAGAACAGAATGTGCTTTTTAATGGTAATTTAATAAATGCTATCCATGACCCTCCTTCGGGTTATGATTCGGATGAAACGGTTGAGCGTACAGAAAAGAGACGTGTCAAAATGAGACAAATGAACCCAGAAATTAAACCAATTGATTATAACAAGCTTAACAGAGAATCTGGGGTTCATCTTGTTAAAAAGGAGTCACCTCTGTTTTTTCAAAAACCAGTGGTTTTCACAAGACAAAAAACTGTCTCAATTCATCTGTCTAACATTCAACAAATGGCATCTAAAAACACTTTTGATACAAGTGCAGCTAGACTATATTTGGTGGATCTTAAACAGAGAATTGAAACACTTCAAAGTATTGTGGCTTCCAAAACAAACAGTCAAAAATTTGAATGGTTTTCAGGTGTTCAGGATGAAATTAAAGAGATTTTTGAATCGGAAATTAATCCACACATTTCTGCAATCTATGCGGTTGTTCAAAATGTGGAAAACAATCTTTTGAAAGAATCAGCAGCATTTGTTAAGGACCACAAATCCTTAGTGAATGAAGCCAATGAATACTTGGAACACATAAAAGTTTTGGAAATGCAAAATGACTCTCTCTCTTTCGAAGCTCTATCGACCGATATCATGTCTATTATTTTCCAAACATATTCTGTTGAGGATGATGAAAGACTTCGAGCTGAGACTTCTCAAATTGTTGAAAAATATGAAACGGCGCTTTTGAAACTTGAAAAACAAAATTGCACATATTTTAAACAACTTGATACGAAAAAGGAAGAATGCAAGTATGACAAATTGTCGTATGAGCGTTCTTACAAAAACATGCAAGATAAAATAAATCTTTTGAAGTCTCAGCTTGCAAGTCAAAAAGGGCAGGGTGAGGAATCTACGGGTATTGCACCATTAACCCCCTTGCCTAATGAGAAACAAAAATGGAAAGCTGTTGTCAAGAACACTAATGTGATAGCACCTGGCCTTTATAGGATTAGTCCCACTACTGCGTCTGCCTCTACATCTAAAACATATAGGGCGATAGACAAAAGTATTAAAGATAATCCAAACGAGATTAGGACTGCTAAAACAACATCTCAGGACAACAACATAAATTCTAATGAGTGTGCCTTACCTTCTACAGGATTAGAAAGCAACTCTAGGAGCAAAAGACAGTCTAGGAGCAATAACAAGAAACCTAGTGTCTCGTCTGTTTCTGAGAGTGCATGCAAGAAAGTAGAAGAACACCCTAGGAATTTACCGCTTCCCAAGAAGAAACATTTATCATCTAGTTGTAATGATAAGACTCCTGTTTCTAATGCATGTAATGATTCTGATTGTTTAATGCAAAAGAAATCTTTGTCTGTAAATGCTTGTGATGATAATGTTTCTAATAATGTGAAAAAGAATGATATGCCAGAACAGAAAAAGGGTCCTTTTGTAACTAAGGCTAAGTCTAGATACATTCTAAGACTTATTGCAAAAGCTAGGAATACAACTAGCAGCCTATTACCTAAGGATCACATTAAGTTTTGTGAATGGAAACCAACGGGTAGAATGTTTGCACCTAAGAATGGCACAGTAGAAATAGTTCCCAATGCATCAACGGAAACCATCTCTAAGTGTACTCCACCTGTTACATCTAACCCTTGGAACCAAATGTTAAACGGTTTCCATATACAAAATCCTCTGTTCTTTGCAGGTCATTAAAATTTGTCTTTGGATCGTCGACTCGGGTTGCTCCAAGCACATGACCGGGAATCTGAAGCTGCTGATCAATTTTGTGTGGCAGTTCATGGGGACTGTACATTTTGGTAATGATCATGTTGCAGCTATTCTGGGTTATGGAGATCTTCGGTTTGGAAATTATCTGATCACTCGGGTTTACTATGTCGAAGGGTTGGGACACAATCTGTTCTCTGTCGGGCAGTTTTGTGATGCAGATTTAGAGGTTGCTTTTAGGAGAAACACTTGTTTTGTCAGGAATTTGGTGGGGAATGATCTCTTAATTGGGGGTCGTGGCACTAATCTCTATGCAATTGACATAAACCAAATGGCCTCTTCATCTCCAATTTGTCTCATGACCAGGGCAGGCGAAACAAAATCCTGGTTGTGGCATAGACGTTTGTCCCATCTGAACTTTGACACGATCAACAAGCTTGCCAAAGACGACATCGTCTCCGGTCTTCCTAAATTCAAATACACCAAAGAACACCTATGTCCATCATGTGAGCAAGGAAAGAGCAAAAGAGCAACATATAAACCTAAACCCGTACCTAGTTCGGTTGATAGGTTGCATCTGTTGCACATGGACTTATGTGGCCCGATGAGAGTTCAAAGCATAAATGGGAAGAAGTATATTCTTGTAATTGTTGACGACTATTCAAGATATACATGGGTGAAGTTTTTGAGATCAAAAGAAGAAGCACCAAGCACCATCATCACCTTTCTGAAGCGGATTCAAGTTCTACTTCAAGCTCCAGTTAGGATAGTACGAACGGATAATGGCACGAAATTTGTCAATCAGGAGTTAAGAACATTCTTTGAAGAAACGGGTATTACTCACCAGACATCAGCTGTTAGAACTCCACAGCAGAATGGGGTAGTTGAAAGAAGGAATCGAACCCTTGTAGAAGCTGCTCGCACTATGCTGATTTATTCCAGTGCACCACTATTCTTATGGGCTGATGCTGTTTCTACTGCTTGTTTTACTCAAAACCGATCCCTAATCCATCCAAGATTCAATAAAACCCCATACGAACTTGTCAACAACCGAAAACCGGATATTTCTTATCTTCATGTATTCGGCGCTTTATGCTATCCAACAAATGACAGGGAAGATCTGGGAAAGTTGAAGGCTAAGGGTGATATTGGAATCTTTATTGGGTATTCTGAAAACTCCAGGGCATTCAGGGTGTATAACAGGAGAACGAAAAAGATAATGGAGACGATGAATGTGAAGTTTGATGAAATTTCACAAATGGCTTCTGAGAGACTCGCTCTAGAACCCGTGCTTAACCCGATGACTTCTGGACATATTAGTTCAGGACTCGCACCTCAAGGAGCTCAATCAATTCATGACGAACAAACCACAACTCAAGAACTGGATAATTTCTTTGAGTTCATGTACGATGAATACTATGGTGGCGCTTCGAAAAATGCATCTAACCAACATTCCGCTGCATCCACTCAACATCAACAACCACCACCACCTCCACCAAATCCAGATGCATCCACAACATTCGAAGCTAGCGCACCAACTCCCTCAACATCAACATCATCTACATTTACTCCAGCAACTCCATTCATTGAAATTGTTCTACCAAGAATTGATGAGCAAGAACAAAATAATGCTGTGTTAGACGAAGAAGTCTTTGAAAACCCGTTTGGAACGGAATCTGGTGAATCATCTTCCAGATTACATGAACCGACTAACACGCAGTTATTCAGTCCAAGGTACCCTTCAACTCTACAGTGGACAAAAGACCATCCGATTGAACAGGTTATTGGTGAACCCTCAAGACCAATTCAGACGAGAAAACAACTTCACACCGATTGCGACATGTGCATCTATGTCTGCTCAGTCAGTCTCATAGAACCTAAGAACATTCGGGAAGCAATGGCAGATAATGCCTGGATTGAAGCGATGCAGGAAGAACTTCTTCAATTTCAAATCCATGACACCTGGGATTTAGTTCCAAGACCAATTGACAAACTAGTCATTGATCTTAAGTGGTTATGGAAAAACAAAAAGGATGAAGAAATGACTGTGATTCGCAACAAGGCTCGTCTGGTGGCAAAGGGATACAGACAAGAAGAAGGGATAGATTTTGAAGAGTCATTCGCACTGGTTGCAAGGCTTGAAGCTGTCAGGATTTTCTTAGCTTATGCCGCTCACAAGAACATCATGGTTTATCAGATGGACATCAAGACAGCGTTCTTGAATGGAACTCTGAAGGAAGAAGTGTATGTGAGTCAACCAGACAGTTTCGTTGACAAAGATCATCCGAAATACGTCTACAGGCTAAAGAAGGCAATCTATGGTTTGAAGCAAGCCCCACGGGCGTGGTATGACGAGTTATCATCTTTCTTGTTGTCAAATAATTTCACCAAAGGAACAATTGATCCAACCTTGTTTACAAGAAAATACAAAAATGATATTTTGATTGTTCAGATTTATGTGGACGACATAATCTTTGGGTCCACTAATCCGACACATTCAAAACACTTTGAAAATCTCATGAAAAGCAAATTCGAAATGTCCATGATGGGTGAATTAAAATTCTTTTTGGGTTTACAAATTCATCAATCCCCACGTGGTATTTTTCTAAATGAGGCTAAACATACAATTGAGATTTTGAAAAAACATGGAATGGAAAATTGTGACTCTGTTGGTACTCCAATGGTCACTTCACCAAAAATTGGCGCTGACCTATATGGGAAACCCATGGATCCGAAGAAATATCGGAGCATGATTGGTTCTCTCATGTACTTAACTGCAAGCCGACCAGATATTCATTTTGCTGTTTGCTTACTTGCACGGTTTCAGGCAAGGCCTACCGAACTTCACCTCCAAGAAGTTAAACGGATCTTTAGATACCTTCGAAGAACCATTAACATGGGACTTTGGTATCCGAAGGATTCGGAGTTTACACTAATTGCCTTTTCAGATGCCGATCATGCTGGATGCCAAGTAACAGCGAAAAGTACATTAGGCGGAGCACAATTTCTGGGAGAAAAGCTAGTAGGCTGGTCGTCAAGAAAACAAGATTGCACTGCTTTATCAACAGCAGAGGCCGAGTATGTGTCTCTATCTGCGTGTTGTGCTCAAGTCCTATGGATGAGAACACAACTCACGGATTATGGTTTCTATTTCAACCGCATACCTTTGTATTGCGATTCAAAAAGTGCCATAGCCATCTCGTGCAACCCAGTGCAACACTCGAAAACCAAGCATATTAGAGTCCGCTACCACTTCATAAAAGAGCACGTTGAAGAGGGTACTGTTGAATTGTTTTTCGTTAAGACTGAATACCAACTCGCTGATCTATTTACTAAAGCCCTCCCAAAAGAGCGGTTTGAAAACTTAGTTCGTCGAATTGGCATGCGAAGCCTAACTCCCGAAGAGTTAGAAAGTCTTCTCGAATCTTATTGATTTACTTCATAAAGCTTCGCATGTAAATATATATGTGTAAATATGTTTGTAAATAGTTACGTATATATTTTTGGTAAATATATATATAAACTTTTTCAAAAACAAAAATATAAAAATAGAAAACTTCAAAAAGACATAAAAAATATAAAACATCAAAAACCAAAAATATTCTTCTCATGACATGTCTCTTGTCTAATCAATATTCTGTACGTATCTAGATATGTCATTCAACAATGATACGGACATGTACAGATGCTTGAGCGAGAGTTATTTTTTATATGTTTTTCTAAAACATGTCGTTTCTCAAATTTTCTTCATCAAGGCTTTCGTGCATTTCAGTACGAAACCCGCGCTACATTGAATGACTTCTGATTATTTCTGATCAGAACTCGCAATGTTAATGGCGAAAAGCTAAAACACGTGAGCACTTAATCAAAATTGTATCAAAAGATTTTTCAAAGTCTTTTTATAAATTTTGTGCTCACAACAACTCCCTCGAAGACCACTAAATGCCTTTAAACTCAAAAGTTTAACCATTTGCTTTGATTAAGGGGGAGTTATAAAAGAAAATGTTCCATTTTTCATGCTAAAATCAGTCCATTTCTCCACAAAAAGTTTCATTTTAATCAACTGTTTTCAAAAATACCACTTCATGCTATTTTTGAGGGGGAGATTAGGTGTTTATTATAAATATGGGGGAGAGGACGTGATTAAAATGTGATCTAAAAGAAGTTTTATCGTTTGAATCTCAAAACGAGTTCTTCAAAAAGACTCAGCATGAACCCTCGAATTGACGAAACTAAATGTCCGTTCTCGAAAAGACATGTCCTGGACGGGTAATAATTTCAAGCTGGTTTTCCAGTGATGTAAGCGTGTCTCGCAAAGGACTTGTCTGAGTAGAATGTACCAATTCGAGAGATGATCTTTGAATATGACCGGGACGGGTAATAATTTCAAACTAGTCTAACTAGTGATGTAAGCGTGTCTCGCGAAGGTCGTGTTCATTGAAAGTCGATCATTTCAAATGTGCGAACTCTACCCAACATGTGCAAGTTATTTCAAAATGCGTGAGCACATGTGAAGGGGGAGTGTTTCAAAAATGTAAAACTCTCGATGTGTTAACAAAATGTGTTTTCTCATAAACACGTTGAGAGATTTTCACAAGGTTTAATGGCATGTGACAAATAATCTAGGATAACCATGGAGTAATAAGGTGATTATGGTTAGGTTATGTCCAATGATCCGCCAGAACCGGAGGGATCTACCCAAGGACTATTCCAATAGCTTAACATTAGAAGTCCTTAGGAAAGATTGAAAAAAGGAGTATAATGAGAAAGGAGAAAGAAGGGGTTGAAGAATGAAAAAGAAAAGTTTTTGTAAGGGTGAAAAGAAATAGCCCTCCATGAAAACTTAGGACAGAAACCGGGTCAATACATCTGCTATCGGTACTCACTAAGGTGATACTGGTATTGAAGACAAGACGTCATGGACCCAGTGACGCATTTGCACCACCCCTCCTATCCACTCAGATATCTCTTAAAAGATATTTGTTTCATTTCTCACGGAGAACACTACATAATCTATCGACCTCTCACTCCGAGATGTGTTGATATTGAAAAGGTGGCACTCTGCTCCATGCCTCCGACGTCTAAAAACAAATCGCACATAATTGAGTCTAGAGACATGAGATTCATCAAAAGATCTCTTAGGAACACTTCCTATGCAATACACTTGTGTTCCCTCAAAAGGATTCAAGTTGTATGAGTCTTAATGAGATCTAAGGATCTTGCCTCATGACATGATGGCCGAAGGATGATTTATTGCTAACTGTTTTATGCAGGTACCGACGAAAGTCTATCAACCATCATCATCTACAACGGCGAAGCAGCTGAACTGAAGATGTAGATCAAGGCGAGGAAGACCACAAGTCGACTCTATGAAGATCACAGCGCATGAAGGAACATTGAATGAAGAAGATTACACATTGACACACGAAGTTCAAGATGTCAAAAGCTAAAGACCAATCACGGGAGCATCATTGAAATGACCATCCCTTAGGGGGAGATTGTTAGCAATCACTTTATGGTTAATATGAAGTGATGGTCATTTGATTATTAGATTTAGTGTGTAATGTATAATATGTAGATAACATAGTGGGCTTTTAGTATTAGTTTTATTAGCATCAAATGTATAAGTGTAATGCATTTAGAAGCCCACTACCAAGACCAAGTCAAAGCCCAATCACAAGCCATGTGTTGGCTGTGATTCGTATAAACACACACACACACATCTCTTTTACAAAGTGTGCCTCATTATTTACAAAAGAAAAAGAGTGTGTGTGTGTGAAAGAAAAAGAAACCCTCTCTAGTCTTTGTATTATTTCATCTTTGAATATAATCATTAGACTAGCAAATATCCACATATCTCTTGTTCTTGATTTATATGCTTATGAGTGTCATCAAGTTTGTGTTACTTAGTATGATTTAGAAGTGGGTCGATCTTAACACACCTCAAATCAAATAACTCAGTTTGTACGTTTCGACATTTACCCCGTTATGCATAAATAATTTGTATAAAACATAAACGTTTTATAATAAAATAAGTTTAATTAATAAAATTAGTTTTTCTCGAGTCATCGAGACTTGGGTTAATCAAATATGAAATTTCAATATTTAATAAGTTTATGTCTCGCTATTGTTCTTTTAAATATTAGTTTTGGTTTTATTGAAGATTTTGTGTCCGGTCCGAGTTTAATATATTAAAGTCTTTTCGAGTTTAATATATTATACCGTCTCAAGTCTCAAAATGTTCAATGAATCCAATATCTAATATTGTAAGTCCGATAACGATCAATGATTTTCCAAACGTCCAAGTATAATAGACAAAATCCGTATTCAAATCCAAATCATGATTCCAAATATAATCCGCATCGTATCCACCGTCAAAATGTCAAATTTAATACCTCGTTGGTAAGATATATTTTACTTACCATTTATAAACAAACACATCTTTTTAACTCATGGGCTTTGACCCGATTAACAAGTTTAAACACAAACCTTAGCCCCATGTCATGGGCTATTAAGCCCACTATCCATTCAGTTTAATACAAACACAATCACAGATGCAAACATGACCCTCACGAATTAACCCATACTACATATTAGTAAACCAACAAGTCAAAACACCTTGTGTATTACATCCCTTTGTTAAAATTGTTAACCCAACTAATAACCACTTACGTGGTGTTCTATTCTCGACCGAGACTCAAACCGAACGAGACAACAACCCTTGCGGGTTTCTCTTTTAGACCGAAACAACAAGCATAACGCACCCTCTTGGGTGTACTAGTGAACCGAACAACACCAACAATAGAATATATTAACTCCATTATGCCGAGACCATGGAAGGTCTCGGCTGTGAATCGGTCCGCACAACTTAACACGCAAGAACACAAGAACTAGGACCACATCAATATCAAAATTATTATCAAACTAAGTCTCAAATGGAGACATTAACCGAGACCAAAGACGAAGCAACCAAAGTGGGTTAACATCAAACTCGGTTCAACCATGATCAAAACCACTCGACTCAACTCGCTGAGTCGACTCAGTGAGTTGGCTCGTTCACAACAATCACGATATTACATGTTTTTAACCCCACGAAATTATTATCTCAAAGTTTAATCCGGTTTTTAAATCATAAAACTTGTTTTAAATCCACAAAACACATGTACACATAAATCGGTTTAAAAGAAATATATAAAAACGGGCTTTCTCGGTTTACCAAGTCGAGAAGAGAGCGAGAGGACAAGGCGGTGGAGACGATGGCGCGTCGGTGATGCTGGAAAAAGAGAGAACGCGGCGGTAGTGGTGGAGGAGGAGGGTTTCTTGGCGCGTGCACAGCAGAAATGAAACAAGGGTTTTAAGGTGTGAAGTTTGGTGGTGGCGGTGAGAGGTGGTGACCGGAGGTGGAGCTCCGGTGGTCAGAACAATGGCCGGGAAAAATGAGAGAGGAGAGAGGTGAGGGATGGAGCGGCTGTGAGAAACAGAAAATGAAATGTAACCCTAAAAAAATTATAATAGTAGTATCTATAGTGTTAGGGTTAGGGTTAGGGTTAGGATTAGATTAGAAAAACCCTAGGGACTAAATCTGTCACAATCCAAGTCTAATGGAAGAGGGATAAAATTTACTGCAGGGACCATAGTTGTAATTTTTGCTATCTTTCATGAAATGAGGCTCGGGGCTCGTTTAAGATAGCAAACGATCGATTCAAAACACGGGAATTTCACCATTGCGTTCAGAATAATTTTTCCAATAAAAACGACTATTCATACGCCTCGTTTCTCATAGATAATAAAATAATCAAATCAATTCGTCGGTTGTGCCAGTACGCGTTGTGTACCAATTTTCACGTTTCGCGATATAAATTTCACGTTTTAGAGTCAAAAGAGTCCGGAAAGGTTCGTAAATGAAAAACAGAGATAATCTCGTATAGAAATAAATCTGGAAAATTGCAAGTTGTTATAGTGTAATACCTGAAATTCATATAACCTATAAAATGACCAAATTACCCCTGAAGCCATAAAACTTAATAAAATCACTTATAACAATTCTGAATTGATTCCAAACTTATGAAAACAACTACATATGAAACGAAATGAATTTCTGGGACAGCATTGCATTATATTGGATGTCAAGAAAATTACAAATTCATATATACATATACATATGGTTCGAAAATAATTTATTAAATTATTTATAAGTTATAAAATTATGTTAAAGTAAGATAACTACAAAATAAATTAAGGAATTATACACCAAATCAAAGTATGATCTTGAGCTAACTTGTGGGCCGAAAATTTTGAGAATAACCCCCATCCTAATCGGCTATTATTATTTACACAATCAAATCTCTATTTTTCCTAAAACCCTAATTTCTGAAAAACCCTATATCGACACACATAATTCGACCAAGCCTTCATTCGATCTTCTGGACTTGAGCAAGCATTTTTATGGAGTTCATCAAGGTGTAAAGGAGCCACGAAAAATAGGAGTCGAGTTGTGGAAGCCTTCGTTTGATCGTGGTGCAATTGTTTGTTCGGTTTGCTTTGTTCGATAGGTATAAAATCCCACGCCTAATCCTTACGTTCTATAATTGATCTAGCATTTTTCTAATGATCTATATGTCGTATATAACTCAGTAAAAATGTTAAACATGGATCATGCAAGCTAAACAAAGCGTACGAAAAATAATGAGTTAAAACACACATAATTACCAAATAGTGTCATTCGATTTTTCTGGAGTGTAACCATAATTTTTACATGTTCTATACTGATAATATAAGCCTATAAAAATAACCATATGATTTATAGAAGCTCAGAATAATTGATGCGAATTATTGTTTATAATCGGATTATTCGAAAAATAAAGAAAATAAGAAGAAAACCCTAGAATGCATTAGGGTTAGGGTTTATACTATTAGATCTAATGTAATTAATGTTTCAATGATGGTGTCATGATGGTTTAGTGATTAGATGAAAGTAGGGTTTGGTTTTGCAAATAAAAAGGGCTATACGATTGGTAAATAAAAGTATAAGGGTTTGTTTTGTCAACTTTGAAACTTCTGGGATATTTTTGTAATGTCATATAAGTCAGTAGGAATGTGAGGAAAATATAACTTGAGGGTCCTAAGTGTAAATGTTGCAAGAAAATGAATTAATTATATTTATAAGTGTCAATTTGAAATTAATTAAAGTAGAGGGACTAAAAGTGTAAATTTGGGAAACTTGAAGTTATTCTGAGTAAATAATGTCATTAAGGGTGTAATGGGTAAATTTGAGTATTTATGGGCTTGATATGTAATTATAAATAAATTATGATTTAAATTGTAAGTTTTGTAAGTTAAGGGACCAATTGTGTAATTACTAAATTTTGAGGGTCTAATTCGTACTTCATATAATTCTGAGGTGATGTTCTGTAAATTTGTGAAATAAAGTACTTGTTTGGTAAGTATAGGTATCATAGGGATTAAATCAGTAACTTAAAGTATTTTCATTTTAAACCTTTGAATCTAATGAATTTACAATTAAAACCCTAAACTTCTGTAACTTGATAAAAGGTACCTTAATTCCATAATGATCTTGAAATAAGGACTTAACCTAATCTGGAATATTAACATCTTACTAAACCTGGAAAGTTACAATATGGAAAAGTAAACTAAAAGTAATAATCTGAGTTTGAATAATTCGTAATTCCGTCTTCTACTTCTTTAGGTGTGAAGAAGGAGAAGCCCTGATTTCTGCTTCGTGTTTGCTTTCTTGTCTTTTGCTTTGCTAATAAGGTACAAATATTCCATCCTTTCAGTAAGGGCTTTTCATTCCCTTTTTCTTTTAGAATTCATTTCCTTATTAGGATTCCCTATACCATTGCTATGTTCCCTTTTGTTTGTGAACTTTCGATGTGATCTTTGATTTGAATCTTTTGCCATGTACCCTTAAGATATAACTTTTGATTATGCTAGTACATTTGACTTTGACCTACAGTTTGATATTACGAGCCAATCACTAGGCATGAGGGTTTCATGTCCATGTCATTGACGCACCTCTGACATGACTCTAGCGCAGGAGAGTGATGACCTGTTCCGTCCCTTATTTATTTATTATTTGCTATGGCCATTATAATTATGATTATTGATTTGTCTGTGGGGCGTATGGGTGCACTCTAGATTTGACCTGTTATCTGTATATGTTATATGATTATGATTATTATATCTGGTGACTGATTGTGTGTGCGATACACGTCTTTCACTTTGTCTGAGAGCTGATCACTCTACACAGGTTTGTTTTATTATATTAGTAATGCTATGGTATTGTAAGTCGTCTGGGCTCGTGATAGATTCCTGTGTTCCTGTTTTTCTAAAATCTTATTCACTTTGTTCTTTTCTTTTATTCATGATCCATTTCTCATTCCTTCCATTTTGTCTTCGTATCAGTATGATTTTGTATTCCTGATTTGCTTATATATTTGCTACCTGTTATTTGTTTCCGTTATCTATATATCTGTTCACTGAGCTTTTGAAGCTCAGCCGCATTTCTTTTCCTGCGGCAGGTACTTAAGCTAGGAGCTGGGTTTAGCTTTGGGATGAGAGCGATCTATTTCAGAGTCGACCTTAGTTATTTAGCTTTACCATTTGAACTTCTATTTATTTTATTATGCCATTGTTTAGGCATTTGAATATTGGATTTTGTACTTAAGTCATTTTGTCTTGCATTTTGATGTAAGTCATGTTGACTTATTTTGGATTTAATGTTAAGACTTATGATGTTTTATTTATTGAATGTTCTGTGACTTCTGATATGCCACCATTGTTGTGATATCTTTACCCTTGTCGGGTTGGGGTGTTACAATTTATGGTATCAGAGACCAGGCATTCATGAAAACCTTAGAGCTTAGGCTATCGACCTGTGAGGATTTGGGTAGACATTAGGTTTCCTTTCGCGCACTCTTTTCC
This sequence comes from Artemisia tridentata subsp. tridentata, assembly GCA_021014915.2. NCBI lineage: Eukaryota > Viridiplantae > Streptophyta > Magnoliopsida > Asterales > Asteraceae > Artemisia > Artemisia tridentata. The sequence goes on from CP139503.1 coordinate 116,158,029, forward strand.
TGTCCTGCTCTGCCATGTTTTTCTTTTGCTCTATCATTTCCTGTTTGATCTTTCTAATCGTTTGAAAATCCTGTAGATGGTTGTTACTCGTCGTGGTGACTATTCTGAAGGGGAGGATGAGATCCCTAATTTGGAGGAGTTGGTGGCTAATGCTATAGCCAATCTACTACCTGGGCTTAATGCTAACGAGGTGATCACTCGGATGATCAACGATTTTCGTAATGGAGCTGGTGGCTCTGGTGGTGCTGGTCCCTCTAGTGGTGCTGGTGGTTCTGGTGGTACTGGTGGTGGGGGCCGACCCACTACCATTAATGGTTGGCTTGAGAGTTTCAATAAACTTAAACCGTTGTCTTTCAGTACTGCTTCTACTCCTCATGCTACAGAGGACTGGATAACACACATGGAGAAGCTGTTTGAGGTACTGGGTTGTGAAGACGGGTTTAAGACTCGTCTGGCTGCGTTTAAGCTTGAGGGAGATGCGCTTAACTGGTGGAAGGCGCACAAGGAAGCTAAGGGAGGTGATGCTTATGTTCTTGGTTGTACTTGGGCTAACTTTCGTACTACGTTCTATAATAGGTACTTCCCTGTGTCTGAACAGCAGAGATTTATTCGGGAGTACAACACTATCTCTCAGCTCGAGTCTGAGAATGCAGGGGAATTTCTGGAGCGATTCCAGAGATTGGTTAGCTTTGTGGGCCCGGTTGCTGGGGATGCTGAGCATCAGGCTAAGCATTATAAGTGGGCACTGAAGAGTTGGGTTTTAGATCGTCTTCTTAATCAGGAGTTCGCTGATCCGTCAGCATGTTGCGACGCAGCTCGCAACATCGAGATATTTCATGAGAAGGTGGGTTACAAGCGAAACCGTGATGGCGACAGGATTCAGCCGCAGAGTCAGAATCGGGACAACAATGGGTTTTCTGGTAAGGGCTTTGAACAGCGGGGTCAGTCAGATCGTGGTCGTGATTATCAGGGTCAGCCAGGTAGGAGCTATGATCAGCGGAGACCAGATTCTAGAGGTCAGGATGCTGGTTCAATTTCTAGGCAGGGTGATGAGAGCCAGGGGCGCAATAATGGTCAGAAGCAGTGGAAGGATCAGCCTTCTAAGGGTTTTCAGCAGCAGTCTCGTGGTTCTGGATCGAGTTCTCAGAAGGGTTCATCTGGGAACTTACCTCCACCTCCTATCTGTACTACTTGTGGGAAAAGTCATCTAGGAGAGTGTCGTAGAGCATCTGGTGCGTGTTTCCGATGTGGGTCTGCTGAGCATCGGGTGAAGGACTGCCCAAAGCAGAATCCTGCATCTGCCAAGAACTATCTTCTTCCTCCGCCTCCTCCACCTCCGAATACTGGGCGTGTGTTTTCTACTATGCGGGATCAGGCGGCTAAGGCTACAGGTACCATTACCGGCTTTTTGTATATTGGTGATTTTACTGTTTTCGCGTTATTTGACACTGGAGCAACGCATTCTATCATATCTATGAAATTGGCTAAGAAACTGAACATACCTTCAACACCACTAAATAACCCAATTGCTATATCAACCCCCATGAAAAACCACATTATTATCAACCATGAATATTTGAACTGTCCGTTATGCTTCGATGATCGGATTCGTCCGGCGAATTTACTTCCTCTAGACATGATTGACTTTGATGTCATTCTGGGTATGGATTGGTTGGCTTTCAATCGAGCAACCATTGACTGCCACGCCAGAAATGTGATTTTCGGTGATCTGAATAATCCTGAATTCATTTACCATGAATCTCGCCCTCTTAAAACTGTTAAAATCATTTCTGCCTTGAAAGCTCGAACCTTGATGTCTCATGGTTGCCAAGGTTATCTAGCCTCAGTTAAGGATTCGTCTGTTGAGAGTCCGGATATTTCTAGTGTTCCCATTGTTCGGGATTTTGCTGACGTTTTTCCTGAAGTACTTCCTGGTCTTCCTCCGGCTAGAGAAGTGGAATTTTTTATTGATCTAATTCCCGGTGCTGAACCTATCTCTAAGGCTCCGTACCGGATGGCACCTGTTGAACTGAAAGAGTTGAAGGAGCAACTGGAAGAGTTGCTGGACTGTGGGTTCATTCGACCTAGTGTCTCGCCATGGGGTGCTCCTGTGCTTTTCCTGAAGAAGAAGGATAGGTCTATGCGTCTGTGTATTGATTATCGTGAGCTTAATCGCATTACCATTCGAAACCGTTATCCGCTTCCTCGCATTGATGACTTGTTTGATCAATTGCAAGGAGCTAAAGTCTTCTCCAAAATCGACTTGCGATCTGGTTATCACCAATTGCGAGTTAAAGAGCAGGATGTATCTAAGACTGCTTTCCGCACCCGTTATGGACACTATGAGTTTCTGGTTATGCCTTTTGGCTTAACAAATGCTCCTGATGTGTTTATGGATTTAATGAATCGGGTTTTCCATGAATTTCTTGATAAATTCGTCATCGTTTTCATTGACGATATTCTAGTGTATTCTAAATCGTCCGAGGAGCACGAGCAACACATGCGTATTGTTTTAGGTATCCTAAGGCAGCAGAAATTATTCGCGAAATTTTCTAAGTGTGAGTTCTGGCTGAACCAAGTAGCTTTCCTAGGTCACATTGTGTCTGCAGATGGTATCACCATGGATCCATCTAAAGTTGAGGCTATCACCAAGTGGCCGAGACCTACCGGCTGTGACTGAAGTCAGGAGTTTTCTAGGATTAGCTGGCTACTATAGGCGCTTTGTGGAAGGATTTTCTAAGTTGGCTTTACCATTGACTCAATTGATGCGGAAGGGTGAAAAGTTCGTATGGACTGATGAGCGTGAGCAGAGTTTTGAAGAGTTGAAACGGCGTTTGGTGTCTGCACCTATTCTAACTTTACCATCAGGTTCTGGAGGTTTCCAAATCTATAGTGATGCTTCTAAGAAGGGTTTGGGCTGTGTGCTTATGCAAAACGGCAAGGTGATTGCCTACGCTTCGAGGCAATTGAAACCCTATGAGGAAAATTATCCAACTCATGATCTAGAATTAGCAGCTGTAGTTTTTGCATTGAAGATCTGGAGACATTATTTGTATGGCGAATCATGTGATATCTTCACTGATCACAAGAGCCTCAAATACATCTTTACTCAGAAGGAGCTTAATATGAGGCAGAGGCAATGGCTGGAGCTTCTGAAAGATTATGACACGAACATCCAGTATCATCCAGGTAAGGCTAATGTGGTTGCAGATGCACTTAGTCAGAAATCTGGATTGATTGCAAGTTTGGAAATTGATCCGCGTGTTCTCAAGGATTTGGAGCGTTTGGATGTTGAGTTGTGTGTTCGGCGGGATGTTGGTTACTGGGCTAGTTTAAAGATTGAGTCAAATATGATGTTGTGTATTAAAGATGCTCAGAAAGACGATGGTGAACTCTGGGCTATTGTTCAGAATATTGAAGAAGGTAAGCAAATTGAGTTTAGAGTTGATGACGATGGATTTGTCTGGTATGAGGATCGTTTATGCGTGCCTAATGATTCCGACTTGCGTGAGGCTGTGCTGACTGAGGCTCACAGTTCTCCTTTCGCTATCCATCCTGGTTCTACCAAGATGTATCGGGATCTTAAGCAGCATTTATGGTGGAATGACATGAAGCAAGACGTGGCGTGATTTGTTGCTAGATGCATGACCTTCCAGCAAGTTAAGATAGAGCATCAGCGAGCTAGTGGACTGTTACAACCTTTAGAAATTCCTACGTGGAAATGGGATGAGATTTCCATGGACTTCGTTTGTGGTCTGCCTGTTACTCGTAAAAGACATGATGCGATTTGGGTGGTCGTTGATCGGCTAACTAAATCTGCTCATTTCTTACCTATCCGTATGACCTACAGTGTCAGTAAGTTGGCGGAAGTTTTTCAGCAAGAGATCGTTCGATTGCATGGTATGCCTTCATCTATTGTGTCCGATCGTGATCCTCGTTTCACTTCGTGTTTTTGGAAGGGACTTCATAAAGCTTGGGGCGCTCACCTTAAGTTTAGTACTGCATTTCATCCCCAAACTGATGGTCAGTCTGAGAGGACCATTCAGACTTTGGAAGACATGTTAAGAGCTTGTCCGTTGGAATGGACAAGTAGTTGGGATGAGTACTTATGTTTGGTAGAGTTTGCGTATAATAACAGTTGGCATGCGAGTATCCGAATGGCTCCCTTCGAGATGTTGTATGGTAGGAAATGTAGGGCTCCTGTTTGTTGGAATGAAGTAGGTGAACGTCTGATTGAAGGACCTGAGATGATTGAGATCACAAATGAAAAGGTAGCTATTGCTAGAGAGAAACTGAAAGAGTCGCGTGCTCGCCAGAAAAGTTATGCTGATAAGCACCGTCGGGATCTAGAATTTAATGTAGGTGATTGGGTATTCCTGAAAGTATCTCCTTTCCGTGGTGTCAGGCGTTTTGGAATCAAGGGCAAGTTGAGTCCTCGATTTATTGGACCATTTGAAATCCTGGAGCGTATTGGGGAGGTTTCTTATCGTTTGGCCTTACCTCCTCAGCTATCTCATGTGCATAATGTTTTCCATGTATCTCTCCTGAGAGGATACAATTATCACCCACTGCATGTTGTATCTTATCCACTTGATCAGATCCGGCCTGATATGTCCTTGTCTGAAGAACCGGAAGCGATTCTGGACCGTCAGGAACGAGTCATGAGAAACAAAGTTATCCCATTCGTAAAGATTCTTTGGAGGAATCACCCGGAGCGTGAGGCTACCTGGGAAACTGAAGAGTCAATACGAGCTAGTTATCCGCAGTTCTCGTTTTAATCTGGTATGTCCTTGTTTTGTTTTCCGTTCTCCTTTGTTTGTTTTCCGCTTTCTTTTCTTTTCTTTCTACTTCCTGCAAATTTCGAGGACGAAATTTTTTTGTTAGTGGGGAAGAAGTTGTAATACCTGAAATTCAGATAACCTATAAAATGACCAAATTACCCCTGAAGCCATAAAACTTAATAAAATCACTTATAACAATTCTGAATTGATTCCAAACTTATGAAAACAACTACATATGAAACGAAATGAATTTCTGGGACAACATTTCATTATATTGGATGTCAAGAAAATTACAAATTCATATATACATATACATATGGTTCGAAAATAATTTATTAAATTATTTATAAGTTATAAAATTATGTTAAAGTAAGATAACTACAAAATAAATTAAGGAATTATACACCAAATCAAAGTATGATCTTGAGCTAACTTGTGGGCCGAAAATTCTGAGAATAACCCCCCTCCTAATCGACTATTATTATTTACACAATCAAATCTCTATTTTTCATAAAACCCTAATTTCCGAAAAACCCTAGATCGACACACATAATTCGACCAAGCCTTCATTCGATCTTCTGGTCATGAGAAAGCATTTTTATGGAGTTCATCAAGGTGTAAAGGAGCCACGAAAAATAGGAGTCGAGTTGTGGAAGCCTTCGTTTGATCGTGGTGCAATTGTTTGTTCGGTTTGCTTTGTTCGATATGTATAAAATCCCACGCCTAATCCTTACGTTCTATAATTGATCTAGCATTTTTATAATGATCTATATGTCGTATATAACTCAGTAAAAATGTTAAACATGGATCATGCAAGCTTAACAAAGCGTACGAAAAATAATGAGTTAAAACACACATAATTACCAAATAGTGTCAATCGATTTTTCTGGAGTGTAACCATAATTTTTACATGTTCTATACTGATAATATAAGCCTATAAGAATAACCACATGATTTATAGAAGCTCAGAATAATTGATGCGAATTATTGTTTATAATCGGATTATTCGAAAAATAAAGAAAATAAGAAGAAAACCCTAGAATGCATTAGGGTTAGGGTTTATACTATTAGATCTGATGTAATTAATGTTTCAATGATGGTTTCATGATGGTTTAATGATTAGATGAAAGTAGGGTTTGGTTTTGCAAATAAAAAGGGCTATACGATTGGTAAATAAAAGTATAAGGGTTTGTTTTGTCAACTTTGAAACTTCTGGGATATTTTTTTAATGTCATATAAGTCAGTAGGAATGTGAGGAAAATATAACTTGAGGGTCCTAAGTGTAAATGTTGCAAGAAAATGAATTAATTATATTTATAAGTGTCAATTTAAAATTAATTAAAGTAGAGGGACTAAAAGTGTAAATTTGGGAAAGTTGAAGTTATTCTGAGTAAATAATGTCATTAAGGGTGTAATGGGTAAATTTGAGTATTTATGGGCTTGATATGTAATTATAAATAAATTATGATTTAAATTGTAAGTTTTATAAAGTTAAGGGACCAATTATGTAATTACTAAATTTTGAGGGTCTAATTCGTACTTCATATAATTCTGAGGTGATGTTCTATAAATTTGTGAAATAAAGTACTTGTTTGGTAAGTATAGGTATCATAGGGATTAAATCAGTAACTTAAAGTATTTTCATTTTAAACCTTTGAATCTAATGAATTTACAATTAAAACCCTAAACTTCTGTAACTTGATAAAAGGTACCTTAATTCCATAATGATCTTGAAATAAGGACTTAACCTAATCTGGAATATTAACATCTTACTAAACCTGGAAAGTTACAATATGGAAAACTAAACTAAAAGTAATAATCTGAGTTTGAATAATTCGTAATTCCGTCTTCTACTTCTTTAGGTGTGAAGAAGGAGAAGCCCTGATTTCTGCTTCGTGTTTGCTTTCTTGTCTTTTGCTTTGCTAATAAGGTACAGATATTCTGTCCTTTCAGTAAGGGCTTTTCATTCCCTTTTTCTTTCAGAATTCATTTCCTTATTAGGATTCCCTATACCATTGCTATGTTCCCTTTTGTTTGTGAACTTTCGATGTGATCTTTGATTTGAATCTTTTGCCATGTACCCTTAAGATATAACTTTTGATTATGCTAGTACATTTGACTTTGACCTACAGTTTGATATTACGAGCCAATCACTAGGCATGAGGGTTTCATGTCCATGTCATTGACGCACCTCTGACATGACTCTAGGGCAGGAGAGTGATGACCTGTTCCGTCCCTTATTTATTTATTATTTGCTATGGCCATTATAATTATGATTATTGATTTGTCTGTGGGGCGTATGGGTGCACTCTAGATTTGACCTGTTATCTGTATATGTTATATGATTATGATTATTATATCTGGTGACTGATTGTGTGTGCGATACACGTCTTTCACTTTGTCTGAGAGCTGATCACTCTACACAGGTTTGTTTTATTATATTAGTAATGCTATGGTATTGTAAGTCGTCTGGGCTCGTGATAGATTCCTGTGTTCCTGTTTTTCTAAAATCTTATTCACTTTGTTCTTTTCTTTTATTCATGATCCATTTCTCATTCCTTCCATTTTGTCTTCGTATCGGTATGATTTTGTATTCCTGATTTGCTTATATATTTGCTACCTGTTATTTGTTTCCGTTATCTATATATCTGTTCACTGAGCTTTTGAAGCTCAGCCGCATTTCTTTTCCTGCGGCAGGTACTTAAGCTAGGAGCTGGGTTTAGCTTTGGGATGAGAGCGATCTATTTCGGAGTCGACCTTAGTTATTTAGCTTTACCATTTGAACTTCTATTTATTTTATTATGCCATTGTTTAGGCATTTGAATATTGGATTTTGTACTTCAGTCATTTTGTCTTGCATTTTGATTTAAGTCATGTTGACTTATTTTGGATTTAATGTTAAGACTTATGATGTTTTATTTATTGAATGTTCTGTGACTTCTGATATGCCACCATTGTTGTGATATCTTTACCCTTGTCGGGTTGGGGTGTTACATATAGCCTCACCTCCTTAACGGAATCGCGACCTCGCGATTCATTTCAAGTTACTCATTACAGTTGAAAAGAGATGAGTACATACCCACGAGGATTCGTCGTCACGTTCTCACATGAATTCAGGACTTTTTCACGATCTTCGACGAGCTTTGTCGACAGGGATGCGACTTTACTAAATTCGTTCGATTTCACGGTTCATGATTTCGATAGGTTTCTCAACAAGGTTTAAACATTCATCAAATCTAGATCTCTCCCGGAGGAGTAGTGGTTGCCTCATCGGCAAGTCATTTCTTCACGATGTACATAAAAATGTTGTGATCACTGCTGAGTCCTGACGGTAGCTCGAATCTGTGCGCTACCGGTCTAACTCTATCAAGGATTTCAAAAGGATCAATACATTGAGAATTAAGCTTTTTACGTTTACTAAACATATCACACCTTCTCATGGTGAATCTTTAAGCATCATCTCGGCTTTAACTGGGAATTCAAGAGGTTTACGTCATTTGTCAGCATAACTGTTCGGACGATTCGTGAGTAGCTTGCAACTCGGTTTCGATCTGAACGATCTTCTCAGTTGTCTCGTGAACAAGTTCGAGGTTAGTAAGTTGGGTATCCCCAACTTTTATGCATCAAGTCAGCGATCGGCACTTGCAACCATAAAGTGTCTTGTACGGTGTCGTTGAAATACTGGAGTCGTAAGTTTCGTTATAAGAGAATTTGGCCAACAGGAGGTGTCGATACCAACTATTGCCAAATTACGCAGGAACACAATATGTCCTCTAACACTTGAATGATTTTTCCACTTCGGCCATCAGTCTGGAGATGATACACAGTATTCATATCCAAATCTGTTCTCATGGCTCTTTGGAGAGATTGCCAGGATTTTGATGTGAAACAACTATCCTGATCAGAGAATGGTAAGGGTCGATACTCTATACCGGTTAGTGATTCCCGATGCATATTGACGAGCAAGTTTGCCAATACTGTCGTTTCATTGATTAGAGAAGGTGAGTAGATTAGGTAGGATTATCAACAATAACTCTGGTAGCGGCGCGGGATTTATTTCCAAGGTTTCGTTTGTGATATAATTTATCAACCGATAAGAAGGTAGCAAGGATCACTGGTACTTCTAAGGGACGAGTGAAAAGTCAGGTGGTTGTCCCAAGGAATCGCGGTTTCAGTTACTCCTTAGAGTCTCAAGATTTCTGCTGGGCGTGGAATCTCTACCAAATAGAGAGTTTAGCGAGTTCAGAGTGTAATTCTGAGAGAAGATGTTGATTGCAACAAGCAATCAGTTGATTGAATCAGTAATGTACAAGGTACTCAAAACAGAAGGTACAACATTGATTGAACAGTTTCGATTAAACAATCCCGATCGGAAAGATGAACATCATCGATTAAGCACAAGGCTTAGAGTAGAGGCGACTGTAACAAGGCCAAAACAAGATAAGGCCGAATAACAAATCCAAATCCAGGACGAAGTCCAAAATCACAAAATAAAACAATCCGAATTCAATCAGAATCAAAACCAATCCAAACATAGTCGATATCGAATCTAAATGTAGCCGAAATCAAATCCAAACGTAGCCAGAAATTAAATCCAAACGGGGCTAGAAATCAAATCCAAACGTAGCCAAAATCAAAACCAAACGTGGTCAAAATCGAATCTAGACGTTCCGGTAAGCTCGGACGACTTATAGCGCTCTGAAGGGGTTATAAATAAGTAACTCGGATTCAAACGGTGCCAATCGGATCTAACTCGACCCGATGCAAATTACGGTCAGACGGCGACAAACAGGATTTCCATATAATGGAGACGTATAGTGATGCCAAAGGCATTACGGTTCATGCGGTGTTGTGATGCCAGTGTGTAGTGTGTGTTGTGTGTGAGGAAGTAAAATTCCATGTCCGTGTACACACGCAAAACTGTACCATTCCAAAATCCAAAAGTCAACCCGGACATAATTCCGTTATAACTACTCTGAGTATTGCAAAATTCACCTCTGAGTCGGACATAGGTGATCAGGCTATGTCCCACTGTCCCTGGTTGAATATAGGTGATCAGTCTATATTCACCCGAGGTTCAATGAATTTTGGAATACTAAGCCTAGTTATACTAGTAGTATGTTCGTTACATCCAAAATCATTCCCAAAACCACGACAAGTGTACAAACTCGACATTCAATAGTGAGATTACGCAAGGAAATAGCGTAACTCATTGACAGGTACGGTGCAAGTATAAGCATATGGAAATGCTTATAGTGAACAGCTAAAACGAGCGAATATAAAATATCCAAGAGTCAGGCACACATCTCAACAAATATAAAATCAAGCATCTCATCAAACAACTCGTCAAGTATACCATGAACATCTCATCTAAGATATCATAAACATCTCATCAATTATATCCTTAAACAAAATCATACGCGAGGCATCAGCTTGGCAGGCAGGCACGTGACGGTCATAGGGTTAAGTTTTCATGAAAGTGGTTATAGTCCAGGTTTTAGAAAATAAACCCAGTTCTCTATAACCTAGGCTCTGATACCAATCTGTAACACCCTGAAAATCGGGTCCAGCGGAAGCATACATGTCACTGGGGCGCTACTCAATTGGTATCACAACGCAAGGTACAAAGAACGGTTTTACCTCAACCGTTTATGATAAATTCATTTCCAAAAAGAGTTAAATTTACATCAATCAAAAGTAGTGCGGAAATAAGGCCCATAAAATGAGTAAAGCAGTCCCAATATAGTTATCAGAGTCGTCTATGACCATGCCCCTTGCCAAGCGCCTCTAGAGATAAGCTATAGCCTTAAACCTGAAAATACATGCTAAAAGGGTCAGCTTACGCTGGTGAGTTCATAGGTTTTAGTTAAAAACAGTGTGGTTAAACCAAAAGGTTTTCAAGTTCAAATCGTCGTTCGCAAGCAAGTCAAGTCTAACGTAGGCTAACACTGCCTAAATCACGGATTAAGAAAAAATATAATAGTAGACCAAGATAAGGGATTTGCTACACTGGACTAAGATCGATGAAAACCACAAGTTCCAATAATACTTCCAAAACCAATCATTCCAATATCAAAACGAGATCTCAAGTAGGGCCCTAAGGACTCTAGCCAGGCAACATGGCTATAGCAAGAGATTGCTACCCTGGTCTAGGCCGTAAGCAGATATCTATTCTTAGCTAGGCATCAAAGTTATAGCAAGGGATTGCTACCCTAGACTAAGTCAACATCTACCGCAAGTCTAACACTTAGCCAGTCAACAAGATATAGCAAATCCAAAACGACGGTTAGGTCCATTCAAAATAGCTTAAATGTTTTCACGTATGAATACCAGATAAATCACGTAATGCCATCAAATAACCAAAGAAATCACGTAATGCCATCAAATAACCAGATCAAATATATCAGCCAAATAGTCAAAATAGAGCAACCAGTTCACGTATTCCAAATAAACAGTCATGAGTTTAGTTAAAAACGAGCATGTATTCTCCCCCGAAAATAGTTAGAAAACCGGTAAAAGTAGGGGCCATGAACTCACCTTGGCCACAGCAATGCAAGATCACAATTGACACGACTGGCATCGAGAAGCAAAACATAACTATCTCAAGATGTACGGCACGACGGTACAAGCACAGCGGTACACAACGGTCTAGGATCGGCACAACCTAATACGTATACTGTTATCTCAAAATACGTCTCGCCAAATAATAAAGTCTATAAAAGACAATGTGTCGTAGTTTTCGTGGATTACTCAGTTTTCAAAACTTATCAAAAGCTTAGTTTCAACATTTCGTGTGGTGTGGTAAGAAGACATAGACTCGACATACAACTCACGCCAAAGAGAAGAGACATCGACATAGTCGAGAGAGTACAGACGAGAACTCAAACCAAAGAAGACAACCCTACAAGTTTACGACAACAAACACCTCAAATCAAATAACTCAGTTTGTACGTTTCGACATTTACCCTGTTATCCCCAAATAATTTGTATAAAACATAAACATTTTATAATAAAATAAGTGTAATTAATAAAATTAGTTTTTCTCGAGTCGTCGAGACTTGGGTTAATCAAATATGAAATTTCAATATTTAATAAGTTTATGTCTCGCTATTGTTCTTGTAAATATTAGTTTTGGTTTTATTGAAGATTTTGTGTCCGGTCCGAGTTTAATATATTAAAGTCTTTTCGAGTTTAATATATTATACCGTCTCAAGTCTCAAAATGTTCAATGAATCCAATATCTAATATTGTAAGTCCGATAACGATCAATGATTTTCCAAACGCCAAGTATAATAGACAAAATCCGTATTCAAATCCAAATCATGATTCCAAATATAATCCGCATCGTATCCACCGTCAAAATGTCAAATTTAATACCTGTTGGTAAGATATATTTTACTTACCATTTATAAAAAACACATGTTTTTAACTCATGGGCTTTGACCCGATTAAAAAGTTTAAACACAAACCTTAGCCCCATGTCATGGGCTATTAAGCCCACTATCCATTCAGTTTAATACAAACACAATCACAGATGCAAACATGACCCTCATGAATTAACCCATACTACATATTAGTAAACCAACAAGTCAAACACACCTTGTGTATTACATCCCTTTGTTAAAATTGTTAACCCAACTAATAACCACTTACGTAGTGTTCTATTATCGACCGAGACTCAAACCGAACGAGACAACAACCCTTGCGGGTTTCTCTTTTAGACCGAAACAACAAGCATAACGCACCCTCTTGGGTTTACTAGTGAACCGAACAACACCAACAATAGAATATATTAACTCCATTATGCCGAGACCATGGAAGGTCTCGGCTGTGAATCGGTCCGCACAACTTAACACGCAAGAACACAAGAACTAGGACCACATCAATATCAAAATTATTATCAAACTATGTCTCAAATGGAGACATTAACCGAGACTAAAGATGAAGCAACCAAAGTGGGTTAACATCAAACTCGGTTCAACCATGATCAAAACCACTCGACTCAACTCACTGAGTCGACTCAGTGAGTTGGCTCGTTCACAACAATCACGATATTACATGTTTTTAACCCCACGAAATTATTATCTCAAAGTTTAATCCGGTTTTTAAATCATAAAACTTGTTTTAAATCCACGAAACACATGTACACATAAATCGGTTTAAAAGAAATATATAAAAACGGGCTTTCTCGGTTTACTAAATCGAGAAGAGAGCGAGAGGACAAGGCAGTGGAGACGATGGCGCGTCGGTGATGCTGGAAAAAGAGAGAACGCGGCGGCAGTGGTGGAGGAGGAGGGTTTCTTGGCGCGTGCACAGCAGAAATGAAACAAGGGTTTTAAGGGGTGAAGTTTGGTGGTGGCGGTGAGAGGTGGTGACCGGAGGTGGAGCTCCGGTGGCCGGAACAGTGGCCGAGAAAAATGAGAGAGGAGAGAGGTGAGGGATGGAGCGGCTGTGAGAAGCAGAAAATGAAATGTAACCCTAAAAAAATTATAATAGTAGTATATATAGTGTTAGGGTTAGGGTTAGGGTTAGATTAGAAAAACCCTAGGGACTAAATATGTCACAATCCAAGTCTAAGGGAAGAGGGATAAAATTTTACTATCTTCCATGAAATGAGGCTCGGGGCTCGTTTAAGATAGCAAACGATCGATTCAAAACACGGGAATTTCACCATTGCGTTCAGAATAATTTTTCCAATAAAAACGACTATTCATACGCCTCGTTTCTCACGAATAATAAAATAACCAAATCAAATCGTCGGTTGTGCCAGTACGCGTTGTGTACCAATTTTCACGTTTTGCGAGATAAATTTCACGTTTTAGAGTCAAAAAGAGTCCGGAAAGGTTCGTAAATGAAAAACAGAGATAATCTCTTATAGAAATAAATCTGGAAAATTACGAGTTGTTACACAAGACTGAAAGTAAAACTCCAGCATCATGATAACCAGTAGTAATAACAATCATAGGATAATCAACCCTAACTTCCAGCGGCATAGAACCAAATATAATAGGGTTAGCGGAACCCTAACTTCCCAAAGTCACGTAGAAGACCAACAACAACACGAACAGATCACGAACTATAGATCAAACTGACACCACAGATCATGAACTGATCATAACCAGGTCTGATATGACTTAATGACAGCCAAAAAGGGTTTGAAAACCCTAACTTCCAGATCACGACCGATCACAACCATATGGCCAAGGACGGACAGATCACGAACAATCTATAAGGATTTGTAAACCCTAGCACCCAATTATCCGCCACAAATGACCAACAAGCCAAAACTCAGGATCCACCAAATCAGATTAAAACCCAAACGTGAGGATCTGAGAATAACCAACAATGGTTTTTGAACAAGAACCAAAGAAACTTGACTTCCTACTCTCCCAACCCACATACAAAACAACCATCCATCACATGAAACCACATATATAGCACGTACATCAGTTAAAGAACATATAGGGATCACCCCACATACATGTCACACGTACCATAATGGACCAGAAAAATTACAAACCAAAAAGTTTTGTTACTCGTACAGAACTCAGGATCCAGTAACACACAAACCACCACCAAATCAAGCCATGTATTATTGAGACGATTAACATCGACTGGAATGAAGTACAATAACAGGCAAGATCCCCAAGAATGATATAACAGTGACGCACAAAAACCAATCGCATCCAATATAAAGCATGCGACCAGGTACATAATAAGAGAAACCCTCGCTTGGGGAAAAGAAAAAGGGTTTTTACTCTCCCTTTGGGGAGAGAAAAAGGAGATTACCGGCCGCCATTAAAATCCTATCTGTTTATTCCAATAATTCGATTATTGCTACTCATTACTCCTAGATCTATCATTCTTTGATTGTTTTTATGGTATTAAGCAGTCAGAAATTGAGTTCTCTTCTGGTTTTGATGGGGTCACGGCTGGAATGCTTTGTCTATCGACATCCTTCTTTGCTGTTCAAATCTGTTAATTTGGATTTGATGGATATGACTGTGCTAGGGTTTCCTGGCCAGTTATGATGTTATCAGGGAGCGTTTGTGATGATTATCCTCATGTATACGCTGGTATTCATCCTCCCTTGATTGATTATTACAACTAGGGTTAGGGTTCCTGATCTTGGTTGCTAGTTGTTTGCGGTTCTTAAGGGGTTTCCGATTTAGGGTTGTTGTGATCTTGGATTTGGTAATCCTTCAATAATCGCTGCTACTGGTTGTTAGTAGCTGCTGCTTATGATGATCGTGGTGCTTGGTTTTCTTGGTATCACGCTTTGCGTAGGAAGCTGCTAGGGTTTCCTAGACTTGCGTCGGTAGGTTTAGGTTGATTGGGTGTAGCCGGTGGGTGTGTACGGTTAGGGTTGTTGCTGTGATCGCATGTCTGGTACCGGTTTGGGTGTTTGTTGCGGCTTGTATTTGGGTTGCGGCTTGGTAGTTCATGGTTGGGTTGGGGAAGAATTACAAGGATCTTGGACCTTTTGCCGGTGTAATTGCCGGTAGGGCAAGGTTTTGGGTGTTTTGTTCCTTTTGTCGATCGTGTTGTTAGGGATTCCTGGACCTTTGGCTGGCGTCATGCGGTAGGGCAGGTTTTCCTTTTGGTTACTCTTACAGGTTCTTGCTGTTGAAGATGTAGCCTTGGACGTTGGTGCTGTACTCGCTGTACATACAATGAAGACCATTGATGATCGAGTGCTATCCATGGAAGTGGTTCAATCGGACCTGGTTGTTTTTTACATTTTGATTGTAACTAAAATGTAATTTGGTTATTTACTACTTTAGCAGCTTTGGTTGTCCTGCGTTTAGCAGTAGTTTTGCTTAGTTACATTTGTAGAGTCAAATCGCCTATGTAATGGGCTGAGGGCATGGGATCCACCCATGCCAATTGCACTTCAATGTTTTTTTGGTTAATCTACTTACCAGGGTGCAGGATTACTCCCCTTTAAACAAAAAAAGCATGCGATTAGGTGGAAACCCTAAGAATCGAAAACCCACAACCGACTAAACGGATAATGGACAAAACGATTGATTAGGGTAACAAGAATCACATCTAACGAAACCCTAGAATAAAAACAAAACATGAACGAGATTAGGGTTTTCATTAGATGGAGACGAGGCGATCTCCACAGAAGTAATGAAGAATGTATAATAAGCACACACCTCGACCCAGGAATTAACAACCTTATCCACCGATTGCATATCATTCAAGATGAATGACAGAGAGGGGGTTTTAGAGGGTAGTTTTTTGATCGGAAAAATAATGGGGAGGGTGGCCGGAAATCGCCCCAAAGGGGAGAGAATTTTAGGGTTTGTTACATGTATAATGGTTCTACATCTAATTAGTTTGAAGCCCTTAATATGGATGATACTCGTGATTTGGGTATTCCTACTAAGGAAGTGAATAAGGATGTGGATGCTGGTAGTATAAAGGAAGACAAGGTGAAGGAGTCTCTTAAGACTGGTAGTACATTGCAAGAACCGAGTGTAAGTAAGCTGAAAGAGAAGGAGGTTGGAACGCCTATGCCTAGCACTTCTTCGTCTACTAAGAGAGTTAACCCTTTCTCTAAGGTTGGAGAGATTGTTGATTCTGATAGTGATGAGGAGGTTGTTAACACCTTTGATGAGTATTCAAATTTATTTGACAAGCCTATGGATTTTCTCTCATCGACAGGTGGCGAACATGACCTTGAAGACTATTATGACTATGCGGACCATATTGATGATCTTCCAGGGAATTTGGATGCCTTCTATGACATGTATGACATCAAGCTCCAAGGCCTTCGGAAGAAGTAATTTTGTCGCCATAGGAGTTTTATGTTTTTATGTTTAGTGAGTTATTTTCTTGTTTAGAAAATAGGAAGTTCCTTGTTATGTAAGCTTCTCGCCTATGTAACGGGCTGAGATATGGGATTCACCCATATCCTTTTGTACTTAAACGTTTTTTGGTTAATATACTTACCAGGGTGCAGGATTACTCCCCTTTACCCAAAAAAATATTCTCAGAACTAGGAGCATCAAAATTCTCATATAGTTGCTTCAAAAGGTTCTTCCTGGTCTTCTTGGTAGCAACATTCCCTCCAAAACTTTTCTCAATTGCTTCTACCAATAATTTAGCATCCTTGATGTGATTGAAAGTCAACTGATGGTCATTAGGAATGCCCATCATGAGAGTGCTTCTTGCCTTAACTTACAGTCTTCTTTGTACCTTGTCTTTAGCAGTTTTAATAGGCAAGATAGTGATAACACCAGCATCAGAAATTTCTGTTTTAGGTAAAGTACTGCTCTATTCTCATTCTCCATAGCTCATACTCTCCAGACTTGAGCATTGGCACCTTTGATGCAGTAATCATGTGTGTAGATTCTGACTCCATGTCTTCAGTAAGATCTAGCAAATCTTGAGTGTAAACAGGTTCTTCTTGATCACAGCTTCGAGATCACAAGCTCTGATTTTGGGAAATCATTTTTATGCTGTTAAGGCCTAAACTTGCTAGGTCTGGAAACCAAAAGTTAAACTTTTAGATCATGTTTCTAGACACAACAGTGCATCCATAGTTTTAAAGAGGTATGATTATGTTGATGCACAAGGCAGATCGAAGTCAGTAATGGCTTAGGTCCCCAAAATGAACTGATTTTATTACTTTATGTGCAGGGCAATCCACAGGATGCTCAAGGCACATGACTGGAAACATGTCCTATCTCACAGAGTTTGAAGAAATTGATGGAGGATATGTTGCTTTTGGGAGTAATCCCAAAGGAGGGAAAATCACAGGCAAAAACTGGTAAATTAGATTTTGATAATGTGTACTTTGTAAAAGAGCTTAAGTTTAACCTATTTGTCTCACAAATGTGTGATAAAAAGAACAGTGTTCTTTTTACTAACACTGAATGTTTTATCTTGTCTCTTGACTTTAAGTTGACTGATGAAAGTCATGTTTTACTTAAAGTTCCTCGAACAGACAACATATACAGTGTTGATTTAAAGAATATGGTTCCCAAAGGAGGTTTGACTTGTCTCTTTGCAAAGGCCACATCTGATGAATCTAAGCTTTGGCATAGAAGGCTTGGACATTTAAATTTCAAAACAATGAATAAATTGGTTAATGGAAACCTTCTAAGAGGGTTACCTTCAAAAGTTTTTGAAAATACTGAAATCTGTGCTGCCCCTTGTCAGAAGGGAAAACAACACATAGCTTCTTGTAAGACCAAAGCATTGAACTCTATAAGTCAGCCTTTACATATGTTGCACATGGATTTATTTGGACCAACTTTTGTGAAAAGTTTGATGAAAAAGATGTATTGCCTAGTTGTCATAGATGATTATAGTAGGTTTACTTGGGTTTTCTTTTTAGCATCTAAGGATGAAACCAGTGGTATTCTTAAGGCTTTCATAACTAGGATAGAAAATCTAGTTAATCATAAGGTTAAGGTGATAAGATGTGACAATGGAACTGAGTTCAAGAATAGGGATATGAACCAGTTTTGTGAGTTGAAAGGTATTGAGAGACAGTATAGTGTAGCTAGAACTCCTCAACAAAATGGTGTTGCTGAGAGGAGGAATAGGACACTTATTGAGGCTGCTAGAACAATGTTAGCTGATTCTAAATTACCTACTACTTTTTGGGCTGAAGCAGTTAACACTGCTTGCTATGTGTAGAATAGAAGTAAAGTAGTTAAGCCTCACAACAAAACCCCTTATGAACTTTTACATGGTAGAAAACCATTGCTAGATTTCTTAAGACCATTTGGGTGTCCTATTACTATCTTGAATACCATAGATCACTTAGGCAAGCTTGATGACAAGGCTGATGAAGGATTTTTTTGTTGGATACTCAATGAATAGCAAAGCTGTTAGAGTGTTTAATAGTAGGAGCAGGAAAGTGGAAGAGAACTTGCATATTAGGTTTAGTGAGAGTATACCTAATGTTGCAGGGAGTGGACCAAACTGGCTGTTTGATATTGATTCACTAAGCAAGACAATGAATTATGAGCCAGTTGTTGAAGGTACAGAGTCTAACAAATTTGCAGGTATAAAAGAAGGTAATGATGCAGGTCAAGATGGTAAGGAAACAAGACCTGACAAAGATTACATTTTGCTACCTATTTGGACTGCTGATCCACCTTTCTCAAACCAAGAGTCAAAGAGTTCACAAGAAGATGATCTTGATGAAAATTCAAAAGATGATAAAGAAGATGGTGTAAAATCTTCTGATGATGATAAAGTGGTTAATGAAGAAAAGTAGACTGATGAGCAAGAAAAGGGTGATGTATCAGATAATATTGCAAATGAAGAAAATAACACTAGCAGCACTAGCAGTATTAACTCTTTTAATACTGCTAAGCCAAGTTTTAATGTTGTTGACAAGGAAGGCTTTGTTTTTGATGAGGATCCATATTCACATGATCCAAACATGCCTCCATTGGAAGAAGTATATCCTGATACTGATGATGATGTACTTGGTGCAGAGGCTAACATAACCAATATGGAAGATGAAGTTCCTGTCAGTCCTATCCTAACTACAAGAATTCACAAGTATCATCCTAAAGCACAAATCATTGGAGAGCCACAATCTTATGTTCAAACAAGAAACATGACAAAAGGTTTGAAGGAACAAGGTTTCTTTGCAAGATCCCTGTGGAAAACTAGAAAGGGGGGTTGAATAGTTTTATGTCTTTTTAATTTATTATAAAGCCTTTGTTTACTTTAAAAAACTTAGATTCAAGTTTGTATGAAAAATAAAAGTTGAACCTTATTATTAGTTATATATGTATTCTTTTAAATTGATTGTAAAAGTTTTGGTTTCTTGAATAGAGTTTCAAATTGATCTTTATGTGAAGTCGACCTCTAAGTAATACTAACAATTATTTAAGCCTATGTGTATGAAAGTAATGACGATGTAAGTAAGGAAATAATTAAGGGATGGAAAGATCTAACCGAGACATGAGAGATTTATAGTAGTTCGAATACAAGGACACCTTCCTTGCCCTACTCCACTCCCCGAGCACCTAGCTCGAGAGTTTTATTCACAACTTCAATAAGCTCCCTTATGGCGGAGAAAACCTTACACGACTTTGGCTTACACAGGTTTAACGACACAAAGCTAAATGTCGAGTTCTAATCGTAGCTAGAACCAATCTCACAACTTCACAACACAACTTCTTCACGACTTATTCACAGCGGCTTCACGACTTGAACTCTAGGACTTCACGACTAAGACTTCATGACTTCAACACGACCGCTTCACAACTTCTATGCTACGGCTTCAAGACTTCAACACAAGGACTTCACGACTAGGACTTCACAACTTCAACACGACCGCTTCACAACTTCTATGCTACGGCTTTACGACTTCAACACTAGGACTTCATGACTAGGACTTCACAACTTCAACACGACCGCTTCACAACTTCTATGCTACGACTTCATTTGAAGGATTATACAAACACTTGGGATGTTAATCTTAATAATGTGTTTGGGATATTTAGGAATGAATGTGCTTTAGTACGCGGAATTTACTATAACACACTTAAAGGAACAAAAGGTGGTAAACATGCAAACGTGAATTGTAATGAACAATGAACACAACTTGAATAGCACAAAACGATTCAATATTATTTATGAAATAATACGGATGATCTAAATTATCACCAGGATTACAAAAGTAACCTTGAATCTTTGATTTGTTAAAGGATTTGTGAATCAGTAACTAAGTTACTAGAGAGGATGTTATGTTTTGGATATTACAAAGTTATTTAGTTGGAAAGATTTATATCAAAGGTGGTGACTAAGGGATCCTTTTATAGGATAAGGACCCCTTATTACAAGTTGTCAAGTTGTGTATTATAATAAGATACTTGGACTTTCTAACCTACTAATTACAACTTTCAATGTAAACTACTCAGTATTATCTTCTGCACAACATAGAAGACTGAACTACTTCTACTTAACGTGTTACATTGTACAAAGACTAATAATACAACTAAATATCTACAAATAAATATCTATCAACTTGACCTTCAACTTGGCAGGACCTTCTCACCCAGAAGGTACTGTTAGTGTATCTTCAACTTCTTCAAAAAGAACTGGCAGGCTCAATACTTCATCTGGCAGGCTCTTTGTCTTAAGCATTTTATTCCCAACAATCCTCCCCTAAACTTGTTATTCCCTTTAAAATACACAAGTTTCTTATGAATAAAATCCATACCTTGAGGATCTGAGGGAACTCTTCCAAAAACTTTACTCTCTATTCTTCCTTTTTCTTTCACATTGCTCAAAAATGCTCATCAGCAAACTTTGAACAACTTCTGACTTTTCTTCATCTTTATCACACCTTAACCTCTTGGAAATCATGGTTGTAAGAACTTCATAGCTCAGTGGATACTCTTTTTCAGCTAACATAAAGAGCTCAATCCCACTTTGTGTAAAAAGATGATGTACACTGCTAAGACTTAGGAATTCCCATGTGGTTGTAGGATCATGATATGGAAATTTCCAATGAACATCTTTTGGATTAGGATCATACATCCTATTGAATTCTACCCAAAGTTCTTGTTCCTTAACATCAGTGTTAGAATTTGTGTCTAGCCTGATTTGAACTAGATTCCATAACTCTTCTAAGTCAGCTCTATCACATGCTCTTATTAGATTCTCAAAGTTTTTGAAGATAGCAGTTTGACCCCCAACCCTGGTTATTTTCCATGACTTTCCTGATCTATCATGGTGAATCTCCCAATCAATAATAGGGTGTCTAGACCTAATTGGATCAGCATGTATAATTGTTGGTAAAGCAATTAACATTTTACTTACTTGCTCTAGATCCAATTTTGCTTCTTGTTTCTTTTGAGCATCTTTCTTTTTCATTGAAGGCTTTGCATCAGATGGGATCTTGTAGTAACATGTCTTGTAGGCATTCAGATAAAGGAAATGAATTTCTTCAGGAGTTTTCTTCTTCAGTTGAGATTCAGTCCAATTTGCTTGATTTCTTAGAAACTTCTTCATGAAATTCACTTCATCTTTTGGAGATGAGCCCACCTTAAAACCTCTCTTCTGACTTTCTTGAATCTTTTGAAAAATATTTTCCAGAGCTGCTTCTCTATATTTGTTGTTGATAAAGGTTTCAAGCTCTGCTGTTTTCTCTTCAGTGTTAAGATTCTTGTCATCCATAATTATGGAAGCCTGACCTCTCACAATTGGATCATTGGCAATAATCCATTGCATCTGAGCATCAAATGTTTCCTGAGCAGCTTGAGAGTCAAGAAGAATTTGAGCAGCATCTTTTTGCTCTTGCATTTCTGCAAGCAGTCTTGAAGCTTCTAAAGCTCTTTGCATTTCTTCTTCATGAAGCCTTTTGGAGACTTCCTCATCTAAGGCCATCTGCAATTGCTCTCTTTTCTTCAACCTTTTAGGCTTAGGTTCATCTTCAACCATAATTTTCTTGCCCTTATCTTTTGGTGTAGGTTCTTGAGATGGAGCAGCAGATTGTTCATCATCAACATATACCTTTCCTTGAACAAACAACCTCCCCTGAGGCTGTGATTCCCTCTTTCTTTTGTAGACATGTTCAGCAGTCCCTTTATAATCCATAGCCAACAGCTTCTTAATCCTAGCAGGCTCTTGCTCTGCTACAACAGGCTCTTTTGAACTAGCAGACTCTTGCTCTGCACTAGCAGGCTCTTCATTATATACCTGAGTTCCTTCATGAAAATGAAATTGAGCCTCCTCTTCAGCTTCTGAACTACCCATCCTCCCCTTTTTGGAAGAGGGACCCATACTTGTAGCATCTGATCTTGAAGAACTAGATAAAACTAACTTTGAAGATCTTTTACCCTTTAGGATCTTCACTTCATTCTCCAATTTCTTAACCCTCTTAACTAACTTGATGTTGATCTCAGAAAATTTTGTGTTCTGACTTTTAAGAGCATTTTCCAAGAGCTGCACCTTCTCTTTTAGTTCTTTCACTGTCTGAGAATCCAGACTTTGATGTGGAGGAGATTGGGATG
Source organism: Artemisia tridentata subsp. tridentata (assembly GCA_021014915.2). Classification (NCBI taxonomy): domain Eukaryota; kingdom Viridiplantae; phylum Streptophyta; class Magnoliopsida; order Asterales; family Asteraceae; genus Artemisia; species Artemisia tridentata. The sequence continues at coordinate 116,180,809 of CP139503.1, forward strand.
GTGATACATGATGTGATGGTGATGGTAGTGTTACAGATGGTATTGGTGATGGGATTGGTGATGAAAGATGAGATGGTGATATGTAACCAGGTGAAGAACTTGATGATGGTGATTCAGATGATGGTGTTGGTTCTTCAGCATGTTGTGGTAACATTTCCTCAAACAGTGGTATTTCTTCCCCATTAAAACCAATTTTCATGTTTGAAAATACTTTGTGTGAAAGTTTTGGTGTTTCATAAAGTGAGTGTGGGGGAAGTAACAAAAGTTTTGATTTTGTGATGATGCATTGAATAAATCTGGGATACATCAAAAACTTTGTTTGGCTATCCACATTTTTAACCAATCCTTCAAAAATATGTTTGGAAAAATTGAATTTTCTGTTTGTTGCCAAGCAAATGAGAGCTGTAGCCATGTTACCACTAAATTGCTCCCATGAGGTTTTCTTTTGGCTTAAACAATGAAAGATTGTATGGATCAAAAATCTCCATTGTGGGGTAAAATGCTTTTTAAGAAAAGTGAGTTTAGTAGAATCAACATTATACCCCATTCTTTCCAAATTTTCAAAAATTTCAGTATCAGGCAATTGACTAATACCATCTGAATCATCCAAATGAAGATGTCTTCTAATGGATGACTCAGTAAGAGTCAAGGTTTTGCCATCCACTTTGGCTTGTATCCTTTGGTCCCCATTTTCAGAAGTTTTAACTTTAGCTGTTTGCCAAAATTGTAAAATTTGTGATTCATAAATAGTGGGATTTACAAGTAAAGCAAACCTGATGTAAGAATCATTTAAAAAGTCCACTATTTGATGAAAAAAAGCATTATCCTCAGACTTTTCCAAAAATGCTAACTGGTTGTGACGTTTAACAAAAGATAGATTAGCCATAGAGAAAGTTAAGGAAAAACTTGATTAGGATGGTGGGATTTGATTGTGGTACTGGTAGAAGATGAAAGGTGAGTGTTAATTGTGATAAGGACTGATGAAAGATATTATGAGAGTTTTACTTTTAACCGACAATAAGAAAATTTATAATAAGTAAATGAAAAGGCGGTTAAAAAGATCTTTTATATGAGAAATATAATATAATATAACATCAGTAATTTACAGAATTACCCCAACGGCTAATTTTAACTACCAGGCCTAACGGCTAGAATTTTATCTGACAGACTCAACGGTTATCTAGCAGTACCATTTTACTCTACCAGTACCAAAATTTGAACTACCGGTACCTTTGAAAGAAAATTTTACTTGGCAGTCTCTTTGAAATTTTAGCAAAAATCCCTTATAGTTTTTAGCAAACTATCAGCTATCAACGGATTTAATTTGTCTTTACCAAAAGACGTTTACTTATGGAATAGTCAACTATTTACTGTAAAGTATGGTTAGTTAAATACCATATAGTTTTTGGTAAACTATCAACCATCAACGGATTTGATGTGTCTTTACCAAAAGCCGTTTGCTTATGGACTAGCCAGCTCTTAAGTTTGTAAAACTTGGTGAACTGAATACCAATTCCATATTGACCTAAAGATGGTGCAATTTCCTTGGATGGAGGAAATATAAGAGGCAATGATGCTGTGTATCTTGGATGCTTGGTTCAACAAGTGAAATCATCTATCAGCATGCCTTTGCATTGAAACTTTCCTTAGTTTGATCTAGATAGAACTTTCTCCTTTAGGAATGCTTCATCCCTTCTGAATATATGATCTAATCTTATCATTTTCAACCTCTACATCATCTTGTATGCTCTTGTCTTCTCCTTCCTTTTATTGGATTATCTTCCTTTTCTGGGCTATTATTTCCTCCCCTGAGATTGTTACCTCCCCTGAGATGTAAATAACTTTTATTTCCCCCTTTGTTTGGAAGATATCTTGTTTTGTTATCAACCTGAAATTTGTTAGTTGCAGACCAAAAGAACAAAGTGCAAAGCACTTGTTTTTATAGCATTGTAAACATTTAATCATCAAGATGAACAAAACAGAGCAAACTTTATACTAGCAGGACCAATTATGAACTGACAGTACCTTTTGACTAACTAGCAGTACCATGTTTAAGAGCCACAAACCTTATATTTTATGTACAAAAACACATGTTTTTCAAAGATTAATCATTCCAATACCTCTTACTAGGTATTTGAATCTACCTAAATCAAAAGCTTTGGTGAGAAGGTCTGCAAAATTCTTTTCAGAATCAATTTTGACAACTTGTATTAACCTTTTCTCATTGCAATCTCTTATGAAATGGTGTCTGATTTCAATGTGTTTTGTTTTTGAATGTTGAACTGGATTTTTAATGATACAAATAGTACTGCTATTGTCAATGTAAATAATGGTGTTAAGAAAATTGTACCCATAGTCAAGCATTTGATTTTGGATCCAAAGCACTTGCCCACAACAACTTGCACCAGCAACATATTCTGCTTCAGTTGTAGAGTTGGCCACCATTGTTTGCTTCTTGCATTGCCATGATATTAGTCTGCAGCCAAGAAATTGACATCCACCAGTTGTGGATTTTCTGTCTAGGGTTGCATTAGCATAGTCACTATCAGAATAAGCCACCAAGTTAAAAGATGATTCCCTTGGATACCATAGACCCAACCTAGGTTGACCCTTAAGATATCTAAAGATCCTTTTGACTGTTGTGAGATGAGAAACTTTGGGATGTACTTGAAACCTTGCACATACACATACTGAGAACATGATATCTGGTCTTGATAATGTAAGGTACATCAAGGACCCAATCATTGATCTATAATTGTGCAAATCCACATCTTCACCCTCAGCATCCTTGAGTAAACCCTTTTCTGAATCCATTGGTGTACTTGTAACCTTAGAATCTGTAAACTAAAATTTCCTCAGGATCTCTGCTACATACTTATCTTGGCTGATAAATATGCCTTCGATTGATTGTTTCACTTGGAGACCCAGAAAGAAAGTAAGTCCCCCCATGAAACTCATTTCAAACTTACTATGCATAAGTTTTTCAAACTCTACACACAACTCTTGATTTGTGGATCCAAAGATAATGTCATCAACATAAATTTGCACCAGCAAGATGTCTTTCTTGGTTCTTTTGATGAACAAAGTTGGATCAATCTTGCCTCTTTGAAATCCATTTTCTAATAAATAGAAAGCCAATGTTTCATACCATGCCCTAGGAGCTTGGTGTAGACCATAAAGAGCTTTGGTAACTCTATACACCTTGTCTGGATATTCAACATCAATGAAGCCTGGAGGTTGAGAAACATACACTTCTTCTCCAATAGTACCATACAAGAAAGCACTCTTAACATCCATTTGGTAAACAGTGAAGCCTATGAAAGAAGCATAGTCCAAGAATAGCCTAATTGCTTCAAGTCTTGCAACTGGAGCAAAAACCTCTTCATAATCCACCCCTTCTTTTTGAGTATACCCTTGGGCCACCAATCTTGCTTTGTTTCTGATCACAATCCCCCTTTCATCTTTCTTGTTTCTGAACACCCATTTGGTTCCAATTGCCCAGTGACCTTTGGGCAAATCAACCAGTTTCCAAACCTTCTGAAGCTTGAATTGAAGAAGCTCTTCTTGCATTGCTTCAACCCAACTTGGATCATCTAAGGCTTTGTTAATGTTTTTGGGTTCAGCCTGTGAGAGAAAACATGAAAACAGGCATATGTTGGCAACTTCATGATTCTTTTCTTCATAAATAGATGAGATAAACCCTTCTTGGTCTGAAGTCAAGACTTGAGTTCTTGTTCTAACACCAGAATCAATGCTACCAATCACATTATCAATGGAGTGATCTTTGAGAATTCTTATGTTGTGTGTTGTAGGAACTTCATAGGTAAGTGGAAGATTGCCAATCCCCACATTTTCTGGTAAAGAATCATCTGATTGAACATTTAATTGTTCAGCAGTACCAACTTGTGAATTGGCAGTACCATCTGGTGAACTAGCAGTACCATTTTCATTTGCACTACTTTCTTGATTCTCTTGACCCTGAGTTCCATGATCGTCTTCAACACCTTCATTTGTTGTATTTGAAGGTTCTTCATGACTTGAAGATAAATTCAATCCTTTCCAAATTGGCATCCAGATGCAATCTTGATCTTTAGGTATTTCAACATTGTCTTCAAAACCTGCATTATCATTAGTATTTGTACCTGCAACAGGCACATAATTCATAGATTCTGAAAGCCTATCAATGTCAAACATCCAATCTGGCCCAATGCCTTTAACATTTGTTAGTTTCTCTTGAAACTCTATGTGCAGATTTTCTTCAACTAGCCTAGTGCAACTATTATACACCCTATAGGCCTTACTTTGCAAAGAATACCCTATCATGTAGCCTTCATCAGCTTTTCCTTCAAACTTTCCTAGATGATCTTTGGTATTGAGAATAGTGACATGACATCCAAAAGGTCTCATAAAACTTAAAGATGGTGTTCTACCAAAGAAAAGTTCATAAGGAGTCTTTTTATGGGGTATAATCACAAGAACCCTGTTTTGCACATAACAAGCAGTACCTACTGCTTCAGCCCAAAATGAAATAGGAAACTTAGAGTCTACTAACATTGTTCTAGCAGCCTCTATTAGTGTTCTATTTTTCCTTTCTGCTACTCCATTTTGCTGTGGGGTTCTAGCTACACTAAATTCTCTTTTTATTCCTTTTTCTTTGCAAAATTCATCCATAACTCTATTCTTAAATTCTGTCCCATTGTCACATCTGATTACTTTCACTTTCTTATCAGCTTGGTTTTCTACCTCAGTTATATAAGACTTAAGGATCTCACTAGTTTCATGCTTAGATCTTAAAAAGAAAACCCAAGAAAATCTGCTGTAATCATCAGTAACAACAAGACAATATTTTTTACCATTCAAGCTACTCACATTAGTAGGACCAAAAAGATCCATATGAAGCATGTATAAAGCTTGAAAAATTGAATTATGGGTCTTGGGCTTACAAGAAGCTCTATGTTGTTTACTTTTTTGACAATCAACACAGGTTTGGTCATTTTGAAAAATCTTTTTGGGTAAACCTCTAACCAAATCATATTTTGCAATTGTATTGATTGTTTTAAAGTTTATATGACCAAGCCTTCTATGCCAAAGCATAGATTCATCCAATGAGGCTTTTTCTACTAGACAAGTTAAACTCTCCTTAGGATCAATGTTCTTTAAATCAACACTGTACATATTGTTCCTTTTAGCGATTTTAAGAAGAATCTGAATTTCATCAGGATTTTTAAAATCAGGAGAAAGAACCATACATTCATTGTTAGTAAAGAGAACATTGTTCTTTTTGTCACACATTTGTGAGACACTGAGGAGATTAAACTGAAGTTCTTTCACGAAGTACACATTTTCAAAATCTAATTTACTGGTTTTGATTGTACCTTTACCAGTAATCTTTCCTTTGATTCCTCCCCAAAGGTAACATATCCTCCATCAAATGATTTGAAGTCTGTGAGGTAAGACATGTTGCCTGTCATGTGCCTTGAACATCCACTATCTACATATCCTTGATCAGCAATATCAGTTGAATGTTCCTGCACATATATAGACATATTAGTTTCCTTGGGGTACCCAAGCCATAACTGACTTGGGTTTGCCTCTTGCATCAATGTAATCAAACCTCTTTAGGACTGTTGATGCAACTTTTGATTGGAGTGGTCTCCATATCCAACATGCTGAGGACTTAACAACATTTTCCCTTTTAACCCATTTTGTGGTCCTTGGTCTGACAGTACTAATTTTGGCAGTACCATTTGGTCTAGCAGGACCTTTTGGTTTTGGTCTCCAATCTTGTGTTTTGACCACAGATTTCTTTTCAATGGGACTTTTCACAACTCTTGGTGCATGTTTGAAAGTATTTATTGCACCCTTAGTAGTTGGTTTTGAGTTAACAGGCTTATTTGGTCTAACAGTATGATTAACTTTTGGTGTGTTAGACTTCACAAAACTTTTTCTGGAGTTTGTTCCATTTGTTTTAGACCTTGATGTACTCCCAGAAACCCAGTTGTTACAATAAGCATGAGTATGATTAAAACTACCACAGTAATAGCATGCCTTATTGTACATAACAAAATCATCACCAAGTTGGTGTGACTTAAGATTGTTCCAATTTCTCTGGCTACCTCTAGGTTTGCTATTACACTTAGCACAACATTCAACTGTTTTCAGAACAGTTTTAGCCTTTGTCTTAATCTCTACACTTTTAGGACTGGGTGGTCCTACTTTGTTTCTTTTGTTTGAAACAGTCTCTTTTTCCTCATCATCAGATGTCCAATCTTCAATAATTGGAGCATCTGAGCTCTTATCAGTGAGCACCTTTTTGTTAGAGAGTGAAGCAACACTAACACTCTCAAAAGGTTCACTTTTCTCTACAGGTTTCTCATTATCTAGTGTTTTAGAGGTGAATTCATGTAAACCTGATTCTGCAAGATCTAAACCTGGGGGACAAGGGATTCCTCTGTAAGGAGGTGGACAAGTCTTGTATCCAATCCCAAATTTGATTCTCTTGTTCATTTGATTTTCAACTATGCTTCTTGTACAGTCAGAAGCAGTTTCTAATGTGGTAACAGTTAGTTGAATATTATCCTTTGCCAATTTCACTTTAGCAAACTCAGTTCTTAACAGGTTTATTTCAGCATCTTTCAAAAATATTTCCCTATTAAGAATGGCTTTTGTGTCAGAAAAAGTGAGTTCATTTTCCGTAAAATGGATTATCTGCTTCTCAAGTTTGGCCATACCACACTTATGATTAACTAGGTCTTGATGAGTGTTTCTTTGTTCTACTTTCAGTTCATCATAAAGTTTTATTAAAGTTTGTAATTCTTCAAAAACTTTACAAGTATTAGAACATTTAGTAATTTGTACCTCAGGATTGGAGAAAGCCATTAAAGCCATTTCATCTATAATTGACTCCTCTTCACCCATAAAGCTCCAATCAAAACCCAGCCCATCAATAGCCACCATAGCTTTAGTCTCAGTGATTTCCACAGCCTTGCTTTTGTTCTCAAAGCTTCCTTTGTTCTCAAAGCTTCCCTTGTTCTTGTTCTCAAAACCTCTTCCCTTATCATCCTGCTTCTTTGGTCTTCTACACTATCTTGAGTGGTGACCCTTCATGTAACAGTTGCAGCACTCTACTTTAGACTTGTCATACCCAGCAGGCTCATTACCATTTATGGTAATCTTCTTTCCAGTCCTCATCAGTAATTTCTTAGCCCTTATGCTCAGAAGTGAAAGTTGCCACTTTATGTCCATTTCCTCAAGATCATCATCATTGATCTCTTGAATATCTTCAAAAGTCAATATGGAACCATTGTGTTGTGATGTCAGGAAAGCACAACCAATTGTTTCATCTAGAATTGTTTTGGTACTGCTAGAAGTATTGGCAGTACCAAAATTTGTGTTGGCAATAACTTCTTCTCCACCATCTTTTTCTTCATCTACTATCCTTGAGGTGCTTGGTGATGACACAAATGCCATATTCCCTGAGCTTGAACCAGTAGTCTTCTTCACTTCATGCTCTACTATCTTGAAGTTGTTGTAAAGATCATTAAGACTCATTTGATCAATATCTGGTTTGTTTTTCCAGACAATGACATGCATGGCCCATTCAGAGGGTAAACTCCTAAGAAATTTGGAGTTTAAGTCTTCTTGAGATATCAGCACTTCATGAATAGCTAACTGACTTGAAAGCTTTTGTAGTCTATTGAACATGCTGTCCAAAGACTCATTTGTTGTGGCTGTAAAGTTTTCAAACTGATGTTTGTGGAGAGTTTTCTGAGTTTTCTTGGTGGCATCATTTCCACCAAATCTAGCCACAATAGCTTGAAAAAGGGTTTTAGCACATTTGTACTTGTTGAAGATCAAAAGCTGGTCATTTGGAATAGTCATGAGAAGCATACTCCTGGCCTTAAGATCATTTCTCTTTTGGATTCTTTCTTCTGCGGTTGTTGGGTTCACTTGCATATTTGTTACTATTGCATCGTTCACTGTGGAGGTGGTGATTGTAGGTTTGAATGAGTTTCCTTGTTCAATAATCTCCCAAAGTGCATAATCTTGCACTTGGAAGTATTGCTCTACCCTCAGTCTCCACATATCAAACTCATTTTGTTTGAGTAATGGAAGTTTTGCAGCCACATTGGTTTGAATGTGTTCAACGTCCATTGTTCTTTTAAATCGTAAATATCAGCCTAGCTCTGATACCACTTGTGAAGGATTATACAAACACTTGGGATGTTAATCTTAATAATGTGTTTGGGATATTTAGGAATGAATGTGCTTTAGTACGCGGAATTTACTATAACACACTTAAAGGAACAAAAGGTGGTAAACATGCAAACGTGAATTGTAATGAACAATGAACACAACTTGAATAGCACAAAACGATTCAATATTATTTATGAAATAATACGGATGATCTAAACTATCACCAGGATTACAAAAGTAACCTTGAATCTTTGATTTGTTAAAGGATTTGTGAATCAGTAACTACGTTACTAGAGAGGATGTTATGTTTTGGATATTACAAAGTTATTTAGTTGGAAAGATTTATATCAAAGGTGGTGACTAAGGGATCCTTTTATAGGATAAGGAACCCTTATTACAAGTTGTCAAGTTGTGTATTATAATAAGATACTTGGACTTTCTAACCTACTAATTACAACTTTCAATGTAAACTACTCAGTATTATCTACTGCATAACATAGATGTTAGACTTGCTTTTTTATAAAAGATATCGTCACTTAGTGAATTGGACTAGATTTCTAATAAGTAGTCAACGCAGGGGCTACTTATGCATATTTGGCAAAGTTGTGATGTAAAAGGCCTATAAATACCCCACATGTCTCTCCATGTGGGGTGTGTGAAAGTTGTGTATTGTTTGTATTGTTTATTGAATCTAATAGACAAAAAGTTCAGCCACTCTCCACCCTCTTACTAGAATACTTTCTCTCTCTAAAAGAAGATGAAGATAATCATCTTCTATGACCAACCAAGACCACCCGAATCACATAAATCATGTACTTTTACGGTCCTACAATTGGTATAAAGAGCCTGGTTGTGTTTTTACTGATTTTTGTGGTTCGATCTGTTGGTTTTAGGCTGTTTTTATTGCACTTTTTGGTCGCCGGAATTTTTTTTTCCGGTCATCGGAATTTTTTGTTCCGTTTCATTCGCTAAAAACAGACCTATTACAACTTTAGTGTATCTAAAATATTGTCAAACAATCTTTAATCCTTTCTCAGTTCTTGTATTATTCTGGCAACAGTATGTATACTTGCTTGTTTTAAGACTCGTTTGCAATATACCGTGAAAAGTGGTCTGTTTCTGGTCAGATCTGGGTAACAAAAGGTGGTCAGAAAAGATTAACGGAAACTTTTGGCCGGAATCTCGCCAGAGTTCTTGGTCAAAAAGTCAAAACCCTTTTTTATCGCAGTTGCTTGTAAAGCAAATGCGATAAAACCCTCTTCTATCTGAGTTCGATTTCTTGTACAAGAAACTCGATGACTTTATCGCTGTTGAACTTATCGCAGTTGTGACAAGCCACTTATCGCAGTTGTGACAAGCCACTTATCGCAGTTGTGACAAGATACTTATCGCAGTTGTGACAAGCAGTTGTGACAAGCCACTTATCGCAGTTGTGACAAGACACTTATCGCAGTTGTGTCAAGACCACTTATCGCAGTTGCTCGGGTCAACGGGTCAACAGTCAACGGTCAAAGTCAACGAAAAAGTCAACTTTATCGCTAATGGAAAAAGAGAAAAAGAATGAAGATGGAGAAGAGATTAAGACCAGTCAACTACTAACCAAAATACCATCAACAATAGCCATTATATTCATCATCAGTCATCCACAATAACTCATATACTCAACCAAAATCTATACCGACTCCAAACATATTCTTATCGACCCTCATATCATACACGATCTCAGTATCTTTCAAATGTTATATCCAATCTTTTTAAAGATTTTTTTTTCGTTTGAAATTCATCATTGATCGGTGTCGAAGCTCAGCTTCTTTTCTATCCGAATACATCAAAAGCAAGACCAAGACCTTAGTCTCAATCATTCTTTCATTCGGTTAAACACAAAACTTGAAACAAAAACCTACCTGAGACCCAGTTATAGATCTTGATGCTGAACACTTTGTTGTTCTTCATCCGTTGCATATGGTATTCACAAGGGCCTTCAGGTTAAGGGCATGGTTAGAGATCAATTTGTGTTGTCGAGTTTTTGCTGATGAAGAAATTGAGATTCGAGTGATGAGATTTGATAGATTTGATGAAGGAGGGTGGGAGCAGAGATATTAGTGAAAGGGGCGGTCATACTAATGAAGTGTGTTTAGGGTTAGGTTAGATGTATACCAGTTATATGTTTGTGGACTTGGACTGGATGAGGTTTATTTCCTTTGGGCTATATAATCTGAAATGTTGGGCTGTGATGGTTGATGGGATGGAACGTTTTAAGGACAAACCGAAGTATATTTAAAACTTGATGTTTTAATATATTTTGGATTAAAAGCGGTATTTTGGTATTAAATTTCACGGGGATACAAAGTTCACGGCTAAAATTATCATGGTTAAGAAAAATGACTACGGGATTTTTGTACGGTATTATTGATTTGACTTTGAAGTGACATTTCAATGGTACTTATTTATCTTTGAGATATGGTGTTATTCTTAAGATAACTTTTCTGGGCAATTTTATTCATTGTGACTAAGGATGGACAATCTAGTTATCACTGATGTAAGGAGTTACGTTGTAGTGCTCACAGTATAGCTATCACTTTAAGGAGTTACGTTGTCGTACTCAGTGTCACACACAAAAGATGTGGATTGTTCACAAGACGCGTTAGTACAAGCATTAAGTCAAAAAAGTTGGGGTGTTTACTTCTTTTTCAAGTTCGTCTTATCAGGTTGTCTCCATATGTGGTCATTTACTAACAGCCGGTGAACTTAAGGTTGGTTTGAGAGAAGTATTGAGAGTATTTTTTCAACATATTCTCACGAGCAGTTATGGCTTTTCAATTACATCAAGAAAAAGGTAATCAAAGGCACGTGCACTAAAGTATGATGTTTCCGATGACTCGCAACCATCAGGAGGGAGAAGTGCACGAAGGAAAAAGTAGTGTTTCGTCTTCAGCAAATCGGTTGAGGGTACATCGAGGCTTATTACCATCTTGGATGCAAATACTTTGTGAGATATGTTGATGCTCCCGAACGACAACCATTGTGCTTCCTTTAGTATCTACAGTCTCCGCTGCGTGTTTGAAGACTAAAGAGAGTTGTCGATCCAGGAGGGAGCAAAGAGAAGAAAAGGGTTCACTAGTTAGGAGGGAGTAATAACCTAACTAGTACATTACAGTTGAAGTTCAGAGCTACAAGGATATGTGCCGTCAGCACAAAGATCGAAGCCGCGATCTTCGGAATAGAGAACTTCAAGTCTGCCTCAGAATCTAGACTACAGAGACTCTGCGCTTCAACAACGACAACAAAAGTTTATTATTTTTGTAATTTACTTTGTTTATAGGTCTCATTGTAACCATTCACGTGTGACGATATCTTGGAGGGAGATTGTTAGACTCGCTTTTTTATAAAAGATATCGTCACTTAGTGAATTGGACTAGATTTCTAATAAGTAGTCAACGCAGGGGCTACTTATGCATATTTGGCAAAGTTGTGATGTAAAAGGCCTATAAATACCCCACATGTCTCTCCATGTGGGGTGTGTGAAAGTTGTGTATTGTTTGTATTGTTTATTGAATCTAATAGACAAAAAGTTCAGCCACTCTCCACCCTCTCACTAGAATACTTTCTCTCTCTAAAAGAAGATGAAGATAATCATCTTCTATGACCAACCAAGACCACCCGAATCACATAAATCATGTACTTTTATGGTCCTACAATAGAAGACTGAACTATTTCTACTTAACGTGTTACATTGTACAAAGACTAATAATACAACTAAATATCTACAAATAAATATCTATCAACTTGACCTTCAACTTGGCAAGACCTTCTTTAACTAGCAGTACCTTCTCACCCAGAAGGTACTGTTAGTGTATCTTCAACTTATTGAAAAAGAACTGGCAGGCTCAATACTTCATCTGGCAGGCTCTTTGTCTTAAGCATTTTATTCCCAACACTTCACGACTTCAACACTAGGACTTCACGACCTCTACCTTACGGCTTCGCGACTTCTATGCTACGGCTTCACAACTTCTTCACATCGCAAATACTTCACAACTTCACTATGCTTCTACACTACTTCTTTACACCACAACCTCTTATACAACTTCTTTGCTACTTACACACTACACTAACTTAATCACTTATTGTAAACCTTTAAAAAACCGAACCTTAAACAACAAAACTAAACTTATTAATACTACTCTAAACAATAACGTGACACTCTAATAGCAAAGAAGAAATGTAAAGATGAAATAGAAGATGATGCGTGTAATGAAACTCTTGTCGAATGATTATATTGCCATAATATAACTTAGAGAAAATTACAAAACACACATACACTCTCACACCTTCACAAGACTTAGAGGCACACCAAAATGGGTGTGAGAGTGTGGTATTTATAGTGGGAGTGAGGCCTTGGTTGCCCTAAAGGCCTTGGGATGGGCTTGGTGTTGGACTTGGGCTTTTGATCTTTTATCTTAACATTTACTTAACAAAGTCCAACACTAGCCCTTACAATGTTATTTATACTACATGATACACACTTAAATATTTATACAAATGACCATCACTTTTCTATAAAATATAAAAGCTAACAATCTCCCCCTAAGGGATGGTCATTTCAATGATGCACTGGTGAATGGTCTTTTGTCTTTAACATCTGTATCATTGTGTGTCGTTGTAGTATCAATGTTCCTTCATGCACAGTGATCTTCAAAGTAATCGTCCTTTGGTGGATGTTTTTGTCTTGATCAGAATCTTCTCGTGATGATGCGTCGAGACCTTCAACATACTCATACCTCTTCTCCTTATGCTAACAATCTCCTCATATGACATCTGAATTTGTCCTTGACATCTTGATTAGCCTCTTGACTTTGTTGTTTACACTTGGTCGTTAACTTGATCTCCTTGTCTTGAACTTTTAACAATTGAGCTTTGATGATGAATGTTCTTCATAAGTATGAGTATGATGAGGTGAAAATGATTGATGAATGGGATGATGGTTAATGGATGTTTAGGGTAGCTGCATAAAACTGTTAGTAATAATCATCCAGCACTTATGGGTTAGGACTTCGAGATCGTCAACAGCATAGTGTGTAGACTTTCTCTAATCTCCCCCAGGCCGTTCTGAACCGGATACCCCCGAGAGGGCTTACACGGACACACCGAAGTGCACCCACGATTTAGTGAGTCGCTAGAGATCACCCTACGACTGTAGACCGTTTGAAGCATGTTACCATCATGATAAAACTTGGCAAGATCCTTGGATCTCATTAAGACTCTTGTACACCTTGTGTCCTTATTGGTGAACACAAGTGTATTAAATTGGAAGTGTATCCTAAGAGATCTTTTGATGAATCTCATGGCTCTAGACTCGATAATGTGCGTTTTGGTTTTAGTAGTCGGAGGCATGGAGCAGAGTGCCACCTTTTCAATATCAGCATATCTCGGAGTGAGAGGCCGATAGATTATGCAGTGTTCTCCGTGAGAAATGAAACAAATATCTTTTAAGAGATATCTGAGTGGCTAGGAGGGGTGGTGCAGTGCGTCACTGGGTCCATGACGTCTTGTCTTCAATATCAGTATCACCTTAGTGAGTACTGATAGCAGATGTATTGACCCGGTTTCTGCCCTAAGTTTTCATGGAGGGCTATTTCTTTTCACCCTTTCAATCAACTTTTCTTTTTCATTCTTCAACCCCTTCTGTCCCTTTCTCATTTACTCCTTTTTTCAATCTTACCTAAGGACTTCTAATTCTAAGCTATTGGAATTGTCCTTGGGTAGATCCCTCCGGCTCTGGCGGATCATAGGACGGTTTTCCTAACCTTAGTCACCTTATAACTCCATGACTATCCTAGATTTGCCATAAAACATTTTGAAAATCTCTCAAAGTGTTTATGAATAAACACATTTAGTTAGCACTTTTAGAGGTTTATATTTTTGAAATACTCCCTCTTCACATGTGCTCATGCATTTTTTAACTAAAATTGCACATGTTGGGTGGAGTTCGCACATTTTGAATTGATCGACTTTCAATGAACATGACCTTCGTGAGACACGCTTACATCACTAGTTAGACTAGCTTGAAATTATTACCCGTCCCGGTCATATTCAATGATCATCTCTCGAATTGGTACATTCTACTCAGACAAGTCCTTTGCGAGACACGTTTACATTAATGGATAACCATCTTGAAATTATTACCCGTCCCGGACAAGTCTTTTCGATAACGGACATTAGGTTTCGTCAATTTGAGGGTTAGAACTGAGTCTGTCTGGTGAGCATACTTTGAGATTCCACGAACTTTGATCACATTTTAATCACGTCCTCTCCCCCTCAAAAATAGCATTGATATTTTTGATATCAACTGATTAAAGTGTTTTTGGAGAGAAACGGATTTTTAGCATGAAAATGGAACATTTTGCATTTTTAATTTTTATACTCCCCCTTAAAGAAAGCATATTATAAAACATTTGAGTTTCAAGAGGGAGTTTCTTGAGCACAGAATTTGAGAAAGATGTTGAAAAATCTTTTTGAAAAATCTTGATCATGTGCTCAAGATTCGTTTTGATTTGCCATTAACATTGCGAGTCCTGATCAGAAATAATCAGAAGTCATCAATGTAGTCTTTATTTGAAATCTTTTCTGGCATACCCGAGCTACATTTAAAAGATTTCATGTTTAAGAACGGGTTGCGTACTGAAATGCACGAGAGCCATAATGAAGAAAGTTTTGAGATCGACATGTTTTAGAAAATGTTTAAATGAACTCTCGCTCAAGCATCTGTACATGCCCGTATCATTGTTGAATGACATTTCTAGGTACGTACAGAATATTGATTTATACAAGAGACATGTCGTGAGAAGAATATTTTTGGTTTTTATGTTTTATATTTTTTATGTCTTTTTTTTTGAAAATTTTCTATTTTTATATTTTGATTTTGTTGATTTTTCAAATTTTGTATTTTGTTTTTCAAAAATATTTACATGCGAAGCATTTGGAAATAAATTCAAGAAGATTCGAGAAGACTTTCTAACTCTTCAGGAGTTAGGCTTCGCATTCCAATTCGACGAACTAAGTATTCAAACCGCTCTGAAGGGAGGGCCTTAGTAAATAGATCGGCAAGTTGGTATTCAGACTTCACGAAAAATAATTCAACAGTACCCTCTTCGACGTGTTCCTTGATAAAGTGGTAGCGGACTCTAATATGCTTGGTCTTGGAGTGCTGAACTGGATTGCACGAGATGGCTATGGCACTTTTCGAGTCACAATACATAGGTATGTGGTCGAAAGAGTAGCCATAATCTGTGAGTTATGTCCTCATCCATAGAACTTGGGCACAACACGCAGATAGAGACACATACTCGGCTTCTGCGGTTGAAAGCGCTGTGCAGTCTTGTTTCCTTGATGACCAGCCTACTAGGTTCTCCCCCAGAAATTGTGCTCCTCCGGATGTACTTTTTGCAGTGACTTGGCAACCAGCATGATCGGCATCTGCAAAGGCTGTTAGATTGAACTTCGAATCCTTCGGATACCAAAGTCCCATGTTAATGGTTCTTCGAAGGTACCGAAAGATCCGTTTAACCTCTTTGAGGTGAAGTTCGGTAGGCTTTGCCTGAAACCGTGCTAATAAACAAACAGCAAATTGTATATCGGGTCTGCTAGCAGTTAAGTACATGAGAGACCCAATCATGCTCCGATATTTCTTCGGATCAGTGGGTTTCCCATATAGGTCAGCACCAATTTTGGGTGAGGTGACCATCGGAGTACAAACAGAGTCACAATTTTCCATTCCATGTTTCTTTAAAATCTCAATTGTATATTTTGCTTGATTAATAAAAATACCATGATGGGATTGATGGAATTGAAGTCCAAGGAAGAATTTTAATTCGCCCAGCATAGACATTTCAAATTTACTTTTCATGAGATTTGCAAAATTTTTTGAATGTTCAGGATTAGTGGACCCAAAGATTATGTCGTCCACGTAAATCTGAACGATCAAAATGTCATTTTTAAACTTTTTGGTAAACAAGGTCTGGTCAATTGTTCCTTTGGTGAAATGATTTAACAGCAAGAAAGATGAGAGTTCGTCTTACCATGCCCGTGGGGCTTGTTTTAGACCATAGATAGCCTTTTTGAGCTTGTAGACGTAGTCGGGATGATCTTTGTCAACGAATCCATCTGGCTGACTCACGTACACCTCTTCCTTCAGAGTTCCATTCAAGAAAGCCGTTTTGATATCCATCTGATAGACCGTGATGTTCTTGTGAGCCGCGTATGCTAAGAAAATCCTGACCGCCTCAAGTCTAGCTACTGGCGCGAACGATTCATCAAAATCAATTCCCTCTTCCTGTCTAAATCCCTTGGCTACTAGACGAGCTTTGTTGCGAATAACAGTCATCTCTTCGTCCTTTTTGTTCTTCCATATCCACTTAAGATCAATGACAAGTTTGTCCAGAGGTCTCGGCACTAAATCCCAAGTGTCATGAAGTCGATATTGGAGAAGTTCTTCCTGCATTGCTTCAATCCATGCATCATCTGACATTGCTTCCCGAATGTTCTTTGGCTCTTTTAAACTGACTGAGCAGGCAAAGATGCACATATCACAATCGGTAGCGAGTTGTCTTCTCGTCTGTACTGGCCTAGAAGGTTCACCAATGACATGTTCTATTGGATGGTCTTTAGTCCATTTTAACGTTGAAGGGTACCTTGGATCTAACGAATGTGTGTTTGATGGTTCATAAAACCGAGAAGAAGATTCAGCAGATTCCGTAGCAAATGGGTTTTCAAATGGTTCTTCTTCTTCTGACACAGCATCGTTTTTGTATGGTTCTTCTTGATTTGGTGTTGTTTGAGTTTGCTCATCAACTGTTGGTAAAACAATCTCAATTACTGGAGTGGTAGGAGTAGTTGTAGATGATATTGATGTGGAGGGAGTTGGTGCTTCAGCTTCGATTGTAGTAGATGCATCTTGTGGTGGTTGTGGTGGTTGATGTTGAGCGGGTGCAGCGGAACGATGTTGTGATGTATCTATTGAAGCTCCACCATAGTATTCATCATACATAAACTCGAAGAAATTATCCAGTTCTTGATTTGTTGGTTTGTCGGTGTTAGTTGATTGAGCTCCTTGGGTTATGAGTTCTGAACTGATGTGTCCAGAAGTTTGACTTTGTGGTGTGGGTCCTAATCCAATACGATTAGAAGCCACTGGATTAAGCGCGGGTTCTAGAGCGAGTCTCTCAGAAGCCATTTGTGAAATCTCATCAAATTTCACATTCATCGTCTCCATTACTCATTTCGTTCTTCTATTATACACCCTGAATGCCCTCGAGTTATCCGAATAACCAATGAAGATACCAATATCACCCTTAGCTTTCAGCTTCCCCAGATCCTCTCTGTCATTTGTAGGATAGCACAAGGCGCCAAATACATGAAGATAAGAGATATCGGGTTTTCTGTTGTTCACTAGTTCGTATGGGGTTTTATTGAATCTTGGATGGATTAGGGATCGGTTTTGAGTAAAACAAGCAGTTGAAATAGCATCAGCCCATAAGAATAACGGTGCATAGGAATAGATCAGCATGGTGCGAGCAGCTTCCACAAGAGTTCTGTTTCTTCTTTCAACTACCCCATTCTGCTGTGGAGTTCTAACTGCTGATGTCTGGTGAGTAATTCCAGTTTCTTCAAAATATGTTCGTAACTCCTGATTAGTAAATTCCGTGCCATTGTCAGTTCTTACAATCCTAACTGGAGCTTGAAGTAAAACTTGAATTCGCTTCAGAAAGGTGATGATGATTCCAGGTGTTACATCTTTTGATCTCAAAAACCTTACCCATGTATACCTTGAGTAATCATCGACAATCACAAGAATATACTTCTTCCCACTGATACTTTCAACTCTCATTGGGCCACATAAGTCCATGTGCAATAGATGTAACTTATCAACCGAACTGGGAACAGTTTTAGGTTTATAAGTTGCCTTTTTGCTTTTGCCTTGTTCACATGATGGACATAAGTGTTCTTTGGTGTATTTGAATTTAGGGAGACCGGTGATGATGTTGTTTTTGGCAAGATTGGTAATGGTGTCAAAGTTGAGATGGGAAAGGCGTCTGTGCCACAACCATGACTTAGTGTCGTCAGCTCTTGTCATAAGACAAATTGGTGATGACGAGGCCATTTGGTTTATGTCGATAGCATAGAGATTGGTTCCACGATTTCCGGTTAAGAGATCATCACCAACCAAGTTCCTAACGAAACATGTATTTCTTCTGAATGCAACCTCTAAATCCGCATCACAAAATTGTCCGACAGAAAACAGGTTGTGTCCCAAACCTTCGACATAGTAAACTCGAGTGATCAAAAAATTCCCAAACTGTAGATCTCCATAACCCAGAATAGCTGCTACATGATCATTTCCAAACCGAACTGTTCCCATGAACTTCCATACAAAGTTGATCAGCAGCTTCAGATTCCCGGTCATGTGCTTGGAGCAACCTGAGTCGACGATCCAAAGACATATTTCGATAACCTGCCAATAACAGATGATTGTGCATTTGGAAACCGTTTATCATTTGGTTCCATGAGGTTAGGGATAACAGGAGAAATACAATCATAGACGGTTTTTACTGGTTCTTCCTTAGCCATTTTTATTCTACCATTTTCTAGACTGAATTCTCTACCTGTGGGAATCCATATGCACATCTTAAGATAGTTCCTAGGCAGCAGACTACTAGTTGTTTTTCTAGACTTTGCAATGAGTCTTTGAATGTATCTAGTCTTAGCTGTATGTTCTGAAGGAACATCTTTCTTAGCAGGCTTATCATTTACATGCACAACATTAGAAACAATATGATCACACACATTTTCAGAAAAAGATTTCTTGTTCATTAAACAAACTGGTTCATTACATGTACTAGAAATATTGTCTTTAACATTACATTCAGATGACAAATGTTTCTTCTTGGAAAGCGATAAAATCCTAGGTGTTTCTTCTATTTCTTTCGTTTTATTCTTGGTTTCACTCTTAGAAGTAGGCGCGACTCTATTCCTTGTATTGCTCCTAGGCTGTGGTCTGCTGCTCTTAGAGGTACTTTCTACTCCTGTAGAAGGTAAGGCACACTCATTAGGAATTATCTCGTTGTCCTTTGAATTAGTGTTAGCTTTCCTAGTCTCTTTTGGATGTTCCTTAACACTTTTGTCTATCACCCTATATGTTTTAGATGTAGAGGTAGATGCAATAGTGGTACTAATCCTATAAAGTCCAGGTGCTATCACATTTGATGTTTCGACAACTATTTCTCTTTTGCTTTTTCTTTGGGCAAGGGTGAAGGAGCAGATTGTGAAATTGACATTTTTGGTTTTGCAATAATTTCTTCACCCTTCCCTTTTTGACATTCAAGCTGAGACTTCAAAAGATCAATTTGTTTTTGCATTTCATTGTAAGAACGTTCATACGACATTTTATCATACTTGCATTCTTCCTTTTTCTTATCCAGTTGTTTAAAATATGTGACATTTTCTTTTTCAATCTTTGCAAGAGCATTTTCATATTTTAAAACAATTTGAGAAGTCTCAGCTCGAAGTCTTTCATCGTCTTCAACAGAATACATTTGATAAATAATGGACATAATATCAGTTGAAAGAGCTTCTTCAGAGAGTGCGTCATTTTGTTTTTCCAAAACTTTGATTTTTTCAATGTTTTCATTGGCTTCAATTACCAAGGATGTGTGATCCTTGACAAATTCAGTTACTTCTTTGATAATTGCGTTCTCAACATGAATTGCTCTTGCATGTATGCCAGATACAATGGGAGTAATTTCTGTTTTGAACATCTTTTTCTGTTCAGTTTGAAAACTTGAAAACCAATCATTGATTTTAGTATTAGTTTTGGTTGCCACAACATTTTGAAGTATTTCAACTCTCCTTTTAAGATCGGCCAATAGTATTCTAGCTTCACTTGCAGAAGTGTCGGTAGAGTACATTTGTTCGATGTTAGAAAGATGTTTTGAAACAACTTTGAATTTTGAGGCAGCCACTGGTTTTTTGAAAAACAAAGGTGACTCCTTTTTAACAAGATGAACACCAGCAAGTTTGTTTGCTTCATTATAATCAATTGGTTTGATTTCTCTATTTAATTGTCTCATTTTGTTTCGATTCTCTTTCGTAAGCTCAATCGTTTCATACGAATCATAACAAGTAGGTGGATCATGCACATCATTTATAAGATTACCATTAAATAGCACATTCTGTTTTTGCTGAGCTTTCTTGAAATAACAAGGGTTTTCACAACCGAGAGCCATTTTCTTTCTTGTATATAAAATCGGGTTTTTGTCATTAATTAACATATTAATCGTTTGAGTTGAATGACCCGTTTTTACAAGCATTTCGTCCAACTTTTTAATAGTTTCCTGTTTGTCAAGTACTTCATCAAGAAGTTCATCTTCTCGTTTTGAAAACTTTGAATGCAACTCTTTCTTTTCTTTTTCAAGATCAAGACAAGTTGATTTTTGTTTAGAAATTTGGTTGGTTAAATCAGAAATTTCTGCTTTTAGGGATTTAATTTGCATGTTCAATTTAACATCAAGAGTGTCGTATTTGATTTGCAAATGTTTCTCCCTTGAAACAGAATTACTGTAACCAGTTTCAAGTTCTGACAGTCGTTTGTGGTGAAATTCAAAAGCTTTTTCGTTCACCTTGTATTTCTCAAGCTCAGTGGTCAATTTTTCATTAGCGGCCTTAACATCGCTATTGATCTTTTTGACCTTTTCAATTTCAATACCACAATTTTGCAATAATGATTCAAATAAAGCACGTGTTTCCTCTTCAGTCTCAGTATGCTGTGATTCGAAGTCACCATTAGGATTCATATCTGGAGTAGCCAAATTAGTATTACTATAACTTGGGGAGTCCATATATGTATCATAAATGATAGTAGGAGTCGCAGGATGTTGTTCTTGTTGAGGTGTCATATCAAATATTTCATTATTGTGACATGTAGTATATGAAGGTACCTCAGATATCACATTGGCATCATAAGCAGGAGGTGATTCAGAATCCGTGTCATATTTAACCTCTTGAAGATTTGCCATGAAGATGCAGTTGGCATCGATATCTTCCAAATCCTCTGAGTCATCCATTAGTGCCATGAAATCATGTTCCTCAGCACTCAACTGAAACCTTGCTTTGTCCTTCTGAGCTAATAGCAAAGCTTTCTGAAGATACTCAGGATCTTTCTTTTTTGGCTTGGAGGGACAGTTTCTTGCCATATGACCAGTACCCTGACAGTTAAAACATTTCAACACATTTCCTTGATTCATATTCCCAGCATTCCCAGCAACTGGAGCAACAGCATTCCCAACCTGATTTCCCATATTCTGTCCTCTTCTATTTCCAACAACTTGACCCATCTGATTCTGATGACCCATAAACTGACCTGCATTTTGATTACCCATATACTGCCCTGTATTTTGATTACCCATCTGAGGAGCATATCCTTGTTGATTCCCATAACCTCCAATCATTTGTCCTTGTTGACCCATGTTGAAACTCGGTTGAGCAAACTGCTTGTAGCGAGTGTTTGATGCAATCCTTTGATTGTTGTTGGTAGGTGTGGAATAGCGTCCTTGGACAACTCTTGATAGAAGGGTGAATGCTTGAGACAATGCAGACATGTCATCATTAGGATTGTATGGTGATTCTGGGTGTTGTTGTTGTGGAATGACTTGTTGTTCATGAGGATAGAATTGTTGTTGTGGGAAGATAGCAGTTTGTGGAGAGTATTCATGTGGCATGTAGTTCTGAGTGGGAGTTGATGATGATGTGTTCACTGTAGAAGGTGACTGAGCAAGTAATGCTAAAGGATCATGTTTTTTGGCAAGCATATCTTTCCTAACCTCATCTGCCTCTTTCTGGTTTTGTTTCAAGAAATCATAGAGCTAATCATAATTCACTTCATGAAGGTTCTTTGTCTGATTAACAATTGTAACATATCGTCCCCATTCCTCTGGAAGGTTGTTAAGAAACTTGATGTTTTGAACGATCTGTTTTGGTGTTAAATTGTTCCTTATGAGCTCATTCATGATAGTGCAAAACCTTGTGTAGTAGATTTCAATTGGTTCAGCTGGAGTGGATGAAAAATTTTCCCATTCAGTTAGAAGCTTGTTTTCAATGTCTTGTTGACCAATTTCAGTTCCATGACATAGCCTCCTAACTCGTTCCCACATATCATAAGCAGTTTCACAGCTGTCAACAGCACAAAAAATCTCTTGTGGTAAACCAAGTTGAATTAGGTGCATGGCTAAGTCATCTGCTTCAATCTGTTTCCGATCCTCTTCTGTGTATTCTTCTTCTTGCTGAGTACGACTAGATGGTGGAACAGGAGGATTTTGATTCGGATCACCAGCTTCTTGAATCTCACGAGGTTTGAAAGGACCATTCTTGATGGAGTTGATCAGAAGTTTTCCTTGTCCATTAGGTTTTGTTTTCAAATAACGAAGCATACGGCTTGTCCATGGAAGATAACTACCTTTCTCTAGCATGGGAGGACGGTTTTCAGCACCAGCTGCATGGATGTCTTGTTGAGTAGTCATTGTTGTTGTTGTATGATAAGGTTGATTACTTCAGGATCGATGCAAAGAAATAGGTGTTGTGATTGTTGAAGATAAAGCCTTGATGTTGTTGATGATCTTTGAGTTTACAATTTAGATAAACAAAGCAATTTAAATAAAGTTACTAAATTTGACTAGACAATAGTTTAAGCAAAAAAACAAAAGATTACAGAATCGACAAAAGTTATGTAAATTAGAATTTAGATAAAGTATCAATTTCTATAGAAATTTCAATTTGACCAGAATTTATACAAATTATGGTAAATTTTCAATTTGGATAGAAATATCTAATTTATATAAATTGATAATTTATATAAAACGATCTAACACTCTTATACAAGAGAGTAGATATCCGATTGTCGAAGTATTTTCTACACTTATACAAGCGCAAAAATACCGAGTGCACTTTTGTAGTTTGAAGAAATCACGATCGAAGCAAATTTATAAAAGTTATTTAATTTGAACAAAGTTTATGTAAAGTGCAAGGGTGAAAACTGCCAAATGCGAAAGTTCTTTGTGAACTGCGATAATTCTCCCTAGCGTCAATTGCGATAGAGACTTTGTGAACTGCGATAAACAGCAAATCTCAACTGCGATAGTCTCAATTGATGAACTGCGATAAACAGCAAATCTCAACTGCGATAGTCCCAATTTGATGAACTGCGATAAACAGCAAATCTCAACTGCGATAGTCTCAATTTGATGAACTGCGATAAACAGCAAATCTCAACTGCGATAGTCCCAATTTGATGAACTGCGATAAACAGCAAATCTCAACTGCGATAGTCTCAATTTGATGAACTGCGATAAACAGCAAATCTCAACTGCGATAAAACCCTACCTTATCGCAATTGGAGCACTACGAATCAACTTTCTTATACAAGAAAGTGGATTATCAAGGACGTTGTGGGACCCTTTTTATCAGATTTCTTATACAAGAAATGATAAAAAATGAATGAAAAGCAAGCAGATTCGAACTTTGGACCTTTGATGATGAACTTTATGCGCAAAACTTCACAAACCCTCGTTAAAACTCACACAAATCACGTTTTTAGCCCCTTAAACACACGTAAACCACAAAAGTTACAACCTTCTTATCCAATAAGCACCAAAACAACAAAAAGCTTTAACCTTTTTCCTTAAAATACCCACGTAAATTGTAAAACAAACACAACGAATACCTAAATCTATGTTTGGCGATTGATACCACTTGTAAACCTTTAAAAAACCGAACCTTAAACAACAAAACTAAACTATATTAATACTACTCTAAACAATAACGTGACACTCTAATAGCAAAGAAGAAATGTAAAGATGAAATAGAAGATGATGCGTGTAATGAAACTCTTGTCGAATGATTATATTGCCATAATAGAACTTAGAGAAAATTACAAAACACACACACACTCTCACACCTTCACAAGACTTAGAGGCACACCAAAATGGGTGTGAGAGTGTGGTATTTATAGTGGTAGTGAGGCCTTGGTTGCCCTAAAGGCCTTGGGATGGGCTTGGTGTTGGACTTGGGCTTTTGATCTTTTACCTTAACATTTACTTAACAAAGTCCAACACTAGCCCTTACAATGTTATTTATACTACATGATACACACTTAAATATTTATAAAAATGACCATCACTTTTCTATAAAATATAAAAGCTAACACTTATGTTTACACCTTATATACACACTTTACACAAATGAATGAATGATTTACAAAGTATACAAAACACACAACTTGAGTAACAAGATGATACTAAGTTGTAATACTTCTAGTCTTGATTGATAGAAGTATTCTTCTTTTGCAATTGGATGGTGGAAGCTTGGATCACTTGGAAACCAATGCTTAAGATTATATGATCAAAGGGTTTTTGAAGATATGAAATGAGATCTACAACAGAAAGTTTCTAGTGCAAAAGGTGAGTAAAAATCCAGGGGAAGGCTGGTATTTATAGGCAGAAAACTGGACAGCTGGAAGGCTACTGGAGCGTGGCTGGCCCCCTTAAATAGGGGGGCGGTCCCCTTAAAATTAAGGGGGCCGCCTTGTATAATTAAGGGTGCCGCCCTCCCTAGCCGTTGCCCAGTTTTGTCTTTTTGTGAGGAAGGTTTTTCTGGAACATTTTTACTGATTTTGGTTGAAAATTTGAATTCATAAATTTATAATGAATTAAACCTTTTTATTTATTACCAAAAATGTTTTTCTAAAAGATATAAAATGTTTTTGACATTTTATAAAAAATCTAGTGTTTAAGAAAATGTTCCTTTGATCATATAATGCATTAAGCATTAGTTCATTCATACCTTAAGTGATTTTAGTTGTAGAAGTGAATATTTACAACTAAGTACTTGTTTATTTTATAAGTTTATGTTTTAATGAGTTTACATTTTGTGATCATCAAAACATAGAGATATGACTAAATATTGATAATGTTTTTAGGCATTATTTATGTCAACAATCTCCCCCTTTTTGATGATTACAAAACCTAAACTCATTAAATCCAAAAATTTATTTTTGGACAAGTGTTTAGTGAGTTTATATTCACTTCTCCCCCTTTTTGTAGAATCAAAAAGGTTATGCCGACAATTATTAGAAACAAAATTTGTCGGAACTAGAACTCCCCCTTGATGTGTGCTCCCCCTCGTTTGAGGGCACCAAGGAATCGAGATATGGAATACTTGCAAGAAAAGATATTAGAAGCACAAGCATATATATCATGATATCATATATAAAATCAACAGGCATAGTAAACACATATTAAAACATAAAACAAGACTTTCATTAATAAAAGAAAATGATTATGTAAAAGGCATAATCATTGTTACAACATATGTTATGCTTTAGAGCATATATTCATTAGAGAATTCTATTTTGCCTAAAAATCCATTTGACTTGCTTGAGACATGAAAACTTGGATGAATGATGAATCAGGATGTTGGATTAATGGAGGTGTATTATTGGGTTCATGGAGGTTGGAGAGTGTGATGGTGGAGAAATTGGAGGTGGAGAGTTTGGAGTGGACCATGTTGGATGAGAGTTTTGATGTTGTTCAAGTGGGGATGTTGGATTGGATCTAGTGAGAAGATACTCAATCCATGTGAAGTGCTCATTCAAAGCAATGGTTTGTTGTTGAAGAAAGATGCAACAAGGACAATTGTTAACATGTTTCTCAACTTGGTTTGTGTTGTGGGGTGATGAGGGAGAGCTAGATGAAGGTTGATCTAGGTTTCTTTGGGCTAGGTGTAGGGCAAGAAGAGCACTAAGCTCATGGGCTTCCTTGAGTTCCTCAATGAACTTCAAGTGTTCGGATGAAGGTGATGATGGTAAAGTGTTGTTGTTATGTGGGATGGATGTTTGCACATGCAACAAGGGAGTAACATGTGAGTTGGTAGGAGGTGGTGGTGACACTCTTGGTGGTGGAGATGTTTTCGACCTTGGGTAATCATGAGTGGATGAAGATGGTGATATGGATGAAGTGGGTGTTCCAAGAGTGGTGAGTGTTTTGAATGATGCATTGGTGGGTTGAGTGTGAATGAGATTAGGATTGAAGTTTTGGGATTGATCATAGGGAGATGAAGGGTTAGGGATGGATGATTGGTTATGTGTTTGAACAACATCATTTGTTGGGTTATGGCAAGTTTCAAGCTTCCTTCTCCAAATTGGTCTCACCGAGATTTTAGCAACTCTTGAGGGTTTTGATTTTGGGTAGTTGGAGGATGACATGTTTGAGTGGATGATATGAATGAGCATTTATGATGAGGAGGTGCATTTATAGTGTAGGAATGATGTGGTTTAGGAAGGTAAATTTTGGTGGGTGGTTTATGACAAAATGTGTTTGTGAATTTTGGGAAGTATGGAATAAAATGGGTTAGAAATTGAAAAAAGAGAACAGTAAGCCGGATCTCCAGATGGCCGGTCCCCTTAAATAGGGGCCGGTCCCCTTAATTTTAAGGGGGCCGCCTAGGTATTTAAGGGGGCCGCCCATCTGCTGACTTCCAGATTACTGAAAATGGGTTTTTGGCAGAAATTTGTAGAAAAGGTTGTGTTTTTGAGTTTAGTTTCAAGCAAGTCCAACTTCTTTCAAGGCAATTTAGGATTTAATAACTCATATATGCTAAGCATATTTATTTAAGCAACTTTATCTAGCATGCAAACTACTCATTAAGCATATAACATATATATACATGTATTAGACAAGAAGATAATACAAAGCACCAAGTAATTCATAGTATCATACTTAGGAAGATTAATAAGCTAGTTAAATAATCCTAATGAATATCTATGTGCACTACTAGAAAAAGGGCTATCCTTGACTCGCTTTTTATGACCCACGCTAAAAGATGACGCGCAAAATTGTAAGTCATAAAAAAACTGTCATAAATTGTAAAATCTTAAAGATAGACGACAGGCATTTTTGTGTGTCATAAAATTCGTGTCATATCTCAAATTTTTTAAAAAACACGGACTACACTTTCATTTCCCGCTCCACCAAAACATATATCCCGCTAAACCAAAAAAAACCAAAAAATATTTATCAATCAAACCCTAACCAAAAACATTTATCAATAAAAAAAAACACTTTCATTTCACGCACCCTCAATCCAACCCCCTCCCCTCTCTCTTTTGCTCCGGCGATTCCCTTCCCTCTCTCACTCTTGCCTCTATCACCGCCACCATCATCCATCACCTCCGCCCCCTCTGTATTTGTGCCGACGCCACAACCATCTGTGCCGCCACCACCGTCGATGCTTTCTCTCCTGCCCACTCTTCAAGATTTCAAAATGAGGTTTTTTTATTATTATTTTTATTTACATCTAATGTTATTTGGATTTAAAACTTTGTGTAGATTTGATCTGTTGATTTAATAGGTTTTGGTTTTGTTTAACAGGTTTTGGTTTTTTTTATTATTTAAAGTTCATTCAGCTGGGAGGTATCCAACCTTTGCCCCTTTTATTAAATAACTTATACTGCATATATTGGCTGCTGTCTAAATGTTTAGGGTTAGTTTCCATTGAGTGAACTATACAAATCTGAAATTTGGTTGGCACTTGCGGTGGCAAGATGTGTGGTCGGACGGGTTGGGTAATGGTCAAAACAAATTCAGGTAATTTTTGCGGATTCATAATTGCCACCACTCTCTTGTTAGCAACTACAAATGACAATAATACAGAAACGCTATGCACAATAAATCATGTTGTTATGTGACAAATCAGATTCCAGTTACAACTAGGTGTACCATCACATGCTGCTTTATATGAAATGCGTTTCCTTGACTTGAATGTGCATAGAATTATGTTAGGGATTAGAAATTTTGAAGGGCTAGTTAGTGTTAATTGTTTTATATATTCTCTTGTCTGATATCATCTGCATCTCCTTCTCTTTGTGAAGAAGAGGGAGTTCATATATTATTGGCAGTTAGTTGTTTTATGACTAAGATCATAGCTATCAAAATGAATTGAAGGCAAGTTAGTCATCTATGGAGATGACACATTTTGGAATTTTTTAAATCGCTATATCTGATTCATTACCGAGTGCATCTTCAGTATTCCATAGGCTATTGGGGTTTTAATATTTGCTGGCTCTATAATTGCTCCCTATGATATTTAGTATCGAGTTTCTGTGAAAATTCACTGATTAGGATGCATGTCAACGAATACATTGTCTTTCAGAGCTAAAGTTTTTTAACTTGTCTTCAGCAGGTATGAGTTTGACAGAAAACTATTAAGTTTTGTGACGTTGGCGCATTGAATTTTTCTGGTAAATAGCCGTTGGTAAGTTTTTTCCGTTGAGATGAATGTAAATTTATGCTGTTTTTCTCTCCCAATTCATTTGTAGAATTAGTTAACTGATGATTTTAAAAGAATCCAGTTTGGTTTCCGGTGAAACTCCTTGCAACTTTTAAGTTAATGAGATGTAATGACTTCAAGGGTGCATTGTATGTAGTGTGTGTGTTTTGTGCATGTGACTGCTGCAGTATATTGTGTGTGTCTGTGCTCTTTTTCCATCACCGGTCCCTCTATAATTAAATAGTAGACAAATGCTCAATGCGGTTGATAATCAATAGGTTCTGATTGGTGACATCAGCATCATGTTCTATATGCTGACACACATGGAGCTTTAACCGGATATAAGGAACAGCTTAAAACTAAGCATTGACTTTTGTCATCTGTTTGCGTTTTAGTTCATGTTCAAAGTGGGTTGTAGATCAGAATTCTGCTGTTTGGCTGGTCATATCTAATGCTTAAGTGCTGCTGTGGCAAAGTGGCAGCTGTTTTGCCATGTGTTCTCTGATTTTATGTTTTGGTTCTTTTTAATTGGGTTGGGTATTAGGCGTGAAATTGGTTTGTGTGCTGTTTTATATCTGCTCTTTAGTTGCCTTTTCTTTTCGTGTGTCCTTATGAGAGATGGTTTTGGTAGCATGTACATCTCTTCTATTATGACAATTTGCATTTCGATATGAAATTGCACTAGACGTTGACAATCATGGTATACAAACAACAATCAGGTCGCATCATTTGACTTGGTTTGAGTTTTTCAACTCCTTCGGTACGTGTTTGCAGTATAACCATATAAGTCTTGCCTTTAAATACCTTGCAGTTCAGTCTAAGTAGTTTACAGCCTAGTTTTTTAGTTCTTATGAGTTTTGCAGTCTGGTCACAGATTTTTAATTCACTCATATTAAGCAGTTATAAGCTGATCTTTTGGATAAATAAGCTCACCCAGCTTATCTCCATTCTAGTATTTTTAGATTAATTTTTAGAATTTTTTAAGACCTTCAAAACCAGGCCTGCAAAAGGGCAATTTTGCCCTGTACAGCCTGCATCAGCAGACTTGCAAAGTGCTTTCCCGTTTTTTTACAATTAACTAAGAAATAACTGAGAATCAAATGATGCCTTCTCAAATTGGATTTCTCATTTTTTTTACAGGAACAACTTAATGCTCATGGTGGAGCTGTATCCTTAGGTCACCCACTAGGTTGTAGTGGTGCTCGGATTTTGGTCACCTTGCTTGGGGTACGTTTATTTCGTGATTGCTTGTTTGCTTTTTATATGTAGTGCCCAATTTCTGCAAAAACAAGATGCGTTCTACAGCTTTCACAGCTGATTTTTAGTTTGCGAAATTTTAGTTGGTTATGACATTCATTTAACCCTTGTGCTGAGTTATCTTAACAATGATGGTTATGTAACATAGAAGAATTCAGTTGTTCTCTTTTTTGTTATGGTACTGCTAGTTTGTTATGGTACTGCTGCTAATATGCAGACTCTGTATTTTAAGTCAATTGTTCTCTTGTAACGTATTTTGAATTTGTCTATCTTTTCTCTTTTTTAGATGTGGTTAAAGGGAATGGGAGACTTATTCCTCAAGTGGTTAAATCGTGGGTCGAGCAATACGAAAAGGAGCCAAAACCAGCAATGGTTGTATACTCAGTGGTCGATGTGGAAGTTGTCAAACTAACTTGTGAATTACTATCGATATGTAATTTTTGTCGTTAATTAACTTGTGACTTATCGTGAATTAGTACTTGAATTAACCTCATTATTTTGATATATATATATATATGAAATGCGTTATTTTGATATCTGTATTTTTAATTTTGTATTATCAGGTTTTTAATTGTCATTTAATAGAAAATTAGGAACTGGAAAAAATTAATTTAAAAAAAAATTAAGTTATGACTCGCAAAAAGGAGAGTCATAAAACGTGGGTCATAAATGCGCGTCATAGAGGGATGACGCACAAATGCGAGTCATGAAGCTTTATGACGGGTCCATCCTTGACTCGCATTTGCGCGTCATAAAGCCTCTTCTTGACTCGCATTTGGAGACAAGAATAGCCCTTTTTCTAGTAGTGGTGCATGGGAATGTGGAGTTGTGATAGCATGGACTTCTAGACTTATACCAAGTGAGGTCTTAGTGAATAAATTATGGTTATTTTCAAATTTAGTTCACTTATAAATGTCACATACATAAATGTAGATGACAGATATGAGATCACCATGCATGATTTAAAGAAATATTTTTGGCATTATTCAACAATGTTTGAAAGTGGGTTTTTATGTAGATGTGAAAGTTATTTGAATAAAATAGATTGGTATTTATTTCAAAATGTTTTTATGAGGAAAGGAAACAAAATTTTCAATCTTTTGCTTTGATAAAAACATCATCATGGACAAATGTTGGGAAGAAAAGTGGGATGGTAAAACATATTAGAAAGGTGATATAATCTTTTGAAAAATCATTTTTCCAAGATGTTGAGTTTTTGCATATTAAAAATAGATGTTATTAAAACAATGGTTGTAAAAGATTTCATGCTCAAGGAAATTGGTTAAGGCTATTGTCACATGCTATCCTTTTCTACACATTCAATGGCATTTAAGCATGAAAAAAAATCATATCAGAATAGTTTATAGAAAGACAAAAGCTATTATAATAAATATGCATTTAATAATTAAGCAAATAATTACGAAGGCATACAATTAAAACACATATGAGCAAGTAAACATCTAGAAATTTTATGTATGCAAGATGACATAAATCTAGGAATGAAAAACTCTAATGAATAAAAAAGTTCATAAAAGTAAACTAGCGTTAGGTATATTTAGGAAGAGTAATTTAATCAAGTTGGAGAATGAATATGAGACTATTACCAGTGGTGCTCAATTCAGGCTGAACACGACCATTTTTACGGGTTACACACACCCAACTTCTCACAAGAAGCAATTCAACCGTTAGGTCAAATTGAATTTCTAGTCAATAGATTCTCCAGTAGTCATTCTCTTTTTAGAAGAAATTAAGTTCCTAAATTTACCTATCGAAGAGTACCAAATATGAAGTTTGCTTGGTTCACTAAAGCTTGACTTAATGCGATTCAAACATCATCTTTTTATGAGATCGACAGTGAACACTTTATTTAATACTTAGGGGGGGGGGGCTAACTAAAGGGTTTCTAGTTTATTAAGCCGCAGAACGAATATAGCTAAAGTGTAAAGGCAAAGCAACCTATCAAACTAAGCGTATCCTAAGGCATTTAATAAGATTATATGCATGAAGTAATTACTTATGGAATTTAAAAAAGAGAACTTACCTCACGTCCTAGCTTTTCTTTGTAATGTCTCAGATGATAATCGATCTGTGAATGATAGGTGAGTCTTCAAGATAACCAAGGTGTGAAAGTATATCATGGAAAGCTTCAAACACCATAATTAATACAGAAGTGGCTTGATCCGAACATGTCTTGTACAAGACTCATTTGATATCTTAGCCTTGATGCCTATAACGTCTTATGTAGAATCATCCACATTTAGACGAGATGGCAAGAGAAACCATAAATATTTCACTACGTCACTAGGTTTTGAATTTGAGTAGGTTGTCATAAGATTGAGTATCATTCCTTTGAGCGTAACATCACCTGATCAATTAAAACAACTTGGTACCCAGATTCTCATGGGTTCGAGATGGTTAGATGAGGACATTCATTGCATTTGAATGCACATGGTGAGGATGTCGCCAAGAAGTACAAAAAATCCTTAACAGTTTGTTTTAAAGTACAAACAGTGGATTTCTTGACTTATATCATTTATAATCATAGTAACTAACCTTATTTCTAAATTTATCTAATAGGTTTTTCAATTTTAATTTGTTTTGATTTACTAGTTGATGAGTTATCCGAACTAAATCCTAAACCGGTTTTATCATTGAATGGCTTTTGACAACTTAGTAAGTATTTAAGAGATTTGGAGCTTTCTTCAAATTTAGCTAATATTTTTGCTCTTTCATTTAATCTTTTAATTTCAAGTTTATAATCTTGACATGTTTTGCATTCTAGATCAATTTCAATATTACTTTCAAGTCTAGACATTTTATCTTCTAAAATTATTTCTTTTTCAAGATTACTTTCAAAAGTTTTTGATGATTTTTGTTGAGAAATAGTTTTTAGATCTATGTTGCAAAAATGTTTAAACTCATTTTCTAGTTTTGAAAATTCTAAAATGAATGGATCATAGCAAAAATGTTTGGTTTCGGATTGTACCTTATTTGGAGTTTTATCAAGTTTGCATTCGTCACATACCGGATGATGATCTTCTCCTTCGTCTGTGTCACTCCATGATATTGGATTGAGTTCACTTTGGAGTTGATCCATGTAGTTTTCGTCGTTAATACCTTCATTAACAACATTTGAACTAGTAGCACATGTATCTATTTTATCTAAATGTTTATCTATTAAATTTTCTAAGATGACTAATTCATGTACAAGATCAAAATCCTCATCTTTGGCTTGACATTTTTCTTGATGAAAGTTTAAGAGATTTTTCCAAATATCATTTGCCGTTTTACAGAAAGATATTCTTTCATATTCAACTTTCGACAAGGTTTTGTAAATAATTATTTTAGCTTCATTATTTTTGTTATTCTTTGTTTTTAAATAATCATTTTGAGTTTCAAAATCCGTTTTTGTTGGTTGAAAATCACCAATCGAAATGACATGCC
Source organism: Artemisia tridentata subsp. tridentata (assembly GCA_021014915.2). Lineage (NCBI taxonomy): Eukaryota > Viridiplantae > Streptophyta > Magnoliopsida > Asterales > Asteraceae > Artemisia > Artemisia tridentata. The sequence continues at coordinate 116,214,076 of CP139503.1, forward strand.
AAAGATCTAGATCAATTGATTTCACATAATTTTCAAATTTATTTTTCCATTCAAGAAAAGTATAGTTTTCAAAAAGCGGTGGTTTTTGTATAGATTCCCCTTCTAAATATCTTTCGGATTCCATAGATCGATTCAAGTTTTAAAATACAGTATATTTTAAAGATCTTGATTGACGTGGCTCCTGATACCAATTGTGGAAAACTAGAAGGGGGGGGGGGGGGTTGAATAGTTTTACGTCTTTTTAATTTATTATAAAACCTTTGTTTACTTTTAAAAACTTAGATTCAAGTTTGTATGAAAAATAAAACTTGAACCTTATTATTAGTTATATATGTATTCTTTTAAATTGATTGTAAAAGTTTTGGTTTCTTGAATGGAGTTTCAAATTGATCTTTATGTGAAGTCGACCTCTAAGTAATACTAACAATTATATAAGCCTATGTGTATGAAAATAATGACGATGTAAGTAAGGAAATAATTAAGGGATGGAAAGATCTAACCGAGACACGAGAGATTTATAGTGGTTCGGCTACAAGGACACCTTCCTTTCCCTACTCCACTCCCCGAGCACCTAGCTCGAGAGTTTTCTTCACAACTTCAATAAGCTCCCTTATGGCGGATAAAACCTTACACGACTTTGGCTTACACGGGTTTAACGACACAAAGCTAAATGTCGAGTTCTAATCGTAGCTAGAACCAATCTCACAACTTCACAACACAACTTCTTCACGACTTATTCACAGCGGCTTCACGACTTGAACTCTAGGACTTCACGACTAGGATTTCACGACTTCAACACGACCGCTTCACAACTTCTATGCTACGGCTTCACGACTTCAACACAAGGACTTCACGACTAGGACTTCACAACTTCAACACGACCGCTTCACAACTTCTATGCTACGGCTTCACGACTTCAACACTAGGACTTCACGACTAGGACTTCACAACTTCAACACGACCGCTTCACAACTTCTATGCTACGGCTTTACGACTTCAACACTAGGACTTCATGACCTCTACCTTACGGCTTCGCGACTTCTATTCTACGGCTTCACAACTTCTTCACACCGCAACTACTTCACAACTTCACTATGCTTCTACACTACTTCTTTACACCACAACCTCTTATACAACTTCTTTGCTACTTACACACTACACTAACCTAATCACTTATGTTTACACCTTATATACACACTTTACACAAATGAATGAATGATTTACAAAGTATACAAAACACACAACTTGAGTAACAAGATGATACTAAGTTGTAATACTTCTAGTCTTGATTGATAGAAGTATTCTTCTTTTGCACTTGGATGGTGGAAGCTTGGATCACTTGGAAACCAATGCTTAATATTATATGATCAAAGGGTTTTTGAAGATATGAAATGAGATCTACAACAGAAAGTTTCTAGTGCAAAAGGTGAGTAAAAATCCAGGGGAAGGCTGGTATTTATAGGCAGAAAACTGGACAGCTGGAAGGCTACTGGAGCGTGGCCGGCCCCCTTAAATAGGGGGGCGGTCCCCTTAAAATTAAGGGGGCCGCCTTGTATAATTAAGGGGGCCGCCCTCCCTAGCCGTTGCCCAGTTTTGTCTTTTTGTGGGGAAGGTTTTTCTAGAACATTTTTACTGATTTTGGTTGAAAATTTGAATTCATAAATTTATAATGAATTAAACCTTTTTATTTATTACCAAAAATGTTTTTCTAAAAGATATAAAATGTTTTTGACATTTTATAAAAAATCTAGTGTTTAAGAAAATGTTCCTTTGATCATATAATGCATTAAGCATTAGTTCATTCATACCTTAAGTGATTTTAGTTGTAGAAGTGAGTATTTACAACTAAGTACTTGTTTATTTTATAAGTTCATGTTTTAATGAGTTTACATTTTGTGATCATCAAAACATAGAGATATGACTAAATATTGATAATGTTTTTGGGCATTATTTATGTCAACAGTCCCTTCATCAAAGAAACAGTCACAAAGACCTTCAAAACTGTTTGTTCGCTTGTTTTCTATCACAAATAGAACCCAAGAATGCACATAAAGCATTACAGGATCCAAGCTAGGTGGAGGCTATGCAAGAAGAGCTTCTACACTTCAAGCTTCAAGAAGTTTGGACTTTGGTAGATTTGCCTAATGAGAATAGGGCAATTGGTACTAAGTCGGTTTTCAGATGTAAAAAGGATGAAAGAGGCATTGTGATTAAAAACAAGGCAAGATTAGTAGCTCAGGGATACACTCAAGAAGAAGGCATTGATTATGATGAAGTATTTGCTCGAGTTGCAAGAATTGAAGCTATAAGGTTATTCATGGCTTATGCTTCATACAAAGACTTTGTAGTGTATCAAATGGATATGAAAAGTGCTTTTCTATATGTGACAATTGATGAAGAAGTTTATGTCTCTCAACCATCTGGTTTTGAAGATCCAAATTTTCCTGACAAGGTTTACATGGTGGAAAAAGCACTTTATGGTTTACATCAAGCTCCTAGAGCTTGGTATGACACATTGTCAAAAAATCTGATGGACAATGATTTTAGTAGAGGGAAGATTGACAAGACTTTGTTTATCAGAAGACACAAAGATGATATCTTGCTCGTTCAAGTTTATGTTGATGATATTATCTTTGGATCAACAAACAAGGTGTTGTGTGCTGAATTTGAGAAGCTTATGCATGACAGATTTCAGATGAGTTCAATGGGTGAACTCACATTCTTCTTAGGATTACAAGTCAAGCAGAAAGAGGATGGCATATTTATCAGTCAAGATAAGTATGTAGCTGAAATTTTGAAGAAGTCTGGGTTTACTGATGTGAAGCCTGCAAAGACAACAATGGAAACTTCCAAGCCCCTACTCAAAGATGAAGATGGTGAAGAAGTTGATGTTCATTTTTACAGATCAATGATTGTCTCATTGATGTATCTTACAGCTTCATGACCTGACATTATGTTTGCAGTGTGTGCTTGTGCCAGATATCAAGTTACACCAAAAGTTTCACATCTTAAAGCTGTGAAGATAATTTTTAGATATTTGAAAGGTCAACCTAAAGGCCTTTGGTATCCAAAAGATTCCACTTTTGATTTGGTTGCATACACTGACAGTGATTATGCTGGAGCTAGCTTGGATAGAAAATAAACAACAAGAGGTTGTCAATTTCTAAGATGCAGATTGATTTCATGGCAGTGCAAGAAACAAATTGTGGTTGCAAATTCAACAACAGAAGCTGAGTATGTAGCTGCTTCTAGTTGCTGTGGACAAGTGCTCTGGATTCAGAATCAATTGCTGGATTATGGGTACAATTTTATGCATACAAAAATATATATTGATAACAGTAGTACTATGTGCATTATAAGAAATCCTGTTTATCACTCAAAAACAAAACATATTGAGATAAGACATCATTTTATAAGAGATTGTTATGAAAAGAAGTTAATTCAAATTGTTAAAATTCATACTGATAATAATGTTGCAGATTTGCTCACAAAAGCTTTTGATGTGGGTAGATTTCAGTTTTTGGTTGTTAGTATTGGAATGATAAATCTTTGAAAATTCTCATCTCATTGTGTTTTTGTAAAGTTTTGTTAGGATTAGTACTGTTATTAAGTCAGTAAATTGTTTCTGTTGCTAAGTGTACTTAGTGTTGCTAGTTTACTTAAAACTGCTGTGTTAATGCTGGTTATACTTAGTACTGCTAAGTATAATTAATGATGTGATTATTGTAAATTGTGTTATGTTTTTGGTTTTGTGTTTTTGGGACTAATGTTTTTTGGGTAAAGGGGAGTAATCCTGCACCCTGGTAAAATGTATTACACCAAAATCGTTTAAGTACAAAGGATATGGGTGAAGTCCCATATCTCAGCCCGTTACATAGGCACTTACAAGAAACTATATAAGAATGACAGGCCATTCTTATAACTTACATAATGACTTAAACAAAAGGAACTACCAAAAAATGATTAAATTACATAGGACAAAAAAATACTACTCAGGTAAAGCACTTGAGTCTTCTAAATCATTATGGCGTTCCACTCCAAATAGGGTTTCAACCCTAACATCCAAGAAACGAGTACGAAGGTTTTTGAACAAGAATACCCCCTAAACTTGACTTCCATCGAACACCACATTACATCACACCATATCATCTTCATTTCCATACAGATGAGTATTCACCCAGAACAACCGGCATGGTCATACAATCAACACGACTAATCTGTATACAAGGAAGACGGACTTACAAGATGGAGCCATAACGAGTAGGCAAGGAAAGTGCATCACAAGATCAGTTTCCATCCCCAAAGCCAACAACTCCAAACAACTCACCACAAGTATATACACCAAGCACCAGCAATGCTCGAATCTCAGTCAGACTAATAAAGATCCTCAACATAACTTGTGCATTCCATATACCCGTACCATCCAACATACCTCCATTGCATCGAAACAAATAGCCAAAGCACGTAAATCTGATAATAAAGTCTGACAGAAGACAGAACTAAGACTTACCAACATCAGCTTGTTCCAATAAACTTACACCACTACAGCCCGAATCAGTGCAACAACAGCAACCATGTGTAGCGCAAAGCACATAGAATCTACCATAGCCAAACAATATGGTTTTCAAAGAAAAAACCAACTTCCAAAGTACCACATAGGTCATGTAATCGTGATAACAGTAGCAGCAAAGACCCAACATACACAAGTAATAGGGTTATCGAAACCCTAACATCCAAATCAACTAATAGGGTACTAGTAGAAACCCTAACTTCCAACAATGCGAGCAACCACTCTGGCACAATACACCTGCCATAGACGAGATCTAGGGTTTTCAAACCCTAACTTACACAAGACGAAGCTTGACTTCCCACTCTCTTAACCCACGTACAGATGCACAAACCAGTATACCACCAATAAAACCCTAAATATGATTTACATGCAGCAATAGAGATAACCAAACCCTAAATAATTAGGGTTTTGTTAACGTTAAGAACTTGTGTAAATAAAGCGATTAAAGCACAACATCCACCACAAACCCAGCAATCTGAAATCAAACAAATAAAACAGTAAAGGCCCCGGATAATCAAACGTATATAACCAACGATTTAATAGATGAGAAAAAATGAAACCCTAAAAACCAAACCGATCTGATATTTAGGAGTTCTAAATTGCAGAAGACAAGAAGCGATTTAAAAAAGATAAAACTGTATAGACCACCTTACAACCCTCACCAATCCACTCCTTGATCGCTAATCCAATAATCCCAATGATGAGATTAACAGAAAAACGAGTTAGAAAGGAAGAATTAGGCACGATGGATGGGAGGGTTGTGGCGGCTTTTTTGGGACTAATGTTTTGCAGGATAAGCTGAGAAACGTAATGGAATGCTGAATATTAAGTTGTTTGGAGTGGAAACTGACTTTGTGCTGCTAGGCATAAGTTAGTGCTGCTAGGTTTCTGCTACTATGTTTGAGATTACAGGATACTGTTTTATAAATATGAACGATTAAGGGTTTATATCATTCAATCGTTCACACAAGTGTTTTTGTCCGATCGAAACTCTCTCAAACATAAAACCCTAACTAGTTTTTCATCAATTTATTGCAAAATTCAGCAAAACCCTACCAAAATTTTTCAAAATTCACAATGTCGACTCTATCTTTTGCAGACCAACATAACATGATTGCATTTTTGCAAAAACCAGAGAAAGTGAAGGGTTTACTGAAATTATTGATTTTCTTAATGCTACTCATATTAAGTATGCATTAACAGTAAATCCTACCATATATATTTCCAACATCAGACAGTTTTGGGCTACTGCTAAGGTCAAAACTATTGATAAGGAAGTACAAATTCATGCCCTTGTGGATGGGCAAAATATTATCATTACTGAGTTTTCTGTTAGTGATGTTCTTCATCTAGGAGATGCTGAAGGTACTGAAAATCTTTCAAACTCTACAATTTTTGAAAACCTTACACTGATGGGGTATGAAAGGCAAAGTAATTCTTCAAAATTTTCAAAAGGTGCCTTCTCTCCACAGTGCAAATTCTTAATACACACTATCTTACAATGTCTTAGTCCAAAGACTACTGTTTGAAATATGTTTAGTAGTAATATGGCTTCTGCCACTATCTGCTTAGCTAAAAATCAAAGATTCAATTTTTCAAAATTAAATTTTGATAGTATGGTTAAGGGCTTGGATAGTTCTTCAAATAAATATTACTTATATCCAAGGTTTTTACAACTTCTTATGGACAAACAATTTATACATAAAAAGGTTCATAACAAGGTTTATCCTGCTCTCTCTCACACTAAAAATATTTTTGCTAACATGAAGAGAAAGGGAAAGGACTTTTCAAGCATAGTTACTCCATTGTTTCAAACAATGTTGGAACTAGGTCAAATTCAGGGTGAAGGTTCAGCAATCCCAGCTGATACCCATCACACACCCACAATTTTACCATCCACATCAACAACTCAAAAGACCTATACCCGTAGGTTCACCAAAAAGGGCACTCATCTACCTCAGGCTAGTGCTAGTATGGAAGCAGATGAGGCTATGCATAAGGAGAGGGGTCACAGTTTAGAAAGGCCTGCCACTACTGCTGCTAACTTAGATGTAGAGTAGTACAGTGGTAAAATAAGTAAGATCCGATCTAAGGCAACTTCTAATGAATCCAGTTCCAATGGAACTGATTCATGTGAAGGTCCCAACCAACCGGAAAATATAGGGGGTGTAGATGCTCATGCTAGGTCTGAGGCTATGCCTACCTCACCCAATGATGCACCACTCGGGAGAGGTAACACACTCAGAAGTGCTGAGGGTAGTATTGAACTTATAAATGAATTGATGGCAACCTGTACAAAAATATCAAGGGATGTTCTTGATCTCAAGCAGCTTACAACTTATCAAGGGACTGAAATTACAAGGTTGAAGAGAAGGTTTAGGTATCTTGAAGGAAGACAGAGGTCAAGAACATAGAAAAATAAAAGATTATACAAGATCGATACTACTTCCAGGATTGAATCTTCTGATGTAGCAAAGAGTTTGGGGAAGGATGCTCCCAAACAAGGGAGGAATACAAGCAAAGCTTCAGGGGAGGAAACTGGGGTAGATAATGATGTAATGATAGATGCTCAGTTGGTTGATGATGAGCAGGTTGTTGAAGGTGATGAGTTTGTTGTTGCAGATCAAAAGGATAATGAAAAGATGGTTGAAAAGATGGTTGAAGTGGCTAAAGTGTTAATTGATGCTGCTACAATTAATACTGCTGATGTTGAAGTTAATACTGCTGGTCTAAACGTTAAGGCTGCTAGTGATAAAGTTAGTGCTGTTGAGCCTGAAGTTAGTGATGCTGCTACTAAAATTGATGAAGAAGTAACTATAGCTCAAGCACTTACAAAGTTAAAGAGTACAAGACCTAAGGCAAAAGGAGTTGTGATTAAAGAGCTGATAACGCTCATTTCGTACATGTTTTAGTCGCGTTATTTCTATGTTTGTTTATTATATTTGGTTGTGTTTGTGAACATATTATGCGAAAAAGGTACAAAAGATATATTAAGGTTCAGGTACAATCTAGTCCAAGGGAATAGCTAGAAAGATGGGGAAAAGTTGCTAAATCAGGAGCTTATGCACAATGAAAGATTCTACCCATAATAAAGACCTCGGGAAGATCATCAAAGATAAAGAATCAAGTTACAAAGATTTCCGAGCTCAAGAAAAGATCAAGTGTTGATGAAATGAATGAGAAGTTACATGCAAAGTTTGCTATGAATTATGGCTTGTTTCCTCAACCAAAGGTTCAAGAAATACAACTAAGGCTTAAGTTCAACCCAAGGTTCAAAACTGCCATGCCAACCTTACTCCAAACCTTGGGCTGGAATCTGAACCTCGGGTTGAGACTTCAACCTTGGGTCGCTGCAACTCATCGCACACTTAATGACTTGTAACACCCCAACCCGTCAAGGGTAAAGATATTACAACAATGGTTTCATATCAGAACAAAGCATTCAATACCATAACAGTGGAAGTCTTAACATTTATAATCAAAGGAAAATAAGTCAACATGACTTATGCCAAAATGCAAGACAGAAATAATTGAAGTACATAATAAATCCAAATGCCCAAACAATGGCATAAACAAGTCTAAATCCAAAATGAAAAACTAAGATGACTAAGGTCAAAGCTTCACTCAAATGCTCTCATCCCAAAGCAATACCCAGCAACTAGCTTAAATACCTGCCGCAGGAAAAGGAAATGCGGCTGAGCTACGAGAGCTCAGTGAACAGATATAACGATAACAAGCAGTAATAGATAAAGGTGCAAAGTAAAAGAAGTGAGGATCATAAAAGAAGTGCTGATCAAAGCTCCTACCCGACTGACCCCGATGATCATGTCCATGATCCGTCTGACCTCGTGGCTCAAAACTCCTACCAGTCTGCCCCTTATTTTCCCCATTCTGTCCCCGTGGCTGAACCCTGTCCCCGTCACGGTTCCGCTTAAACCCAATACCCTGATGAAAGATCTCAATGTTGCGAGCTGCATCGCAACATGCTGACGTATCCGGAAACTCAGAATTTAGCAAACGATCAAGAATCCAACTCTTTAGACCCTATTTGTATTGCTTAGCCTGGCGGCTAGCATCACCAGCAATTGTTCCCACAAAACTGACCAACCTTTGAAACCGCTGCAAATATTCCCCTGCATGCTCAGAATCTAACTGGGAAATCGTACTGTACTCTCGTTCAAACCACTGCTGTTCAGAATCAGGAAAGTACCTCTTATAGAAAGTGGTGCGAAACTCAGTCCAAGTACAAGCAAGCACATATGGGTCACCCCCTTTAGCCTGCTTATGCACTTTCCACCAGCTCAGCGCATCCCCTTCTAACTTAAAAGCAGCCAAACGAGTCTTAAACTCGTCCTCACATCCCAACACTTCAAACATTTTCTCCAAGTGTGTAATCCAATCCTCTGCCGCCTGAGGAGTGGCAGCCGAACTGAAAGACAAGGGCTTGAGCTTGTTGAAACTCTCAAGCCAACCATGAATAGTAGTGGGTCGACCCCCACCACCACCAGAACCACCGGAACCACCAGAAGAACCTGCTCCATTACGAATATCATTGATGATCCGAGTGATCACCTCATTGGCGTTAAGGCCCGGTAACATGTTGGCTACAGCATTAGCCACCAAAGCCTCCAAATTAGGGATCTCATCCTCCCCTTCAAAGTCACCTCCAGTATTACGGCGAGTGACAACCATCTGAACGATTAACCAAACGATTAGCAAGATCAAACAATTATGATAGAGTAGGACAAGGAAAAAGAGTGCGCGAAAGGAAACCTAATGTCTACCCAATCCTCACAGGTCAATAGCCTAAGCTCTAAGGTTTCGAAAACCTGGCTCTGATACCATAAATTGTAACACCCCAACCCGTCAAGGGTAAAGATATTACAACAATGGTTTCATATCAGAACAAAGCATTCAATACCATAACAGTGGAAGTCTTAACATTTATAATTAAAGGAAAATAATTAAACATGACTTATGCCAAAATGCAAGACAGATATAATTGAAGTACATAATAAATCCAAATGCCCAAACAATGGCATAAACAAGTCTAAATCCAAAATGGAAAACTAAGATGACTAAGGTCAAAGCTTCACTCAAATGCTCTCATCCCAAAGCAATACCCAGCTCCTAGCTTAAATACCTGCCGCAGGAAAAGGAAATGCGGCTGAGCTACGAGAGCTCAGTGAACATATATAACGATAACAAGCAGTAATAGATAAAGGTGCAAAGTAAAAGAAGTGAGGATCATAAGAGTTAAGGCATAAGCAAATGATAAGAGTAAATGAAAAGGTACAAGATTATAAGGTAAAGGAAAACAGAAATCCACTACGAGCCCAAGTCAAGTCAAGTATCAAGAAATCAAATAGCAAGGTGTACGGAGGGGAGACCTCGGTACCAAGTACAATATAAGGGGATACCTCCAAGGGGTGGAGTCGCGGGCTCCCAAGATGTGAAAGACGTGTATCGCACACACCGTCAGTCACTAAGTAATACAAGTAATATAAACAAGTCAAGTCAAGTCAAGTCAAGTCAAATCTAAGATGCATCCATACGCCCTAGTAGGCCAAGTTCTACCTCTACGTAACAAGTCAAGTATCAAGTCAGGGACGGGACATGTCATCACTCTCCTGCCCTAGAGTCATGCCATCGGTGCATCAATGGCATGGACATGAAACCCTCATGCCTAGTTATGGCTCGTAGTCTCAAACTGTGGGTCAAGGGTCAAGTATCAAGTATTAAGTGTCCAAGTATATATCAAGTGGTTCAAGTCAAATTTCATTTCAAGTATATCATATCAAGGTTTATTGCAAGGTTCAAGTCAAGGTTCAAAACGAGAAATCATGGCAAGGGTTCATAGCAAAGGTTCAAATCAAGTGGATCATATCAAAGGTTCACAATACAAAGGGAACATAACAAGGTTCACAATATCAAGGGGAGCATAGCAAGGTTCAAGGGAAACAAGATAGAAAAGAGAAATAGTTCATCAGAAACCTGTGAAAGGTCAGAATATCTGTACCTTATTAACCAAACAAGCAACAATAAAAGCAAACACGGAGAAGAGTCAAGACCTCTCCTTCTTCACACCTAAAGAAGTAGAAGACGGAATTACAATTGGTTCTTAATTTAGATTACTCATTTTAGTTTATCTTTCCATTTTAGGTAACTTTCCAAATATAGCAAGTTTCCACTTTAAGTAGGTTTACTCATTTTAAGTGATTTTCCATATTTAGTAACTCTAGTTATTAACATTCCCGTTTATCAACTTAAAGTATTTAAGATGACCATTTTAGTAGTTCAAGGTTCATAAGGTTATTTACATATGATTAAGGTTATTATGGTAGTTTTACATATTTGAGGGTTTATTAAGTAATTATGATAAGTTTAAGGACCATTATGCAATTATCATAAAATTAAGGTATAAAGTGTAATTATTATAAAGTTACAGGTTTTTACAAGTTGAGTCCTTTAGTATTATTCAAAATAACAATTTAAACCCTTTGGTTTTGGAAATTAAACAAACAACACTTTTTAAATGTCTTTTTACATTTTATCAGGTTTTAGGTATGATCTGGACCTGTTTCAAATAATTTATGAATCGTATTAGAACTTCTAAATAAAATCTACAAAAATTCACAGATATACCACAATTCCCCTTGTATTTTACCTAATTTTTCCAGATTTTATTAACTAGTATAGGTATGAATGAAAATTCCATTTTCCAAACCTGTTCCAGAATTGCATCTGAAGAAACACCCGAACAGAAATTAATTCTTTACCCCGACTATAAAATTTATAAAAATCTAGAAAAATTCCAGGAACTAATAGACATATCAATTATTACCCAGTTCAAAGGAAACCTGCTAACTCGACATGGTTTGTAATTTAAAAATCGTAGACCTGGACTAATTTTCCAGGTATACGAATTCGATTTGACACTTGTTTTTCCAAAAATCAAAAAGTGGTCTTCCAGGCCTCTAAAAATTACAAAGTTAATTTCTAAAGAAATCTCTTTCATTGAATTTAATTCTAGACTCAAAAACCACTGAAAAACACGTTACCATTATTTTTATACAGTCGATAGAAGTTGAACAAAATTCCAGATCAGTAGCAGTCTTAAACATAACATGTAATCTTTTATGGTTTTCTTAATCCAACCTCTAGTTCTTGATACAAAACACATATACATTCATTAACATAGGTTTAGGTCGATTCACACACCTCATAAACACGTTCATACCCATTATATTTCAGATTCAAAACCAGGTTGATTAATATTAGGGTTTATTAAAATCATTATTTCATGTGATAATTGTTATTTCATGTGACAATGTTTTAACAAGAACAACAATCATGAATTCGAGGATTAACCAAGGAAGAAGATATGAATACCCTCGTAGAACACACGAAGAATCAAAAGCACAAGATCACGTCACCAACAAATCCTTCCTCCTTCTTTCTTCTTGGGTATATCGACAGAAATTAGAGACAAGACAAGGGTCGGTTAGGGTTTTTGCTAAAAGAAATTCGAATGGATTGATACAAGAATATCATGTTTACCTTATGATGAACGACACAAGAATGGAACAAGATTAAGCCTCCTTTTTGTGGGTTTGAGGATCGACAGCAGCAGCAAGGAACAAGGGAAGAGAGCCGAGAGTTTTGTTAGAGAGAAAATAGGGTTTGATAGTTTTTGTGATGATCGGTTATGCCAAGAAAAAGGGAAAACCGTGTGTTAACTTTGGGAGGTATTGATGGACCGAATTTGGGTCCTAATTAGGAGGGATTTTGGGCTTTTAGTCAAGTTAACTTGTTACACAATGAATTTAGTCATAATCCTTGTTATAATACATGGTTTAGGCGTTTTTTGTACAAGTGATAGGCTAGAACATTTTTAATTTAATTATCATATAAGTATTAAGTTAAGAAGTTAAATTTTAGGTAGTTTAATATATAATGTACATTAAGTTAAATACAATTTGTGTTACTTATAAGATTTCTTAAGTTCTCAAAATTTTAATTCGAGGGCATTGTTGTCAATTCATATTATGTTAAATTTTTGGGTTTTACAACTTCTTCCCCTCTAAAAGAAAAATTTTCGTCCTCGAAAATTGAAATGAGCACGAAATGAAAACATACCAGAATAAGAAAGAAATGAGGGTAACTAGCTCGCATCGACTCTTCGTTTTCCCAGGTAGCCTCACGCTCTGGGTGGTTCTTCCAAAGAAACGTTACAAACGGAATAACTTTGTTTCTCATGACTCTTTCCTGTCGATCTAAAACAGCTTCCGGCTCTTCAGAAAAAGACATATCAGGCCGGATCTGATCAAATGGATATGATGCCACGTGCAAAGGATGATAGTTGTATCACCTCAAAAGAGATACATGGAAGACGTTATGCACATGTGACAGCTGAGGAGGCAAAGCTAAACGATAAGAAACCTCTCCGATACGTTCTAAGATCTCAAAAGGACCAATAAATCGAGGACTGAGCTTGCCCTTGATTCCAAAACGCTTAACCCCACGAAACGGCGACACTTTAAGAAATACCCGGTCACCAACATTAAACTCCAGATTTCGACGATGCTTATCAGCATAACTCTTCTGACGAGCACGTGCCTCTTTCAATTTCTCCCTAGCAACGGCCACCTTTTCATTAGTGATCTCAATCATCTCAGGACCCTCAATAAGACGTTCACCCACTTCATTCCAACAAATAGGCGCTCTACACTTACGCCCATATAATATCTCAAATGGAGCCATTCTGATACTCGCATGCCAAATGTTATTATAAGCAAACTCTACTAGACACAAATACTCATCCCAACTTCCGGTCCATTCCAAAGCACAAGCCCGTAACATGTCTTCCAAAGTCTGAATGGTCCTCTCCGATTGACCATCAGTTTGGGGATGAAATGCAGTACTGAACTTAAGACGAGCGCCCCAAGCCTTATGTAGCCCTTTCCAAAAACGCGAAGTGAAACGAGGATCTCTATCAGAAACAATAGACGAAGGAGTACCATGCAATCTAACAATCTCCTGCTGAAAAATCTCCGCCAACTTACCAATACTGTAGTTCATACGAATAGGTAAGAAATGAGCAGATTTAGTTAGCCGATCAACGACCACCCAAATCGCATCATGTCTTTTACGAGTCAAAGGCAATCCAGAAACAAAATCCATGGAAATCTCATCCCATTTCCAGACAGGAATCTCCAAAGGCTGTAACAATCCACTAGCCCTCTGGTGCTCAATCTTGACTTGCTGACAAGTCATACATCTAGCCACAAACGAAGCCACATCCTGCTTCATGCCATTCCACCAAAAGTGATGCTTAAGATCCCGATACATCTTGGTAAAACCAGGATGAATAGTGAAAGGGGAACTATGAGCCTCAGTCAAAACAGCCTCGCACAAATCAGGATCATTAGGCACACATAGGCGATCCTCATACCATACAACTCCGTCATCATCAACTCGGAACTCAGTCTGCTTACCCTCTTCAATATTCTGCACTATAGCCCAAAGCTCACCATCGTCCTTCTGAGCCTCTTTAATATGCAACATAAGGTTTGATTCCACCTTCAAACTCGCCCAGTATCCAACATCGCGTCGAATACACAACTCAACGTCCAACCGCTCTAAGTCCCTGACAACACGGGGTTCAATCTCCAAGCTAGCAATCTGATAGAACTTATGAACACCATCATCAATTAAGTTCTTGGATCGTTTTGAGCCTTAGGGTTCAACAATAACATGTATAATTATGCACAGCGGATTAAAATAAATAACAATGTTATTGACACAAAGTTTTCTTCATTATCATAACCAGCCTCAATATAACACGGTTACCCAACAGTAACAAACAATCTTCCCCTATTTGATGATGACAAAACAAACACCGTCTTGTACGAACTTCCCTAGACGAAGTAGCAGAAGTTGAGATAATTAAATCTCACCATGAATGAAACAATCTTTGTCTTCCCCTTAAACCATGCCATGCTACCACCACATCTCTTCCCCTTTTTGTTATCAACAAATAGGGTACGTATGAAAATAATGATCTCGACCACCACTAACCAATATCACAAACTTCCAATCCAAGTCGTCAAATGTTTCAAATTGCCCTCCATGAAGCTCAAATACGAATAATGAATCCAAAACAATAGAAACTCCAACTAGTAGTAGTAATAATGATCAACAGTAGTAAAAATCAAACACTTCCCCTCGAGTGATGCATGAACATCAAATGATTCTTCAAATCAGTAGGCTTTATATATTGTTGAAGAAAAATAATCATTACCAATTTGATGTTGAAGTAGAAGAAACCAACCTTGTGTCCTATGCCTTGTACTAAATACGACTTCGAACGTATACTTCACGTATAGGGAGACCGCAATCTCTTGACAACAACCACTGAGCACTACAATGTAACTCCTTCAAGTGTTTTGTCAATTCTTAGTCACCTGAACGAACAAACAAGTTACCTCCCCAAAAGGTATGCTAAGACACAACCTTGATAAATTCAACCGCATCATCAAAGAAATAATAAATAATCCTCTCCTCCAATAAGAAAATTAATACGAACCTTTAAACATTAACGAACAAAAACCAAAAATCCTTGTGTGTGTGAACTTCCCCTGTGTGTGTGTAAACCAATAACTCCATATACTTCCCCTCACTGCTTGTAAATCATGCTACTATACCGAACCAAACACAATAAGCACAGCAGCAGAAAAATAATATACGTAGCAGCAGAGTCAATACGTATCAGCAGAGTGAATATATGTCGATCAGCAGAATCAATATGCGTACCAGCAGAGTAAAATTACATCGAACAGCAGAGTCATATAACAATCAGCAGAGTTATATAACAAACAGCATAGTGAAATTACCACCGACAGCAGAGTAAAATAACTAAGCAGCAGAGTATAATATAAGCAGCAGCAGAGTAAAATATCTACCATTCGCTCCATCAGTAGCCCAAAAACGAAGAATAATTCAATCTAAACTTACCACGCATCAGCTTTGCACCGACCCCACTGACTAACAATCAACATTAATGACCTCTGTTCACCTTGTCAGACCCATGTGCAATCAAAACTTGCTAACATTGAATTAAATAATCTTTCGTTTGACCAAAAAAAATTCTGCTATTCAATCCTCATTAATTGAACATCACCGACCCACATGAATAAAACTCACCATTAATTCATGATCAGTACGAGGACAATCATTGAACTTGTACGAGGTTGGAGTCGAAGACGACAAACCTTTTTAATTGTTCCACTTCAATTAATAATAATACGAGGAAACAGTACCGTACCTTTTTGCTTTTAAAAACGATGAACGTGAATAATTCACATCGATCAGAAGTCTTCTTCAAATCTGCTCTTCTATCATCAAATAAACTTTGTGAATCCCTAGGTAACGAGCTCCCCAAGCTCTGATACCACCTGATAGAACTTATGTGCGTCGTCATCAATTAAGTTCTTGGATCGTTTTGAGCCTTAGGGTTCAACAATAACATGTATAATTATGCACAGCGGATTAAAATAAATAACAATGTTATTGACACAAAGTTTTCTTCATTATCACAATCAGCCTCAATATAACACGGTTACCCAACAGTAACAGGGATCAAGAGATCCTTGAGGCTACGAACAAACTTGTTTAGGCGTTTATAATCACACGCCTAAACACACACACACACACCTTTAATCTACATCTTGGAAGACATATGAAAAACCTATTCCCTGAATTCTGTTTATATAACACAGAATTAGGGTTACAAGAATACTACGAAGGACTAAAATATAAATTTTCTTTTGCAAGTAAGTCCTTCTTGTTTTATTCTTTCTTGTTTCATTCTTTATGTTTTGTATCATCAAATCCATAAACCCAACACAATCATACCAGATTTCTGGCTAAGGGCATCGGCAACAACATTTGCCTTGCCTGGATGATACTGGATATTCGTGTCATAATCCTTAAGAAGCTCTAAGTATCTCCTCTGTCTCATATTAAGCTCCTTTTGGGTAAAGATGTATTTGAGACTCTTATGATCTGTGAAGATATCACACGATTCGCCATACAAGTAAAGTCTCCAGATTTTCAAAGAAAACACAACAGCCGCCAATTCAAGATCATGGGTCGGATAATTCTCTTCGTAGGGTTTCAATTGCCTGGAAGCATAGGCAATCACCTTACCGTGTTGCATAAGCACACAGCCTAAACCCTTCTTTGAAGCGTCACTATAAATCTGAAAACCTCCAGAACCAGGCGGTAAAGTCAAAATAGGAGCGGACACCAATCTCCGTTTCAACTCCTCGAAACTCTGCTCACGCTCATCCGTCCATACAAATTTCTCACCCTTTCGCATCAACTGAGTCAAAGGTAAGGCCAACTTCGAGAATCCCTCAACAAAACGCCTGTAGTAACCAGCTAATCCTAGAAAACTCCTAACTTCATTCACTGTACTAGGTCTTGGCCACTTGGTGATAGCGTCAACCTTAGATGGATCCATGGTGATGCCATCTGCAGACACAATGTGACCAAGGAAAGCAACTTGGTTCAGCAAGAACTCACATTTCGAAAATTTAGCGTACAATTTCTGTTGTCTCAGAATACCTAAAACAATATGCAGATGCTGCTCATGCTCTTCTTCCGATTTAGAGTACACCAAGATGTCATCGATGAAAATGATAACGAATTTATCAAGATATTCATGGAAAACCCGATTCATTAAGTCCATAAACACCGCAGGAGCATTAGTTAATCCAAAGGGCATAACCAGAAACTCATAATGACCATATCGGGTATGGAAAGCAGTTTTAGAAACATCCTGCTCCTTTACCCGCAATTGGTGATAACCAGATCGCAAGTCAATTTTAGAAAAGACTTTAGCTACTTGCAATTGATCAAACAAATCATCAATACGAGGAAGAGGATAACGATTTTAGATGGTAATACGATTCAGTTCACGATAGTCAATGCACAAACGCATACTACCGTCCTTCTTCTTTACAAATAGGACATGAGCACCCCATGGCGAGACACTAGGCCGAATAAAACCGTTCTCCAACAATTCTTCCAACTGCTCCTTTAGCTCCTTCAATTCAACAGGTGCCATCTGATACGGAGCCTTAGAGATAGGTTCGGCACCGGGAATCAATTCAATACCAAATTCAATTTCTCTAGTCGGAGGAAGACCAAGAAGTTCTTCAGGAAAAACATCAACAAAATCTCGAACAATGGGAACGCTAGCAACATCAAGACTCTCCAAAGATGAATCTTTCACAGAAGCCAGATAACCTTGGCAACCATGAGATATCAAGGTCCGTGCTTTCATAGCAGAAATGATTTTAACAGATTTAAGAAGGCGAGATTCATGATAAACAAATTCGGGTCGATTCAGATCACCAAATATCACATTTCTGGCATGGCAGTCAATGGTAGCTCTATGGGAAGCCAACCAATCCATACCCAAGATTATATCAAAATCAATCATATCAAGAGGAAGCAAATTAGCCGGACGAATCCGATCATCAAAGTGCAAGGGACAATTTACAAATTCATGATCGATGAGAAGACAATTCTTCATTGGGGTAGAGATAGCTATTTGATTTATTAATGGTGTTGGAGACATATTAAGTTTCTTAGCAAGTTTCAAGGATATAATAGAGTGTGTTGCGCCAGTATCAAATAATGCGAAGACAGTACAGTCACCAATATAAAGGATGCCAGTAATGGTACCTGACGCCTTAGCTTCCTGGTCATGAGTAGTCAAATACACACGACCTGTATTAGGAGGAGGAGGAGGGAGGTAGTTCACAATCGCTGCTGGATTCTGCTTAGGACAATCCTTCACCCTATGCTCAGTAGAACCACACCCATAGCAAGCACCAGAAGCCTTACGACAAGCTCCAGTATGATTCTTCCCACAAGAAGCACAAATAGGTATGGGAGGTAAGTTCTCAGATGATCTCCTCTGAGTGCCCGATCCAGAAGCCCGATTCTGCTGATAACCCCTGGAAGACTAATCCTTCCACTGCCTCTGACTATCATTGCGCCCTTGACGATCATTACCCTGTCTAGAAGCCGACCTAGAATCCTGACCCCTCGAATCCGGTCTCTGCTGATCAAAGCTCCTACCCGACTGACCCCGATGATCATGTCCATGATCCGTCTGACCTCGTGGCTCAAAACTCCTACCAGTCTGCCCCTTATTTTCCCCATTCTGTCCCCGTGGCTGAACCCTGTCCCCGTCACGGTTCCGCTTAAACCCAACACCCTGATGAAAGATCTCAATGTTGCGAGCTGCATCGCAACATGCTGACGTATCCGGAAACTCAGAATTTAGCAAACGATCAAGAATCCAACTCTTTAGACCCCATTTGTATTGCTTAGCCTGGCGGCTAGCATCACCAGCAATTGGTCCCACAAAACTGACCAACCTTTGAAACCGCTGCAAATATTCCCCTGCATGCTCAGAATCTAACTGGGAAATCGTACTGTACTCTCGTTCAAACCACTGCTGTTCAGAATCAGGAAAGTACCTCTTATAGAAAGTGGTGCGAAACTCAGTCCAAGTACAAGCAAGCACATATGGGTCACCCCCTTTAGCCTGCTTATGCGCTTTCCACCAGCTCAGCGCATCCCCTTCTAACTTAAAAGCAGCCAAACGAGTCTTAAACTCGTCCTCACATCCCAACACTTCAAACATTTTCTCCAGGTGTGTAATCCAATCCTCTGCCGCCTGAGGAGTGGCAGCCGAACTGAAAGACAAGGGCTTGAGCTTGTTGAAACTCTCAAGCCAACCATGAATAGTAGTGGGTCGACCCCCACCACCACCAGAACCACCAGAACCACCAGAAGAACCTGCTCCATTACGAATATCATTGATGATCCGAGTGATCACCTCATTGGCGTTAAGGCCCGGTAACATGTTGGCTACAGCATTAGCCACCAAAGTCTCCAAATTAGGGATCTCATCCTTCCCTTCAAAGTCACCTCCAGTATTACGGCGAGTGACAACCATCTGAACGATTAACCAAACGATTAGCAAGATCAAACAATTATGATAGAGTAGGACAAGGAAAAAGAGTGCGCGAAAGGAAACCTAATGTCCACCCAATCCTCACAGGTCAATAGCCTAAGCTCTAAGGTTTCGGAAACCTGGCTCTGATACCATAAATTGTAACACCCCAACCCGTCAAGGGTAAAGATATTACAACAATGGTTTCATATCAGAACAAAGCATTCAATACCATAATAGTGGAAGTCTTAACATTTATAATTAAAGGAAAATAATTAAACATGACTTATGCCAAAATGCAAGACAGATATAATTGAAGTACATAATAAATCCAAATGCCCAAACAATGGCATAAACAAGTCTAAATCCAAAATGGCAAACTAAGATGACTAAGGTCAAAGCTTCACTCAAATGCTCTCATCCCAAAGCAATACCCAGCTCCTAGCTTAAATACCTGCCGCAGGAAAAGGAAATGTGGCTGAGCTACGAGAGCTTAGTGAACAGATATAATGATAACAAGCAGTAATAGATAAAGGTGCAAAGTAAAAGAAGTAAGGATCATAAGAGTTAAGGCATAAGAAAAAGGTAAGAGTAAATGAAAAGGTACAAGATTATAAGGTAAAGGAAAACAGAAATCCACTACGAGCCCAAGTCAAGTCAAGTATCAAGTAATCAAGTAACAAGGTGTACGGAGGGGAGACCTCGGTACCAAGTACAATATGAGGGGATACCTCCAAGGGGTGGAGTCGCGGGCTCCCAAGATGTGAAAGACGTGTATCGCACACACCGTCAGTCACCAAGTAATACAAATAATATAAACAAGTCAAGTCAAGTCAAGTCAAATCTAGGATGCATCCATACGCCCCAGTAGGCCAAGTTCTACCTCTACGTAACAAGTCAAGTATCAAGTCAGGGACGGGACAGGTCATCACTCTCCTGCCCTAGAGTCATGCCATCGGTGCATCAATGGCATGGACATGAAACCCTCATGCCTAGTTATGGCTCGTAGTCTCAAACTGTGGGTCAAGGGTCAAGTATCAAGTATTAAGTGTCCAAGTATATATCAAGTGGTTCAAGTCAAATTTCATTTCAAGTATATCATATCAAGGTTTATTGCAAGGTTCAAGTCAAGGTTCAAAAAGAGAAATCATGGCAAGGGTTCATAGCAAAGGTTCAAATCAAGTGGATCATATCAAAGGTTCACAATACAAAGGGAACATAGCAAGGTTCACAATATCAAGGGGAGCATAGCAAGGTTCAAGGGAAACAAGATAGAAAAGAGAAAGAGTTCATGAGAAACCTGTGAAAGGTCAGAATATCTGTACCTTATTAACCAAGCAAGCAACAATAAAAGCAAACACGGAGAAGAGTCAATACCTCTCCTTCTTCACACCTAAAGAAGTAGAAGACGGAATTACAATTGGTTCTTAATTTAGATTACTCAGTTTAGTTTATCTTTCCATTTTAGGTAACTTTCCAAATATAGCAAGTTTCCACTTTAAGTAGGTTTACTCATTTTAAGTGATTTTCCATATTTAGTAACTCTAGTTATTAATAATCCCGTTTATCAACTTAAAGTATTCAAGATGACCATTTTAGTAGTTCAAGGTTCATAAGGTTATTTACATATGATTAAGGTTATTATGGTAGTTTTACACATTTGAGGGTTTATTAAGTAATTATGATAAGTTTAAGGACCATTATGCAATTATCATAAAATTAAGGTATAAAGTGTAATTATTATAAAGTTACAGGTTTTTACAAGTTGAGTCCTTTAGTATTATTCAAAATAACAATTTAAACCCTTTGGTTTTGGAAATTAAACAAACAACACTTTTTAAATGTCTTTTCACATTTTATCAGGTTTTAGGTATGATCTGGACCTGTTTCAAATAATTTATGAATCGTATTAGAACTTCTAAATAAAATCTACAAAAATTCACAGATATACCTCAATGTCCCTATTATTTTACCTAATTTTTCCAGATTTTATTAACTAGTATAGGTATGAATGAAAATTCCATTTTCCTAACCTGTTCCAGAATTGCATCTGAAGAAACACCCGAACAGAAATTAATTCTTTACCCCGTCTATAAAATTTATAAAAATCTAGAAAAATTCCAGGAACTAATAGACATATCAATTATTACCCAGTTCAAAGGAAACCTGCTAACTCGGCATGGTTTGTAATTTAAAAATTGTAGACCTGGACTAATTTTCCAGGTATACGAATTCGATTTGACACTTGTTTTTCCAAAAATCAAAAAGTGGTCTTCCAGGCCTCTAAAAATTACAAAGTTAATTTCTAAAGAAATCTCTTTCATTGAATTTAATTCTAGACTCAAAAACCACTGAAAAACACGTTACCATTATTTTTATACAGTCTATAGAAGTTGAACAAAATTCCAAATCAGTAGCAGTCTTAAACATAACATGTAATCTTTTATGGTTTTCTTAATCCAACCTCTAGTTCTTGATACAAAACACATATACATTCATTAACATAGGTTTAGGTCGATTCATACACCTCATAAACACGTTCATACCCATTGTATTTCAGATTCAAAACCAGGTTGATTAATATTAGGGTTTATTAAAATCATTATTTCATGTGATAATTGTTATTTCATGTGACAATGTTTTAACAAGAACAACAATCATGAATTCGAGGATTAACCAAGGAAGAAGATATGAATACCCTCGTAGAACACATGAAGAATCAAAAGCACAAGATCACGTCACCAACAAATCCTTCCTCCTTCTTTCTTCTTGGGTATATCGACAGAAATTAGAGACAAGACAAGGGTCGGTTAGGGTTTTTGCTAAAAGAAATTCGAATGGATTGATACAAGAATATCATGTTTACCTTATGATGAATGACACAAGAATGGAACAAGATTAAGCCTCCTTTTTGGTGGGTTTGAGGATCGACAGCAGCAGCAAGGAACAAGGGAAGAGAGCCGAGAGTTTTGTTAGAGAGAAAATAGGGTTTGATAGTTTTTGTGATGATCGGTTATGCCAAGAAAAAGGGAAAACCCTGTGTTAACTTTGGGAGGTATTGATGGACCGAATTTGGGTCCTAATTAGGAGGGATTTTGGGCTTTTAGTCAAGTTAACTTGTTACATAATGAATTTAGTCATAATCCTTGTTATAATACATGGTTTAGGCGTTTTTTGTACAAGTGATAGGTTAGAACATTTTTAATTTAATTATCATATAAGTATTAAGTCAAGTAGTTAAATTTTAGGTAGTTTAATATATAATGTACATTAAGTTAAATACAATTTGTGTTACTTATAAGATTTCTTAAGTTCTCAAAATTTTAATTCGAGGGCATTGTTCTCAATTCATATCATGGTAAATTTTTGGGTTTTACATGTCTACTTTTAATGATCTAACTCTTCATATGGGTTGTCATTATGCTTCATTTACTTCAAGTCCAGAATTTTATGACATTTGGTGCCCAAGAAACTTGCTTGTTGGCCAAGGAGTAGTTTTCTATTAATTAGAAGCATTGGCTAGAGAGAAAAGACACATACTCATATACCATATTTCTCATACTCTCTCAAGAAGGCTACAAAGAAGAAAACGTTACGACTCTTTTATGAAAGTTATAATAAGTTAAAAACTCACGCTTCTCTCTGGTGAATGGCGATTGTCTTCAAAAAAAAACCCTAACCTTACTAAATTCGATTCCTGATCCTTCTATCTTGTTCTAATCCTAATAACGATCGTGTTTTCTGCTTGATTAACTTGTTTAATTCAACGTTAACATTATTTTTATTAGGATCCAATCTCGATTAGATTAGTTTATCGTTTTTAGGGTTTTTTTCTGTCAAT
Organism: Artemisia tridentata subsp. tridentata; assembly: GCA_021014915.2. NCBI lineage: Eukaryota > Viridiplantae > Streptophyta > Magnoliopsida > Asterales > Asteraceae > Artemisia > Artemisia tridentata. Next base: position 116,237,524 of record CP139503.1, read on the forward strand.
CGCTTTTAGGGTATCGACTTTTATCATTCGTTATTTTCTTGTTTATGGACTTTATATTCATGCCTTAACTTGGTTGAGGCAATCTCGTTTTGAAGATTAGGCGGCGTTCTTCTTGTTTTTCTGTTTTAGCGATAGTTTTATTTTTTAGGGTTTCGCAGATTTCTTTTTAAGTTGCTATGGAGAGAGTGAGTGATTTTAATGTTGATGTTGGTGGTTTGCAGTCAAGAATGCGGAGGTTGAAACAACATGATGCTGGAGACGCCTGTGTCTACCAGCCACGTATGGCTACTATGGTTGTTAATAACCCTAATGTTACTTAACCTGTTGTTACTAAACCACAGTCTGAATCGTACCCTGCTATTCCGCAACCTGGGCTTGGAGGATCTTCTGTATTTGGCTCATCCTTTGCTTCGCAAGATGAGCAAATTACTTTGGATGATTTTGCTAATATACCTGATGGTGATGGTATTCATGTTGCTTCGAATGCTGGGAGGTTTAAGTTGAATGATCCACAAACAGGTACACTCCATACTGATGCTAATAATACATATGGTCCACGAGAGGGTTCACAACCTACGAAACCTTTTTCGTATGCTAATGCCACCAGTTCAAACACTATGAAGAAGAAGGTAAACTTTAGACCCTTGGAAACTGAAAATGTGATGGAGGATGTAGAGCTTACTATTCCACTAAAGGTTGTTGAAGAAGTTAGTATCCGTTTTGATAACACTCTTTACGGTTACTTTATTGGTAAACAGGTTGCTTTCCCCGTCGTGGAATATTATGCACGTACCACATGGTCAAAGTTTGGTATTAAAAGGGTGATGATGAACTCAAAGGGATTTTTCTTTTTCATGTTTGATACAAAAAAGGGGTTGGATGATGTGCTTGAAGAGGGGCCTTGGATGATTCGTAATATCCCTATCATATTGAAACCTTGGACCATGAATACAAACTTATTGAAGGAAGATTTAACTCGTGTCCCTGTTTGGGTTAAGTTCCATGATGTTCCAATGGCGGTCTTTTCGGAGGATGGTCTTAGCCTTATTGCTACGAAAATAGGTAATCCTATTATGCTTGACTCGTTTACCACTACTATGTGTTTAGAATCGTGGGGCCGTTGTAGTTTTGCTCGTGCATTGATTGAAGTTAAATCTGAAAATGACTTGAAAAATAGTCTTACGATTGGTGTTCCTTTACTTAATGGGATGGGTTATACAAAAGAAACCATAAAGGTGGAGTATGAGTGGAAGCCCCCACGTTGTGATACATGCAAAATTTTTGGTCATTCGTGTGAGCAATGCCCTAAGAAAGCTACTGTTACTCCTAATGTGGTGGGAAAGGATGCTGATGGGTTTCAAACTGCTGGAGGGAAGCGTGCTAATACTAAGAGTGGTGCTCCAACAGGTGGTACAAGAGTGGGTCAGAAGTTTGTTTATAAGCCTAAAGGTACTACTAATACTAATGTAGGTTCGGGCTCTAGCAAGTCTAATGTGTCGAATACTACTACTTCAAAAGCGGCTCCTAAAACTAGTTCATCTAATACTAGTAACCCCAATACTAAAAACGTTTATTCTGGTCCTGAAGGGAACACAAGTGGTACGCATGATGCTAAATTGACTAAGGATAAAGGTATCCAGCTTACTAAGTCATTTGGTGTTCTTAATGAGGATTTGGATGGAATTGTTGATGTTTTAGAACCGGTGGATACTGGAGGTGATGATTTATTACATGACTATGGTGAAACAGCAGGTTTTATGGCTTCTACATCCAAGGATCACACTAACACTACAAGGGCAAGCACTCCTGATTTGAGGGGTTCTAATGTTTAGTGTTGCTTCTTGGAACATTAGGGGTTTGAACCACTCCCCTAAACAAAAAGAGGTTCGTCAGGTGGTGAATGAGAATAACCTATGTTTATGTGCTATTTTGGAATCTCATGTTAATGCGTCTTGTGTTTATGATACTTGTGCTAATGTGTACCGTACTTGGAAGTGGACCTCTAATGGGAGTCTATGTCATAAGGGTTCTCGTATTATCCTTGGTTGGGATGATACTATTGTTGATGTTTTGATTATGTCTCAAACTAACCAGGTTATGCATGTGCAGGTCAATATAAAGGCTGATAATAAAGCTTTCTTTGTTTCATTTATTTATGCTCACAACTACTATATTGACCTTCGTGTGCTTTGGTATGATCTTGAGGTTCATGGTAGTCTTATGCGTGACAAACCTTGGGTGCTGCTTGGTGACTTCAATGCCTCGTTATTTTTGGAAGATAAATCTGGAGGTGGCTATGAGCCTACTATTGCTATGACTGAGTTTAAAGATTGTGTCAACAACATTAAAGTCATGGATCTTAATTCTTCGGGTTTACACTATACTTGGAACCAGAAACCGAAGGGTGGCAATGGTATATTGAAGAAGCTTGATCGTGTTATGGGTAATGTTAAATTTAGTGATGATTTTCCGGGATCTTTTTCTATATTTCAACCTTACCGTATTTCTGACCATTCTCCTTGTGTTCTTAGAATTCCCATAATTACTAAGAAGAAGCCAAAACCGTTTAAATTCTTTAATTTCATAACACATAAACCACGGTTTTTGGATGTTGTTAGACAGTGTTGGAGCAACGACCTGCAAGGTCACAATATGTTTAAGGTGGTTAAAAGGCTTAAGGGTCTGAAATCGCCTATTAGGAAGCTCCTTAAGGACCAAGGTAATATCTATGCCCGTGTTATTAATTTACGTGCAGAGTTAGATGAAGTTCAAAAGGCTCTTGATAAGGACCCTAATAACACTGTGCTTCGTGATGAGGAGGCTATTTATCTTGAGGCTTTTAGAAATGCTTTATTGGATGAGGAACGTTTTTTGAAACAAAAGGCAAAAGTTGATTGGCTTCGTGAGGGTGACTCTAATTCTTCTTATTTCCATAATGTTGTCAAGAGTAGGAATCATAGAAGTCGCATTGAGCTTGTTACTGACGCCAATAATGTTATGCATCAAGGTAATGAAGTTCCTAATGTCTTCGTTCAACATTATGAGAATTTTCTTGGTGTGGAAGGTAATACAATTCAGTTGTCCAATCAAATGGTTTTCTCCTCTACTATTGATTCGGATAGGACTGTTTGGATGGTGAGGGACGTGTCTAATGATGAAATTAAGGATGCTATGTTCTCTATTGGTGGTAATAAGGCCCCGGGTCCAGATGGTTTCACGGCTGCCTTTTTCAAAAAGGCATGGGATATTGTTGGTAATGATGTATGTTTGGCGATTCGGGACTTTTTTAATAATGGGCATCTTCTAAAGGAGCCTAATCATACTATTATTGCTCTTGTTCCTAAAGTCTCCACTCCGCTAAGGTAAATGATTACAGGCCTATCTCTTGTTGTAATGTTCTTTATAAATGCATTAGTAAAATTATTACTAATCGTATTAAAGAGGGGCTTGGAGATGTTGTTAGTATTAACCAGTCTGCTTTTGTTCCGGGGCGTAATATTTCTGATAATATTCTTCTTACTCAAGAATTAATGCGTATCCACCACCGCCCTCGTGGACCGCCTAGATGTGCCTTTAAGATTGATATACAGAAGGCTTATGATACTGTTGATTGGCGTTTTCTTGAGAAAATTCTGGTTGGATTTGGGTTTCACACCACGATGGTCTCATGGATCATGGCTTGTATTACTAGTGTCTCGTACTCCATATGCATTAATGGGGATATTTATGGCTGGTTTCGGGGCAGAAGGGGACTTCGTCAAGGTGATCCTATGTTGCCTTATTTGTTTACTCTTGTTATGGAAGTTTTAACTCTTTTATTGCAGCAAAGGGTGGAGCAGTCAACTGAATTCCAATACCACAACTTATGTGAAAGGCAGAAAATTATTAACTTATGATTTGCTGATGACCTCTTTATTTTTACTCATGGTGATGTTGTTTCAGCTAGTGTGGTTATGGATACTCTAGAGGAATTCAAGAATGTATCGGGCCTGGTTCCATGTATTCCTAAGAGCACGGCGTTCTTTTGTCATGTGCCTAATCAGGTGAAGTTGTCTATTTTAAACTCTTTGTCCTTTAATGAAGGTACTCTTCCGTTAAGTATTTGGGCGTCCCCTGATATCTTTACGGTTGTTGTTTCGGGATTGTAAAGTACTAGTGGAAAGGGTTCAAAATAAGATTGCTGATTGGAAGAATAAATTTTTATCTATGGAGGGTCGTTTGCAGCTCATTATTTCTGTTTTATCATCTATGCATATATATTGGGCTTATGTCTTTATTCTTCCCGTTCGTGTCATTCATGATCTTGAACAGCTTATGCGTGGGTTTTTATGGTGTCAAGGTGATATGAAAAAGGGCAAGGCAAAGGTAGCGTGGGATGATATTTGTAAACCAAAAGAGGAGGGTGGTCTTGGTATTCGTAGCCTTCATGAATTTAATGTGGCACTTATGGCGAAACATGTTTATAGTATTCTGACCCATAAAGAATCTTTATGGGTTAAATGGATTCATGCTTATAAACTTCGTGGTAGGAGTTTTTGGGATGTTCCATGCACGGGTGATATGAGTTGGGGCTGGAGGAAATTGCTTATGATCCGTCCTATTATTCGGTCTTTTTTCTGGTTCCATATTCGTAATGGGAAGAGGGCGTCTATATGGTTTGATAATTGGTGTTCATTGAGTCCTCTTAGGAGTTTGCTTACTACTAGAGATATATCTCGTTCGGGGTTTTCTCTTAATGATGCTGTGGGTGATCTTATTGCTGATGGCGATTGGAGATGGCCTATTGATTGGGTAGATAGGATTCCCGAGCTAGTGCTTATTAATGTTCCCACGTTATTAGATGGTGTTGAGGATGAGCTGGTTTGGAGAATGCCCAATGGCGATGTGAAGCCATTTAATATTTCACGTGTATGGGATTCTGTTCGTATAAGGGCTAATCTGGTTCCATGGTTTCATGTCGTGTGGTTCCCTCAATGTATTCCGAAACATGCATTTAACATGTGGCTGGTCGTTAGTTGCAAGCTGAAAACGCAAGATAGGTTGAGGCAATGGGATGTCGGTCCTTCGACTGACTTAAACCTGCTTCGTTGTCCACTCTGTGATAATCAACCTGATTCTCATACTCACCTCTTTTTTGAGTGCCCTTTTTCTTTACAGGTGTGGACAAGAGTTCATACGCTATGTGGTATGGATAACATTCCACCTAGGATTGATGATGCTGTTGCGTATCTTATACCTTTGTCTAAAGGAGGTTCTGCTGGTAGTGTGATTTCTCGTCTTCTTCTTGCTGCTTCATGCTACTTTATTTGGCGGTGAACGTAATTCGAGGCTCTTTAAGAAGAGGCTTAAGTCATATACTCAGGTGTTTGATGATATTGTTACCATTGTTCGATTGAAGATCCTCTCCTTTCGGTTTACAAAGAACTCTTTGCAGATTCGAAGGATTTTGGATACATGGAGGCTTCCTGGATCGGTGATCATTGTTGGTGGTTCAAGCTTATGATGGGACGCTACCTATGGTTTGTTTTGTACATGAGGGGAGTGCCAGGAATGGGTTGTACTCTTTTTCCCTACTCTAAGGTTTTCCCACTTGGTTTTTTCTTGGAAAGGGTTTTTAAGGAGGCAAACTTCCTGGGTCACCTTGCTCCTTTCGTGTTTATGGGTGGAAGCGGGATGTTCGCTGGTTACAAGTTTATTCTTGTTTATGCCTAGTTAGTTGATTTGTAATTTAGCTAGGTTTGTTTGTGTTTATGGCCTGTCATAAACACTAGTTTATCAAGCTTTTGCTTGAGGTTAATGTGGTACTCTGCCACATTCCATTTGTACTTAACATTATTTTTTGGTTATATATTTACCGGGGTATACCCTTTTACCCAAAAAAAAGAAGAAAACGTTGGGAGAAGTTGACTTACATTCATTATCCATCATTGTAATCATCAAAGGAATCATTGTTGATCACCTCATAATTGTTCCTAAGTCTTGTAATCATCATTACAACTTTTGTAAGACTCTTTAATCATGTTTTCAAGTGATATAATTTCTGTGATTATTACTTTGTTTGCCATGAGCGGCTAAGTGCCTTGTGCACTTGCCTAGATGATGTTTGTTACATGAATGTTGATTGATTATGACTCTATGGTTCTAATTCAATGAAAAGCTAATACTAAGATCGAATTGTGCTTTCAAAGTTTTCATAAACAAAAGAGTTATCAAGTTTGGTTGATTATTAATGGTGTAATAGGTCGAAAGAGACATTGTTATTTAATCAATTGTAAACCTTTGTCTATGAAGGTGTTACCTTATGTATTGACCATTTCATATGTAACTTGGTTAAACTTAGAAAACTAAAAGTGTAGTTGTCAATTACTTGTGAAACGATAGCGAATCAAGTGATTGAATTGTGTTAGTCTTGTTTGATCAAAACTTAATATTGTTTTTGTCATCTTAAAATCTTGACGAGGATTGAAAGTGTTGAAAAAAAGAGGATTAGTACACCAACTAATCAAATTAGAGCACCATCTAATTTATTGATCATAATCGATTTGAACTATTGTCATAATCATATCAAGGGAATTGTGCAAACTAGTCTAGGCAAGTGTAGTTTTTAATATATTGAATTTACATCATCATCATTATTTGCTTGCTTTATATCATCATCATTACTAAGTCTTTGTTATAATCAAACTCACGTTACATAAAAACTAAACAAATCCTTGTGAACGACCTCTTGCTACGCACGGACGAGTATACTTGCTCGTATGTGTTTCGTTTGAATCATTGGTAGATCATGTTTATAAATTTAAAACTTGCACTCTCGACACACATCAAGAGCCAACACAATTTTTTTTTGGGTAAAGGGGAGTAATCCTGCACCCTGGTAAATAGATTAACCAAAAAAAATGTTTAAGTACAATGGATATAAGTGAAATCTCATATCTCAGCCCGTTACATGGGCAGTTACATGAAGAAAGTCCCGTAGGACACTAACAAATAACCACAATATAAGAGGGACACACACCACTCTTATAACTAATAAACGAACATAAAAATACAACGACTATAAAATTACAAATTAAAAACTCAAGTTAACCACTTGATTCTTCAAAAGTCGTCATAAATGTCCATAACCATCAACGATGCAGCCTTTACCATTCTAATACTTGAACAGCACTAATCCACGCCAAATAACTACGACGTACTTCCATTGATCCAAAAAGGACCAAACCAGTACTACGACTTGATCCAACACCTCATTTGCTACAGCTAATAACGGAGTAAAACTCTAGCTAAGAATGTAATCTAATGCATCATGATCAATCATAGACGAAACATAGGGTTAAGCAACTCTAACTTACACACTAAGGTACGAATCAGCATACCATTAAACAACCCAATGGCTCGTATGACATACCACATAAACGAGAATGATGACCAACTCCACAATGGATCGTAGACCATCAGCAACACTCATCAAGTACAGAACCATCATACGATTAGCAAAACACGCCACATAGGGTAAACAGATCGAAACAAACAGAAATGACGACCATGGAACAAAACTGGATTGAATGATGACCTGTTGTAACCTAACTTCCAGCAACCACATAGGGTAAACAGATCCAACCTTAACTTCCAGCGACCACAACAGCTATCCTTAGAAGAAAAATCAAAGCTCTTCATGGAAATCTTGGCCAAGAGAAAGAAGTTCTTCGCTCAGAAGAGGACTGAAGCAAAGAGAAACAAACCACCCACCAAAGCTAAACAAAGGAAAGTAATGAGTACATATCCGAAAAACATGGATAAGTAGAAGCCTAGTCAGTTGAAGAATCTTAGTTTTGAAAAGATAAAAGATCAGATTGACAAGGTATTCAAGAGGGTAAATACTTTCATTACTATAAATGAAGATGAGGTGGTAAGAGGTTCTAAGAGAACAGGAGATGAAATAGAACCTGATAGCAGCAAGAAGCAGAAAATTAATGAGTAGACAGAGCAAAAGCAATCAGTTGATAATAAACAAAATGCTGATGATGACAAAGGTACAGAACAAGATACTAAGCAGTATATAACAGTGGTTTCTGATGATGATGAAGAGCCAACTATTGATGTTATACCTTTGGCTACAAAACTTCCAGATATTGTTGGTTGGAGAATATATAAAGAGGGCATAAAGAAAATAGTATATGAAATCAAAAGAGCTAATGGAAAGTTTTATATATTCTTCAGGTTTAAATAGATGTTAAGAAGTTTCAACAGAGAGCATTTGGAGACTCTTTGGAAGCTTGTTAAGGAGAAGTATGGACGAACAAGACCATTGAAGCAACCAGTGTCTGATCAAGATTATGTTTTGTGGGGTGATTTAAAGAATATCTTTGAACCTCATGTAGAAGATGAAATATGGAGAAGACCTTTCTATAACCAGAAGGTGATAAGCTGGAGGTTGATAGATACTGTGGACTTCATGAGTTAACAATGGATGCTATGCATATCTACATGTTGGTTGAAAAGAAGTATCCACTCACAAAGACTACATTAGGAAAGATGCTTGAAAGTAGGCTTCAAATGGAATATGGAATGAATGAAAGTATGGCAGATGAGCTTATTTGGTTTATTATAAGACTGAGGAATGAACAATGAAGTGTTTGGAAGCATCCTCCTGGTGATGATTAAAGCTTTGAAGGAAACTTGATGATTTTAGAAGAAAATATCAAGTTTAGGGGAGGATTGTTGGGAATTAAAGCTTCCATGGTGTTAATGTTGCTCATGATGTTAAGACTGCTCATGATGTTAAGACTGCTAGTAGTTATAAAGATTAATGTTGCTTATGGAAGTTAAGACTGCTAGAGTATATTAAGACTGCTGACAGACTTCAAGGAAAAATACTCTAAGTAGTTAATGCTGCTAGAAGGAAACTTAGTACTGCTAGTACTAAGTTAATGCTGCTAGAGAATTAATGCTGCCAGAACAAAGAGTTAATGCTGCTGATTCATTATTAGTGTTGCTGGAGTATTAGAGTCGGTTATTATGTATAGTATGTCTAGATAAGTATAGAAAATATTCTATAAAGATTTATTTTGTATAGAAAGTCATTGTAAGCCGACTAGGACTCCTTAGTCTATAAAAGGAGGTCCTAGGGCATAGAGATAAGATAAGATATAGAGATACACACGATTCTTTATAGAACTTCAAAGTTGTAAATCCTAATACTTTTGAGTATTCGTATTATATCAATAATATTGAAGTGTTTAGTTGAATATTCTTGTGTTATTGTTTACTGTTTCATTCAATATAAAGTTCTTCTTAAGATCAAATACAAGATTCCGCATTATGTTTGAAAAACTTCAAGACAGTTTCTATACTTAGTTGTTTTAGATTTATCTAAGATAACTAACCCTTACAAGCTAAGGAATTCGATCAAGTTAATAATTGGGATCAATAAGTGGTATCAGAGCTTGGGGAGTTCAAGATCTAGGGATTCAAAAAGTTTTTAGTCGAAGAAGGAAGAACAAAATCAACTTTGGTTTAATTTTCGTAACTTTTTGCAGTGCTGTTTTTAAAAGGCGATATCTCATTCGTTAACCATTGGATCTTAACAAAATTTTTACTGAAGGTTCTCTGTATATCAAGGTATATTCTCACTAGAGGGATCTTCGATCTGAGCTGTCAATTAAAAGATATTAATTATCGAAGTCTGCTTCAGTAAAAGGTTGTATTAAGTTGAATTTTTGTTATAAAATAGGTTAGTGACACTAAAAAGTGTCACTAAAGACTAAAAAAAAGGACGGCTATGATTCTGTTTCAGGTCTGCTGGTTTATGTGAAGAAAAACCTTATATGGAATTTGATCATAACATGGATGCTCGTCTTTCTGTTTGATGATGCATCTATGAAAAACAAGTACTGATTAATAAACCAAGCGTGGAAGGACTGAGCTAGGTTGATTAATGCTGCTCTCACATCAGTTAATGCTACTTCTCCATATTAGTACTACTTATTAAATGTTTAAGCTGCCCATGGGAACTTACTCCTGCTCGTTAACTGAAGTTAGTACTGTTGTTTTATCAGTTAGTGCTGCTCGTTATAGAACTTCATACTGCTCGAAGTTATGAGTTAGTGCTGCTGAGTTGTTTTAGTTAATACTGCTATTGACTGGTTAGTACTGCTTTCACATTTTTAGTGCTGCTCGATGACTGTTACTACTGCCAATGATATTAGTGTTGCCAGTTATTCGGTTAGTGCTGCTTCAGTAAGTTAGTGCTGCTATTTGAATTTTAAAGCTGCATGATACTACTACTCATTGAACAAAGATGCTGCTCGTTCAAACTTTATGCTGTTGGTTGTCATTTATGCTTCTTGTTATGAACTTATTTTTTTGGGTAAAGGGGAGTAATCCTGCACCCTGGTAAATAGATTAACCAAAAAAAGGTTTAAGTACAAATGGAATATGGCTGAAATACCATATTAACCTCAAGCTAAAAAGCTTGATAAACTCCTAACTCTAGTGCTTAAGACATGCCAAAAGCACTTACAAAACTAGAAACAAAACAAATGCAACTAGAAAAAGAACTGAAAATCAGCTAGCCAGCAGAAAACGTGCGAGATGAGCTTGCCCTGTATTAGAATAAAAAAGATTGGCCGATTCATCAAACACATTTACCACTTGATCCTCACCATCTTCATCATCCATCACCAATGCAGAATACGGATTGGATGTAGAAACATTAACTTCCTTAGAAGCATTACCAGTAGACTTCAACTGGGATGACGATGTAGATGCATTACCCTTAGTATTAGCTACCTTCTTAGGTTCACTAGTAGCTACTTTAGGAACAAATCTGAACTGTTTAACCGAAGTACCAATAGATTGATTCCCATTAGTAGCCTTGGCTTTACCCTTCTTCTTTTTTTTCTTTCCCACCTTTTGAAAACCATCAGCATCCAACTCCACAGCAGGAGTAGCAACATGAGATGTAGAAACAGTAGAAGGACTAACCACCTGAGTAAGAGGCCTTACTTCCTGTTTAGGACATTGATCATGATTATGACCAAAAACTTTGCACAAAATGCACCTGGGGGGCCTCCATTCATATTCAACACGTAAAGTCTCTTTAATAAAACCCTCCCCATTAAGAGAAGGGAAACCAATAGTCACATCCTCCACAAGCTCAAATTCAGAATTGACCTCGATAAGACATCTAGCAAAACTACTTCTACCCCACGAATCCTTGTACATCGAGCTAGTGTAAGAATCCATCATAACAAGCTTTCCAATGAAAGTAGCAATCAATCTAATACCCTCCTCTTCAAACACATGAAGAGGAACATCATGTAATTTAACCCATAACGGAATGCTAGTCATTTCTTCCTTAAGCAAACAAGTATCCATAGACCATTTCTTAAGAATAATTGGAGATTTGCGAATCATCCAAGGGCCTTCTTCCAAAACAGCTTCTAGACCAACCAATGTATCAAATTTAAAGAAAAAGAAACCTTTGGAATTCATCATAATCCTTTTAAGACCATGTTTCGCCTAGTTAGTCCTAGCATAGTATTCAACAACAGGAAACGCCAATCTTTTTCCAATAAAATAACCATATAAGGTATGTTCCAAACGAGAATTTACCTTATCAACCACATTACATGGAATAGAGATGTTAACACCTTCATATAAGGGCTCGGGAATAGGAGACTCTTGAGACGATACTGCTGCTATGATTCAATAAGGATTCTATTTGTTGTCTACAAGTTGAGTGTTCATGGGCTATAAGATTTTATAACAACATGAAGAAGTAGCTAGATTTTGTTGAAGTTAAACCAATTTGCTCAGATTTATGCGACAAGAAAAATATATTTCAATGGTTTTTGGTCGATATTGAGTGGTAGCAAAGTGAAGGACAGTACATGGATTTGAATTTTTAGAGTGATGGATAAAGGTATTCAAGGTTTCAATATACTGGTGATGTAGAGTTTGGTGAACTTTATGCTCGAATAAATTATTTGTTAAAGTTTACTATATACTCTTGGTCGATTAATCATAGGTATGGAGTTGTCGGACACACACAGAAGAATGTTTTTGTTTTAAATGTTCTTAGAGGTTTAAAAAGGCTCGTATTTGGATTTTATTGAAGAATTGGTTACGAAGAAATTTTTTTTATCTCTTATTTGAGATTGAAGTGAAGTTTCACGAAGGCGTTTACTTATTTTTGGGTAAAGGGGAGTAATCATGCACCCTGGTAAAATATATAAACCCAAAAACGTTTAAGTATAAAGGATATGGGTGAAGTCCCATATCTCAGCCCGTTACATGGGCACTTACATGAAAAAATCAAACAAACCAAACCACTATATAAGAATGACAGGCCATTCTTATAACTTACAGAAATAAAACATACTACCTATGACGACCCTTCAGGCGTATATCACGACCGTACGCCTGAGACTCATAGCCATCATAAGAATCCAAATCATCCATAAAGCCAGCACCCGGTAAAACATCTAGCATTAAAACCTCATCATCATCCGAGTCTTCTGAGCATGCTATATAGATGATTTTTTATCGCTTGTAGAAGCTTTACGAGACCTCAAGAATTGCTCCCATAAACTCCCACTTGCACTTGTCTTACCAACCGTACTTGCAATATTAGGAGAAGCCGCACCAGGCTTCACTTCATTCTTACCATCCTCCAAAGATACTAACGAGGGGCTGTTAGAAACCTCATTATGACTTGGACCCGTTTCTACCACACCCACATCAGCAAGATCCAAAGGGAGATCAATAACCTTTTCCACTTCCATAATTTTCTCCATATCACACTTGAGTTCACCAATATTAATGTTATCTTTAAAATACCCATGCTCGTTAATGGACTGAGATAACTCATTGTTAGTCGCCATAGGAGGAACAAATTTCGATTGTTCATTAAGCTTCTCCACATTGGTGACCTTATTGGTAACCGGTTTAGAAACAGGCCGATATATGAAAGTCAATTTATGTTTAAACAACCTAACGTCATGCTTAGATTTAGCTACCTTTTTCTCAGCTTTCTTAGTGTGAACATTATCCTTTGTACGTACACTCCGTTTCATAGAAAGCCATGCCTCCTCCTCATGGCTGAAAACTTTGCAATGTGAACAACGAGGAGGCCACCATTCGTACTCAATATCAAGGACTTCCATAAAATAGCCCTTACCATTAGGCAAGGGTATAGCAACTTCAATTGATTCCAACAAATCATAACCAGCAGGCAACTCAACTAGACAACGTGCATAAGAATAACGACCCCAAGGATTAGTGTACATGGCACTAGTACCTGCATCCAATCTAATGAGTTCTCCCACCTGATTTGCAATCAAACTTATACCAACTTCCAAATACGCAACTGCAGGCACTTTAGTATGGTATCAACCCCAAAAACCCTAAGCCGATTCTCTCTCCCATGGAGATTTCCGGCCGCCTATCCCTCACATAATTCCGGCCAAAAACACCACCCTCCCACATCCTCTCTACCCCTATTGGGTATGCAATATGTGGCGATGGGTTGTGTCTATATCATAGGGATGGCGGCTGTACAGATTCTCTTATATATCTTTAAAAATCTCCATGGTTTGGTGGCGACTTAAAGCAACCCAAAAAAAACCCTAATCGGTTTTCCATCAAACTGCTTTCTTTGTTGTTTCTTGCATCAATTTGTTATAGTTACTGATTAACATTCTTGTTCATTAGTTCTACAACAGATTGGTGTCTCAAGTCGCAAGATCTTGGCTGTTTTTGGAGATCGATTTTTAGGGTTTTTTGGGTTGCGATCATAAACCCTTGTATATTAGGGTTTATTGGCGGATTCATTTCAGATCGCATCTTCTGTTATTATTTTAGGTCGGTCTGACCATTGTTGTGGTTAGTCGACATGATTCCGTCTAAGGTGTGATCTCTTTATTGTGCATAAGGATTAAGAGCCCTAATTTTTAGAGTTCGATATGCTTTCTTTGCAAGTACCCGTGATAGGGTTTGTTGGCTGTACGTCCAATGTGGTGTAAGTGGGTTTGGAGAGATGGAAGTTGGGTTTCTCAATGGGTCATCTATGGTAGGTTCTGATCGTTTATTCTGAATTGAACCATAGTTGTATGTTTCGGCTTCATTGATTGTTGATGGGGTTTTGGGAGCTGCTGCTATTAGTTCTTTTTACCTCTCATGTGGTCATGTTCGTCTGGTTGTAAGTTAGGGTTCGTAATACTGCTATCATATTACAACAACCCTATGTGGCATGTTTCAGCTAAGCGTATGATGGTTCTATACCGTTGATGAGTGCTGCTGATGGTCTTTGATCCTTTGTGGAGGTGGTCATCATTCTCGTTTATGTGTTATGTCATACGAGCCATTGGGTAGTTTGGGTTTTGGAAAACCCTATTACTTGTTTATTCGATGTAATGTACACTGCTGTTATTGTGGGTTTGCTGGGCAAAGCGTGATGGTGGTGGTCGTATATTTGGTTTTGTTAAAATCATAGTCATCGTCTAATTTGTATGTGTGGCAAGCATTGACCGCTCTTAGGGATTGGTGGAGCTGCTGATCTAATTATCTATTACCTTTCATGCGATCATAGGAGCTGTTGAGGCGTTCGATACAGGTCCTATTTCTATGTGATGCCGCTGGGTAAGTTAGGGTTGTTATACCCTATGTTCGTCTATGGCAGCCTCTTGTTGCTTTGGCTTTCACTCTAATCCATGTTCGCATATGGTGCTCATTAAGCAATGTTGCTGCTTACCATAGGTTTTATTGCAAACTTTGATTGCGTGGTTGTTAATTTTCATTATAACCATTTTGTGATCATAGTTTTGCGTTTGGATGTGGTGTTTTGTGGTTATAGGAAGGAGGGGGTTCTTTGTTATTTCTACAAACACCGTTTTAATGTTGAAGATGCTCGAATCACATGATGCTATTGAGGATGTAATGTGGTGGTCGGGGTATCTTCATGGTGGCTATTCATTGGCTAGTTCGGTGAGATTTGTTCAAGGCTTTTCCATATAAGTTCAACATAATGTTGATACGGAGTTTCTACAATGATTATGTCTTATGTGTTACCTTTGTAATGCATGCTTTGTTCTTCATTCTCATATCTTTTGTATAGTCATTGTAGGTTGTATGTTTATTATGTAAGTTATAAGAATGGCGTGTCATTCTTATATAGTGGTTTGGTTTGTTGCTTTTTGTATGTAAGTGCCCATGTAACGGACTGAGATATGGGACTTCACCCATATCCTTTGTACTTAAACATTTTTTTGGTTAATCTATTTACCAGGGTGCAGGATTACTCCCCTTTACCCAAAAAAAAAAAAACTGCAGGCACTTTGTGAATACGCACCCATACCGGTACCTTATTGAGTTCCTCCTTCTCCAATTTAGTATTCGCCACCCATTTATACAAGAAAATGGGCCTTGATTTAATAAACCAGGGACCACCCTCAAGCACCTTAGACAAACCCTCTTGTGACGAAAATTGGAAAAAGAAAAAAATCATTACGCATAATCACGCGTTGGAAGCCAAACTTAGCCCAAGCATGTTGGAAAAAGAAAATGGGAACGATAACCGTTTACCAACGAAATACCCATATAACGTATTAGCAAATTTATGACACATATCGTCAACTACTTCAATAGGAATCACAACTTTAGAAGCAGATACATGCTCATAATTAGTAGACGTCGACCCTTGAGGAACCGGGTCAGATTTGTTACTTACATTGGTAGAATTAGGAGTGTTACTCGATTTGACAGCATGCTCATTACTAGGACCAGTGGCAAACCTGTATGTGGCTGCGTTTGGATGTTTGTTTGGATACATTGGAGGTTTTTTGTAAGTCAAGTTTTAGGATATGCTTGTTCAAAAATCCTAGTCCTACAGTCACAAATCCGTTTGTTATCATTCTTTTGTTTGGTATGTGATCGTTGCTGAAGGAGGTTAGGGTTTGTTAACACTAGCCGTTCAATATAAGTTAGGGTTAGTTAAATCCCTATTGGTCGTCTATGGCTGGTTCTTGTTGCGATTTCATTCTGATTCACTTTTGCGAGTGATAGCTAATCATGTAAAGAATTTGGCCATAGCTTTAAGTGTGGTAAACATTGATCGCATGGATGTTATGGTTTGTTGAGCTGTTGATGGTGATTCTTTATAACCCTTTTGTGATCATGGGAGCTACGGAGTTGTAAGTACATTATGCGTGTAAGTTCAAGTTCTATGTGGATTCAAGTCGTCATGGATTTCTTCAGGGTGGTTTTCTGGATCGCATGGAAGTTGATTTCAAGTTCTATGATGACTATGGCTAAGAGTTACCTATGTGATGCAAGATTTTAATTCTCATTTTCACATTCACTTGTATAGTCATTATAGGTTGTTAGTTTAATATGTAAGTTATAAGAATGGCCTGTCATTCTTATATAGTGGTTTGGTCTTTTGACCTTTGCTTGTAAGTGCCTATGTAACAGGCTGAGATATGGGACTTCACCCATATCCTTTGTACTCAAACGTTTTTTGGTGTAATTTATTTTACCAGGGTGCAGGGTTACTCCCCTTTACCCAAAAAAAAAAAAAAAAACTATCCCCAACAGCAGGAGTAGTAAACGCCACTTCCACATGATAAGTAGTTTGCAAACTATAGACCAATTCCTTCGCCACGTCTACACTAGCAACAGTACATTTACCTCAATTAGGAACGTTAAAAGTAGTACTACCTGTGGTAAGAGGTACAACAGTTTCAGGTTCTACAACACCAACTGGATCAGCAGGTGTGGCAGAAGTTGAAGCAATATCGACCCCAACAACAGGATTATTTTGAGTCGTATTAGGGTTCATTGTCAGTTAAAAAACCAACTCACCAAGACTATTACGACTACGAACAGCAGCAGCAGATCCATGATAAGATTTGTCACTTACATTGGCAGATTCAGGAGTGTAACTTGGATTAACGCCATGCTCATTATAAGGAACAGTAGCAAAACCCGATGTATTTGCCAAACACACCCCAGCAGCATGAATATTAAGCGCACCCTCATCTGCACCAGTTTGAGATACACCATCATTCATAGCCTCACTGCCTTTTAACCTTAGCATGCGAGCCCTCAATTCATCGACATTAACAGCCTTCGACTCCATGCTATTACCCTTGGACTTATTCTTACCTAAAAGAAAACCAGCTTCCATCTCTCCACAACCCACTTACAATACCGAGCAATCAGACTTCAAATGCCAAAAAACCCTAATAGAATGACCAGATCTTAGTAACCAAACGAATCAGAAGCATTTAGGATTATAAGAAAAGGGTTAAGAATGGATGATTGTTCATTTTTGGATGCAAGGGTTTATTTTTTTTGGGTAAAGGGGAGTAATCCTGCACCCTGGTAAAATACATTACACCAAAAAACGTTTGAGTATAAAGGATATGGGTGAAGTCCCATAGGCACTTACAAGCAAAGGTTAGCAGACCAAACCACTACATAAGAATGACAAGCCATTCTTATAACTTACATATTAAACAAACAACCTATAATGACCATACAAGTGAATGTGAAAATGAGAATTAAAATCTTGCATCATTTAGGTATCTCTTAGCCATAGTCATCATAGAACTTGAAATCAACTTCTATGCGATCCAGAAAACCACCTTGTAGAAATCCACGAGGCACGTCTTGAATCCACATAGAACTTGAACTTACACAAGTAACTAGGACATTAACAAACCTTAGCTTACTACCTCCACAATCATGATCCGCCCATAAAGTCCAACAGAAGCAACAATACACTCCGCGCAGATCTAATGAACAAATCACGAACAAATCATCACACAACTGATCATCACACAAGTCGAACAGTAGGGTTAAAGGCACCCTAATTTCCAGCATCATGAAAACCTGTTATGAGAACGAAAATAGGGTATTGAAACCCTAACTTCCACACAACTTACAATACAGATCAAGCAACCAGGACCTGATCAAAAAGAGATGCAGCAAATAAGATCATAAGGACCTATCTTGAGACGCAAATAGGGTTATCCAAACCCTAATTTCCTGCAACATCAATGAAGACCAAGTAGGTAGTAGATTCGTACGATAAATAAAAACCACCACCATCACGATCCGCCCAGCAAATCGAACAGTAGCAGACCTAATATGCTCGTATATCAAACCCAAAAAGCATAAACAAATCAAAATTCAACCAGGATTAATATACAAATCACAATCATATAATCACACAACCGATCATCATTCAAACTGAACAATAGGGACATTAAATCCCTAGCTTCCAGCATCATTAGGACCAGTTGTGAGAACGAAAATAGGGTAATCAAACCCTAACTTATAGCAACATCAAACAAGACCAATCAGGCCTTAGATGAAACAGATGATAATAGGGTTTTCCGAACCCTAACTTCCAATGGGATTGCATAACAGACCAATAACCAATCACGACCACCAGAATTGAATGTCTGATAATACGTGAAGATAACACAGCACACAAGGTCTGGAATAACAAATAAACGACCCCAAAAAATAGGGTTATAAGCCCTAACTTCCAATTCACGAACACGTGACCAACCAAAACCAGATCACGAATAAGGGTTATTGAACAAGAATCCCAAACAACCTTGACTTACATCTCTCTCATGATCCACGTACAGAAACACTTACATATGATTAGAACATGCATAAACCCTAAACGGGGTAACTAACAGATGAAGGTATCACATCGCATCGACAAAACAAACCCTAAAGAGGATTTGTAATCATTAAGCGCCACATCAAAACCACCAGATCAGAGCAGATCTTGGAAGATCATCCCACGAACGGCTCCACATGGACCCAAATCAAAACATAGCGAAATCCTAAGTAATAAACAATAAATTAGAACCCTAATAAATTAGGGTTTGGGTTTTCGGATGTGTGAGGCGATTTCAGAAACATTGATGAATAATAAAGCCTAGCACGCCTCTTCCCAGAGAATAACAACCCATTAGATGCGATTGCATACCATTCAAGCAGATCGAGTAATAAAATCAGTATTAGTTATGTTAATGGGATCCTTAGAAAAAAGAAACCAATTAAACAAACCCTAAAATAGTTAATGACCAATTAATCAAATCAAGGATGATAGAGAGGCGGATATGGGGCTGTTTTTGGCCGGAAAATAAGGGGGAAGAGGTGGCCTGAAATCGCCCCTAGGGGAGAGAGAATTTATTTTATGTGATGCAAGGGTTTATGATCGCAAATAAAAAAAAAAAAAAAAAAAAAAAAAAAAAAAAAAAAGTCGAACTCAAAACCAGCCAAGAACTTGCGAATTAAACACCAATCTGTTATAGGAATTAATTAACACAAATGTTAATCACTAACTAATGCAAATTGATGCAAGAAACACAAATTAACTAGCAGATTTTTAAGAAAAACGATTAAGGCTGGAGGGTTTTTTTTGTCGCCACTAGAGAGAATTTTTTTAGGGTTTTTGCTTACCTTTCTCCTTTTTACGGCATTTACTTATTTCATCATCAATATTCCTAGCTATTCATTGGTGACTTGCTTGTTTATATATGGTTTATGATTGGGACTTGGTTTATCTAGTTTTCATAGGTCAAGGGGTGGATGGACGAAGACCTAGTTAACTATCACTTAAAGGAGATACATTATAGTACTCAGTGTCACACGATGAAGTCGATGTGGATAAATTCAAGAGGTTTACAGATTTGATACACCACAACTCTCTATACCGTTTTCAATTAATAATAGTGCAATCTTAAGTAACGAGTTTGGGATATTTACTTTGGTTTCAAGTTTAGTATATCAAGTTTTCTTTATTAGTGATCATTACAAGGAGTCTACAGATTTGAAGAATCATGAAGATGATTAACACATTGGTTTCAGGGGAAGCTTATTCTTATGATGTGTTTAATCATTTGATGTTCATGCACCACTCAAGGGGAAGTTTTTGATTCTTATAGTTGATCATTATTACTACTGCTAGTTCGAGTTTCTACTGTTTTGGATTCATTTTTCTTACACATGCGTCATGGAGGACAATTTAAAACATTGGAAGGCTTGGATTATGTAACACCCCCAAAATTATCGCAGCGAAAGATAGTGTCACTGGGGTATTACTTCATAGCTCACAGTACAAATTACAGAAAACGACTCTAAATGAGACGTTTTGAAATAAATTATCATTCGATTTACATAAAACATTAGAGTTTAAGAGGTCCCAACAAGTTTATAAGTAATAGACATAAGAGTTTAAAAGTTTTATAGAATGATAATGATGCATTGTCTTCAAAAATTATCCGTGCGCCTTCACATGCCAGCTAATAGAGACCTGAGATAAAACATGCTAAAAAGTCAACACAAAGGTTGAGTGAATTCATAGAGTTTAATTAAATAAACAGTTGATCACAAGATAATTCAGTTTAAGAAACGATGGGCTACGTTGTTATACGCCCATAATTCAAATGTACTCATTATTGCCCTAAGCTCATGACACCGAAGTTTAATGTCATTTTCAGATATTCGAAAAGAATATAAAGATGCCCTTCGACAATAGGTAATAGCCAATTTACCTAGCAACCTCAAATACAGTGCATATGGTAGCCCACAGGGTAGTCCAAAATGGGGGATGTCATTCCTAATAGATCTATTCACGGCATTCGCGTTTACACAATTAACGGTTCATGATAAAAGGGACTTTCAGGCTACGGGAACACTTAGGCAATAATAGTATCAGCAAGGAATGACATTTTCAAATCAGAATACAGTTTTCAAGCAATTGTGATCATAGTAAATGTAAGTAGCATGTATCTCCGCCACGGAGTTTGTAAACAGTTAAACTAGTAAAAGGTGGGGCTATGAACTTACCAACAATGAAGTAGTAATAGAAACCGGAGAAGTGTGCATGACGAGGAAAACCGCAAAGATCAAAAACGACCTAAAGAAAGTACAACGCGACTTAGGCTCGGGGAAATAATATGTAATGCTTATACATAAGTTTTTATACAATATTTAGACTTATAATATCTTAATGTAACTTAGTTATGAGTTTTATAGCATGTCGTGGGACGAAAATATGTTTGTTTAAGTTTATACGAGTCAAAATGCAAAGCTGTTAGAATTTCGATAACAATCCCGCACCAATCGGGTCGCCATTTCTAAACTGTGAAGGGTAAAATTATGAACTTTATATGCATAGAAAGGTATGACTCTGTACTTTTCCAGAATCATGGCCTCACTTCTGTGGGAATTACATAACTAGGGTAGAATGACTATTTTACCCCTGTGTCTTAATGTAAGAAATCCCAGCCTGCATTTAGGCTTACAAAAATGAGTACATCTTTTTATCTACAGATCTTACAGACATGAGGCCAGTGGGAAAAGATTTTTTTTTTTTTTTTTTTTTTTTTTTTTTATTTTTTTTTATTTATGTCTTGGCTAAAATTCATTCAAAAGGACCAGGCATTGAAAGTGCCTAAATCCAGGAGCTTTTGGCTTTGCAAAACTGTTATGCATTTTCGGACATGTTTTAGTATAAATTTTCTTATAAAATCATCGGGATGAATTAAGATGCAAGGATTTCGGGGAAATGACCCTGAGACATGTGGCTAACTCACCATATTTTTAGTTTTTCATAAAACCCACTGAGAACAAAATGGTGTGGTCATTTATCAACAGGTATGATCTTGGACAGATTTTGACTATTCATTGCCTAATTACTTTTGATTATTAAGCATGTTTTTGGGTAAAATGTATAGAAAAATCATGAAAATCTTTTTATGCATATTTTAACATCATTTTTATCCAAAAATATCAGTGGGCATCTTTTATAAAAAGCTATGTTCATGCATGTTCAAGATCGAACCCGATCTAGCCTAAAATCATGATCTTATGTGACATAACTTACCCGATCTTTTAACCCATCCAAGATCCGACCTAGCCATGACCTATACCTCCTTTTAGACCAAAGAACATGTGTTATAACAACTTAATTAGTCTCATTAGATCATTCATAAAAATCTCTACTTGATGCATGTGTCGAATCTTACCCGATCTATTCCAAAAACACCGTTTTATGTCCGATTTCATTACTAGTTTTATTAACCCAACCTCTAAACTACCCAAACAAGTCTCAAGATTATTCTACCACTATTTTAAGAGTATAAAAATGTATAAAACTCAGTAGCATACTCATTTTAAATTCCACAAGAAATTAAGATGAGCATAAGTGAGTAAATAGCCATATTTTGGCATTTTCGGGTGCAAGATAGGCACAAGCCGTCTTGTACCCATGTCTTACCCTCAAGAACTTCAAGAAATGAAGATGATAATGAAGGGGCTGAGATGAACTTGTTTCTTCAATATGGTGTTTGGGTGACAAACGAACCAATAACTTATTTTAGGAGTACAAGACTTAACTTTTTGCATAGAAATCTTGTCTCTAAGCAATATTTTGGTGGTGTGGTGGCTCTGGTGGTCGTCCAAGAGAGAGCAAGGAGGAGAGAAATCTGATTTTTCTCTAGGATTCTTGTGTGTGAAGGATGGTGAGAGAAAGAGGGTATGATAAATGACTATAGGGAAGGCAAAATGGGGTTTAATGAAGCAAAATATGTGATTGGCCAAAAAAAGAGGTTAGGGGACAAGGGGGAAGAGTGAGGCCGGTTTTGGGGGCTTCTAGGAGGGGGGTTTTACTATTTTTTTTTTGTAAATTATAAGTATATGTATTGTGTAATGTATATATAAAAGGTGGTGTAAAAAGGTAAGGTATAAAACGCGTAAACGAGATTACTGGCTGACGTAAAATGTGGTAAGTTTATAAAATGTAAAATTAACTTATTATCAAGTATAGATACTCCTAGTAGCTTAAATAATATGTGTTCACTATTTTTGATGTTAAAAATTTGCAAAACGTGACGACTTACGCGATTTTTGGGTTTATCGGGTAACTTAAACGTTATAAATTATAAAAGGTCATAAGTTTATGATTGTGAGTGACTTAAATATTTTAAGTTGACAAACTAAATAATTTTAGTATTTTAAATATGACATGAGCATATCGGAACCTTTTAACGATATTAAACTAAAAATGTAGGTCGTAGACACGTTCGTTGACACAGGTTCCTAATAATATGGACAAACTAAAAGTGTAGGTCGTAGACACGTTTGTTGACACAGGTTCCTAATAATATGGACGTAAACCATAAAAAATGACTCGATAAGTATGAAATCAATGTAAAAACTTATAAAATAAGTTTATGAGAGTGTTTATGAATATTATTGGTGTAGACTAAACATAGTCTAGAGTCGGGTTCAAGCTAATGAACGTGTTTTGAAGTACGCGGGTAAACTCTCACGGTAAATGTAATTTACTTAAAATAGGATATGACCTGAATTTTCACAGTTGTTACAGATTAGGAGTGTGGTATTGGTTTGTAGTGGTTGACCGAATCTAAACACATACTTTGTGTTGGAGATACTTTGAGTGTATACTTGATAGCAGAAGAATATATGTTTATGTTTGGTGATTGATTAAGTAAAACAATAAGAACAACGATATCAACCAAACTTATCACTTCAATATATCGAACGATTACAATAGATCTGAATGATATGTGTATATCGTATATGTATATGAAACCCTAATCTAAGGATCTCCTTTTATAATGTAAAAAGTCCTTTACACGTTAAACATTTAACCGTATCATTCTATACAAATAAGATATTTACCATATCTTTTCTATAATTATCTTCACACGGTTTCAACATGATCTCTTAAGCAGTCCTAACTGATCTTCCTTCAGCAGTCCTAACTGCTCTTCCATCAGCAGTCTTAACTGTCCTTGTATCAACAGTCTCAACTGTTCTTGTATACTTCAGCCGTACTAACTGCTTAAGTTTAATTCCCAACAATCCTCCCCTAAACTTATGATTTCGATGCAAATCAATAAGTTTCTTGAATTAAACTTCTGATTTCTTTGATGGGGTGGATTCTTTCAAACACTTATCTTTAATCACGAAACACTTTGGGAATTATCTTCACGTATCATACTCTTTTGGTCAACTCCTCAAAAATTACCAAAATTAATTTAATTCCATCAAGGAATTAATTCCTTATACCAACCCAAGAGTTAATTCTTCATATCAACCACGCATTGAATGTCATTAAACCTTCATTAACTCTATAAAACTCACATATCCACACAAAATCTTCTTCAACACAAATCTTTAACTCTTCAATCACAATGAACTCTTCTCTACCAAACATCATAGAAATCTCATCTGACTCTGAAGATTCAGGTTGGAACAACTATTTTCCACCAAATTATTCTTCAACTTCAAGAGTTAATCTTTCAAAGAAAAAGACTAAAACATCCTCATCTGAAGAAACTTCCTCCGATGAACTTCCTCCTTATGTGGATGATTCATCCTCCTCTTCGTCTGACTCGTCTGACGATGATGATGAACTTCAAAAACTATCAGACTTACTAACAAAAGAATTTGAGAAAGCAGCATCATCAGTGAAGATCCCTGTTCCAAAGAAGAAGATCTCTGTTCCAAAGAAAAAGCCTAAAAAGTAGCAATTTCCATCTCCAAGATCAGTAACACTGGCACTTCCCTACAAAAAGGTGTCTGAACTCATGGGTAGCAGAGGAGCCCGCAGCAAAACCATGCCGGATATCACTGGAAAAGGAAAAGGAAAGCTTGAGTAGTTGTGTTGACTTTTGTGTTATGTAGGTTGTTTTGTTGGTAGTTGGTAGTTTTTGTTGGGCTTTCCTGTTTGAAGCTTTTGTAATGAATCATCTTTAATAATGAATAGAATTTAAGAACTTCTTTATAATTCATCTCTGACTTCTTAATTCCTCCCCTGAATTTCATAATCAGCAATCATCTTTAACAGCAACTAGAACAAACTTTAATCCTCCCCTGTTTGGAAGAATCCTCACCATCAGATGAACTAGAACAGAATGTATCCAAGCTCAGCATCCAATAAGACCATTTGTACAAGTTACCATCAATTCAGTTGTTTTAGTTTCAAACTGCTCTCAACACTTCCAGATGTATTACCTTCTGAGAGAGGTGTATCACAGAGCATAAACTCAGTAGGAACTAAGTTTTGAACAATCAGTACAAACTGGTGAAGTCAGCAGTTCAGTCTATTTACTCCAGCAGTTCAGACTGTTTAGCAAAAAGTTTTCAGAGATAAAATCAAATTTTGAATTTTAATTTGTTGATTCGAAAACAGTTTTGTCCACTTATAGTTTTTAGCAAACTATCATCTATGAACGGATTTGACTTGTCTTTACCAATAGCCATTTGCTATGGACTATCCAACTCTTCACACTTAGATTTGGTGAGTTGATAACCAACCAGTTTTTGGTAAACTGTCAACCATAAACGGATTTGAGTAGTCTTTACCAGAAACCGTTTGATCTGGACTAGTTGATTCTTATGTTGATTAGACATGGTGAATCAATTACCATTTGTTGTGTGACAAGCATTCACACTTGACAATCCAAACCACCATACTTTTCAAAGCACAAGCCAAAGCAAAAAGCTTTTCTGAACCTGAAATGTTAGTCCAAAACCAAAGAAAACACAATACATAATATTCTCTTTTAACAGTTATTCCATTTGACTAACAAATTCACAAGCAGTCTTAACACCATTCAAGCAGTCTCAACTATACAAATAGTACAATTAACAGTACACAATCCAAAAACATTTACACATTAATCTTTTGAAGGATTAAGCATTCCAATACATGTTACCAAGTACTGAAATCTGCTTACATCAAAACCTTTTGTTAAGAGATCAGCAAAGTTGTTATCAGTGTGTATTTTAACAACTTGTATTAACTTCTTTTCAGCACAGTCTCTTATAAAATGATGTCTAATTTCAATATGTTTAGTTTTTAAATGTTGAACTGGATTCTTAATGATACACATTGTACTGTTATTGTCTATATGTATAATTGTGTTTAAGAAATTGTACCCATAATCAAGCATCTGGCTTTGAATCCATAGAACTTGAGCACAACAACTTGCAGCAGCCATATATTCTGCTTCAGTAGTAGATATAGCCACCATAGTCTGCTTCTTACACTGCCAAGAGATTAATCTTCGACCTAAGAACTGACAACCACCTATTGTAGTCTTTCTATCCATGCTAGCACCAGCATAATCAGAATCAGAGAATGCAACAAGATCAAATGCAGACTCTTTAGGATACCATAGCCCCAAGTTAGGCTGTCCCTTGAGGTACCTGAAGATCCTTTTTACTACTGTGAGATGAGACATCTTAGGAGTCACTTGGAATCTTGCACAGGCACACACAGCAAACATGATATCAGGCCTAGATGAGGTAAGATACATCAGAGACCCAATCATAGATCTATACATGTGCACATCCACATCTTCACCACTGTGATCCTTTAATAACAAATGTGTCTCCTTGTCAATTGGTGTGCTAGCAACCTTGGCATCTGTGAATTGAAATTTCCTTAAAATTTCACCAACATATTTATTCTGAGAGATAAATATACCATCTGACTTTTGCTGTACTTGAAGACCTAGAAAGAAGGTAAGCTCTCCCATAGAACTCATCTGAAATTGGTCTTTCATTAGCTTTTCAAACTCCTTACACATCTGTTTCTTTGTAGAACCAAAAATGATGTCATCTACATAAACTTGAACCAGTAGAATATCACCTTTGTCCTTTTTAATAAAAAGAGTTTGATCAATTTTCCCTCTATGAAACCCATTCTGTAGAAGATATTTAGCAAGAGTTTCATACCAAGCTCTTGGAGCCTGATGCAATCCATATAGAGCTTTCACTACCTTATAAACCTTGTCAGGATGCTCTGGGTCTATAAAACCTGGAGGTTGTGAAACATAAACCTCTTCATCAATAGTACCATACAGAAATGCACTCTTCACATCCATTTGATAGACCATAAACCCCATAAATGAGGCATAAGCAAGAAATAATCTTATTGCTTCAATCCTGGCAACTGGAGCAAAAACTTCCTCATAATCTATACCCTCCTCCTGAGTATAGCCTTGAGCAACTAATCTTGCTTTGTTCTTTATCACAATGCCCCTCTCATCCTTCTTGTTCCTGAAAACCCACTTTGTACCAATCACTCTCATTCCTTTTGGTAGATCAACCAGAACCCAAACATTTTGAATCTTGAATTGAAGTAGCTCTTCTTGCATAGCTTCAACCCAACTTGATGAATCTAAAGCCTTTAACACATTCTTGGGTTCAACCTGAGAGAGAAAACATACAAACATACACTCATGCTCATCTTCATGATATTTCTCTTCATACACCATACTGAGAAATCCATGATGATCTGGGTCTTGAATTTGCCTTCTGGTCTTGACTCCAGATTGTACATCTCCTATGATATTGGTAAGTGGATGATTCCTATGCACAATAGTATGGGGAGTAGAAGGAACTGCATAGCTAGTAGGCATGTTTTGCAGACCATCTCCAAAGAAATCAAACTCATCAGCTTGAGAAGCAGTATCAACTGGTGAATCAAGATGAGGTTGACTTGGTCTAGCAGTCTCAATATTTTGCTCAGCAGTTGGAACTTGAGGTTGAGCAGTGCTAACTCCATTGGAACTGCTCGTTGGAATTTTAGCTTCTTTACCATTCTGACCATTAGTTTCAGCAGCATCTTTCTCTTTGTCTACACCACTTGATGAAGGAATATCATCTTTCTTTGTAGAAGACTCATTCACAGGACTTTCTTCCATGACAGGTATGAAAATGCAATCATCATCTTCCTCCTCTGAACCTGCATCATTGTTAGTATTTGTACCTGTAACAGGCACATAATTCATGGAATCTGAAAGACTGTCAATATCAAAGATCCAATCTGGACCTACACCTGTAACATTTGGTTTATTCTCCAAAAATTCTATGTGCAGATTTTCTTCTACTTGCTTGGTGCTTGCATTTTACACCCTAAAAGCCTTACTGTGCAGAGAATAACCAACAAAGAAACCTTCTTCAGATTTTCCATCAAACTTTCCTAGTTGGTCTTTGGTATTAAGGATAGTAACATGACAACCAAAAGGTCTCATGAAGCTTAAAGCAGGGGTTCTACCTCTAAGAAGCTCATAAGCAGTCTTATTGTGAGGTTGTACAACTAAAACCCAATTCAACACATAACAAGCAGTGCTAACTGCTTCAGACCAAAATGAAACTAGTAGCTTAGAGTCAGCTAACATTGTCCTAGCAGCCTCTATAAGATTCATATTCTTTCTCTCAGCTACACCATTTTGCTGTGGGGTTCTAGCTACACTAAACTCCCTCTTAATACCTTTTTCTCTGCAAAAGTCATCCATTACTCTATTCCTAAATTCAGTCCCATTGTCACATCTGATTATCTTAACTTTCTTATCAACTAGGTTTTCTACTACCACAATAAGGGTCTTAAGTATTTCACTTGTCTCATCCTTAGTTTTCATAAAGAATACCCAAGAAAACCTACTATAATCATCAGTGACAACAAGGAAGTATCTCTTAAAGTTCAAGCTATTCACAGAGGTAGGACCAAACAAGTCCATATGCAACATATATAAAGCTTGAGAAATAGAGTTCTGGGTCTTTGGCTTACATGAGGCTCTTTGTTGCTTACCCTTAAGGCAAGAAACACAGGTTTGGTCATTTAGAAAAGTTTTGTTTGGTAAACCTCCTACCAATCCATGTTTAGCAATATTGTTAATGGTTTTAAAATTAACATGACCAAGCCTCCTGTGCCATAACATTGATTCTTCCAATGTGGCTTTTGCAACAAGACAAGTAAGTCCAACCTTAGGAACTAGTTTATTCATCTCAACACTGTATGTATTATCCTTTCTGGGGATTTTAAGCAATACTTGACTTTCATCAGGTAGCTTGAAATCAGGAGAAAGTATAAGACAATCAGTATCAGTAAATAAAACTTTGTTCTGTTTATCACAAATTTGTGATACACTGAAAAGATTGTACTTAAGTTATGGTACATAATACACATTTTCAAAATCAAGGTTACCAGTTTTAATTACCCCTTTATCAGTAATTCTTCCTCCAACACCACCACCAAAGACAACTGGTCCTCCATCCAGAGCAATAAAGTCTGAAAGATATGACTTGTTGCCTGTCATGTGCCTTGAACATCCACTGTCTGAAAATCCTCTATCTTCTTTGTCATTTGAGGGATTGATGTGTGTGTGTATTCCTCTAATTCTTTTATATCCACGGCAGCGGCGCCAAAGACTTGGTGCGCGCGTGATGTCGATCACTAAGAGTGGAACGTATTATCTAGTTATTCTAATCAGTATTTTAATATCCTAGGTTAGCTATACAACCTAATCTAATGCAAGGGGGTTCAGTCTGAGAGACTGGCACGGTTTGGTTATGATTAAATATAAACTAAACTAATGAGCACGAATCAGCGATTAGCACACACGTACACAGATAGATACTTAAGACAATAAGAAGACCTGTCCTGATAATTAAGTAGCTTGTCACTTGTTTTATTGCTAGTTTTATATGAAGTGTATATAATTAACCCTTTCCCGTTGGCTCTAATCTTATCGGCGAGTAAACCCTTAATGATCACTTATGTCTATCCCACTATCCTAGAAACGATAGAATAAATAGGCGAGGAAGGGGCATGGCGACCCAAGCAATGCTCAGCTAGACACAGAGGTTATCAATGCACTAATAAAAGTCACCAAAGACATCAACATATAAACTTTAATTAATGGGAAAGCAATTTTAAGGGGTGCCCATGATTTTCCGTAGTCACATGGAATCGGCCCATCAATCCTGATGAATTAAAGTGTACTAATACAATAAAACAAAACTACTTAATGAATTGAATACATGCAGGACCTTCTTACAGCTCTTGTATCTTCGTTTAGGGTGTGTCTTGTGCTGCTAATACGTCTGAATTCGTCGATATCTTGCACTGTCCAACCTCCTCGAAAAAACTCTCGAAATTCGTCTGACCTTGGGGTATTTATAGTTTCTGTCTGAGGGTTAGATGCGGCGCATAGGATAAGTAGATGCGGCGCATTGACTTAAATTCGCGTGGGGTCCAAGATTAATATATTCAGGAATATTTGTACACCGCCTTAAGATGCGGCGTAACTCCATTTCTCTATGCGGCGCATGTCCTTTGCTGTCTTGGATTATAACTTGTGAAATCTTGATAGTGATGCGCCGTATGTACGAAGTATGTTGCAGCGTATCTGGAGCAGAATGATCTTGATCTTGTACATTTCAGTAGACTCTTAACATCTTGCTTGTTTTGCTCGATAATTAGTCCAAAATCGCCAAGTTTCACATAATACTTGTTTTTACCTGAGAATTACAAAAGTAAACATTAACGTATCAATTCTCATATATAATATAATAAAACAAGTCAAATAAATAGGGTAAATGATGATGATAAAGTGTACTTATTTGAGTTCATCAAATATCCCCCCACTTGAACTTTACTTGTCCCCAAGTAAACCTTAGAATAAATCTTATGAAAATGTATCCTAAAAGATATTAGGATTTATCTTTATATTTAAGCATGTATTCGTTTTTTCATAATTGCACAACCAAACACTTAACGAATTAGAAATAAAATAAAATATTTTGATAAAAGCAAATCTAATCGTTTAACTGTCCAGTCGTGACGAATATTCTATCATAAGCTTGGCAAGTATACGCATCTCCCCCACTAAAGCTAAGGAATAACAAGTCTAAAGCGGTAAAAAGGGGTTTGTTGGCTAAGGGTTAATCATTCTTCTTAATCTCTATCGATCTCATATTCCAGAAAAGGCGACAAAATCAAAATTACATGATCGAATCCACGACCACGATACTTGCAATTGCTCAAATCCTTAACTCGAATAGGCTAAAGATAGGACCAAGTAATCTTTACCAATAATATTATATCAAAAAGGGCGACAAAATCATAAATACATAGCCGAATCCACGACTATGATACTTAAGATTGCTCAAATCCCTAATCTTAATAAATCAAGGTTTGGATAAAGAATGATATAGGGTATGGATAATATTTGGGATACAAATTGGTGTAAAATGAAAAATAAACAAAACAGATAAATTAAAATCCTAAGTGTGGTAAATTACTTTCCCAACCATCCCATGAATAAGACTCATATCATTGAATAACTCACGCTTTAACACTTGAAACACACGCTTTAGGTAGACACGAATTATGCTCAACAAAATCTCAATCAAAGAATAAACCTTAGTTGGCGTTCCCATAACGGCCAAATCCCATTCAATCCATAAATATAATATATAACAAATAGTGGTGATATCGCCCACTTAATACAAAACTTTACATAAGTTGGTTAAAACAAACTTCCAACTTTTCCTTTTTCTTTTTCTTTTCTATTTTTTCGATTTTTTTTTCTTTTTTTTTTTTTTTTTTTTTTTTTTTTTGACATCAACATATGTGTGTAAAATTTCACAACTTTTCTATCACTATCTTTCCGGATAAATTTTCCATACTCTTCATACTTTCAGAAATAACTGTAATAGAGAAAGTAGTAAACACACGAAAAATAAACTCAAAGATATACAATATTTACTTTCATACCAATTGCATTGTGCAATTTCCTGACTCAACCAAAGATAATGAATTACGCACGCGAACACAGGTAATGTAAGGAAACACACTTTGCCTAAAGCACATAACCAACCACGGATTTTAATCTACAGGGTAGGCTAAGGTGTAACGGTGTAACGAAACATTATAACAAAGGTGTAAGAAACGAAAGGAATGGCTCTGAGTGTTTTTCTAGGGGTATCTTACTCTAAAAGTGAGAGTAACAAAGGGTTTATACGGGGGTTAACTAACCAATGTAGTTAGTTAATATCACATAACATATAAAGGCTATTTGGGTGTAATCCTAGAAATTTACCAATTTAGGCAAGTCATTCCAATTATAAAGATAATACTTATTATGGTGGTCTCGAATAGTATACAAGCCAAGTTCTAAAGTTTACAAGTCAACGGCACACTCATAGATTTGTGAATTTTGAAAAGTTCACAATTTTTGGAAATAATGTTATGTGTGCAGCTATGTAATTTAGACTTTAAACAAAAACATGCTAAAAATTTTAAATTTTGATATATTAAGCGCATTTTAAGCATATTTTGAAAAAGTTTAGGACAAGTAAGTGTTCTAATTCTCCAATCCCCCCACTTAAGTTAAACAACGTCCTCGTTGTTTGTATCAAAGATTAAAAACTGGAAATTAAAAAGAATTAGAACAGAAAAACTCCCTTGAGATTTGCTCGGTATGATCCTCCATTATTTGTATAAGAGCAAAAATCAACTTTCATGTGGATGAGAACGTTTAAGCTTCATAGATGATGTATCCACAGGAAATGCAGGAATCTATAATACCATTAAGACTTTAACACACCTGAGTTAAGAATGTTCAAACTTGCATAATACATTAGTAGTTAGTAAAAATAAAACTTAAAAAATTAAACTGAAAATCATCAGGTCAGTCGATACGACGTATCTTATGGAAGAAGATACGCCGTATCGAGCCTGAAATAAATACGAATTAGAATAAAAGATGCGTCGCATCCTTAACCAGGGATGCGCCGCATTAAATAAACTGACAGAAAGTTTTAAAGTCAAAAATAAAAATGCAGAAAAATAAGATATGACCAGTGCAGGCGATGCGTCGCATCTTAGGATGGAGATGCGCCGTATCTTCTGCAGGTATGACAGACTCGACACAGAATCAGAAAATAAAATAAAATAAAAGATAAGCATGGGTTGCCTCCCACGAAGCGCTTGTTTTTGTTCGAGTCACGAGCCTGACTCCACCCTTATTTAGTGTGTAATAGGGTGTTGTTCCCCCCACTTGGGATCAAGTGCGGGTGATAGTAGCAATAAACACGAAAATAGTGTAAATTTGCTATTAAAGATGGAAGAAATGCATAAAGATCATACCTTGGCAATATATGTACATCTTCCCTATTCTTACCCGGTGTGGTTGATAAATTGGATGACTTGACCACTTCATCTGAAAGAGTAGTATGTTGAGGAAAAATAAGTCTCCTTTCTTCTTGGTTAGTTTCTTTGGTAGTAAGGCGTCCCTTGACTTCCGCAGAAGATGAGAAAGGGTCTTTGGCAAGTAAAAGTTCGAGTTCCTCAATAACCTTCATAGGGTCGAAATCATCATCTTCATCAATCATAGCAATGTTTAAGAGCTCATCACCAAATTCTTCCTCGAGCTCCACCAAAAACGGGTTGATCATAGGTGCTTCATGTGCTTCAATAGGTAGTGTAATGAATTTGAACTCATCATTCTTTTGTTTTGCAACCTGTTTAGGAAAACTAGCAAGATTATTAGTAACGGGATTAATAATATTAAATAAATTTGTACCACTTTGTGTTGTAAGTGACTCCAATTCATCTTGTGAATCTCCATCTTCAACTAGTGGTCTTGCTATTTCATAATCGTCCCGAATTTTATCCTTAAATAAGTAATCCCAGATTTCTTCAAAATCCCTCTTTGGGTCAAAATCTGGTTGAGGTATGTCATCATAAACTATGGCGTCAAATGGTTCGAAATCAAAATTAGAATACTTTTCATCTTCATCCGTTGGATTGTCTAATGGTGGTAATACGATTGCAGAATATTCTTCAACGTAGGGTTCCGTATACACATCATCTTGAGCAATCTCTGGAGAAAAAGTACTATCAATAACAATTTCCGGAATTGGTTTCACGTTATATGAATCTTCTTCATCATCATTTGACATACACCAAGTGTGTTCAAATGGCAATTTGTTTCTTTCTTTCCTTGACTTAACCATTTCCAGCAACAAGTATTCTTCCATTGTAATATCCGGATCGTCCATCTTCCTGAAATAAAACTTACTCGTGCAAAAGAAGAGTGAAACAATCAAAGTAAAATAAAATTTGCTGATATCTGTAGATGATGCGCCGTATCCTATAAATAGGATGCGCCGTATCTTATAATCGTTAAAATTTAATCAGACTTTTATTCAGAAAATAGATACGCCGCTTAGAATTAGAATGCGCCGTATCAGTTTAATTGATCAAAAATCGATTATATTTATTAAAATTAAATGCGTCGTATTAACAAAAGCTAATGCGCCGTATTTTCGTTACGTTTCAAAATACAAGATTTTTGATTCAGAAGATGCGCTGTATCGATAAAAATCGATGCGTCGTATCTGTTTAATAATTCGAAAACAGTTTTTAATTTAAATAGATAATACGCCGTATCTGTGAAAACAGATGCGTCGTATGGCGTTAGGGTTTAGAAAAATTTCTTATCAAAAATAGAATACGCCGTATCTTGGGGAAAGATGCGTCGTACTCGAATTTATTAAACGCGTTGTATTTTATAAAAATTAAACGCAATACGCCGTATCTGTAAAAACAGATGCGCCATATCGTTTGTATCAGCTCAACACAACGATAGCAGAATGCAGAAAAATACAAAAACAAAAAATAAAAACAAACAAAAAGAAATAAAAATTAAAGAAAATAAAAACACACAAAAACAGAAAATATGCAAATAATACAATGAATGCAATTTATCTAATATATAACAGAGTTAGCGGTTAGAATCTAAAAATTAAAAAGAAAAACCTAATTAAAATACTAATCAAATTAACAGATAATAACAATTCACTCCCCGGCAACGGCGCCAAAAACTTGATGTGCGTGTGTATTGCTCTAATTCTTTTATATCCACGGCAGCGGCGCCAAAGACTTGGTGCGCGCGTGATGTCGTTGTGGTTTTAGCAGTATTAATGCCTACTCAAGTTTTAAATTTATATTTAGCCGACTTATCAATAAAACACACACTTTAACGAGCAGTGTACCCGGTCAGTATGAATATAATGGTAAGTAGAGTGTCAATCACTAAGAGTGGAACGTATTATCTAGTTATTCTAATCAGTATTTTAATATCCTAGGTTAGCTATACAACCTAATCTAACGCAAGGGGGTTCAGCCTGAGAGACTGGCACGGTTTGGTTATGATTAAATATAAACTAAACTAATGAGCACGAATCAGCGATTAGCACACACGTACACAGATAGATACTTGAGATAATAAGAAGACCTGTCCTGATAATTAAGTAGCTTGTCACTTGTTTTATTGCTAGTTTTATATGAAGTGTATATAATTAACCCTTTCTCGTTGGCTCTAATCTTATCGGCGAGTAAACCCTTAATGATCATTTATGTCTATCCCACTATCCTAGAAATGATAGAATAAATAGGCGAGGAAGGGGCATGGCGACCCAAGCAATGCTCAGCTAGACACAGAGGTTATCAATGCACTAATAAAATTCACCAAAGACATCAACATATAAACTTTAATTAATGGGAAAGCAATTTTAAGGGGTGCCCATGATTTTCCGTAGTCACATGGAATCGGCCCATCAATCCTGATGAATTAAAGTGTACTAATACAATAAAACAAAACTACTTAATGAATTGAATACATGCAGGACCTTCTTACAGCTCTTGTATCTTCATTTAGGGTGTGTCTTGTGCTGCTAATACGACTGAATTCGTCGATATCTTGCACTGTCCAACCTCCTCGAAAAAACTCTCAAAATTCGTCTGATCTTGGGGTATTTATAGTTTCTGTCTGAGGGTTAGATACGGCGCATAGGATAAGTAGATGCGGCGCATTGACTTAAATTCGCGTGGGGTCTAAGATTAATATATTCAGGAATATTCGTACACCGCCTTAAGATGCGGCGTAACTTCATTTCTCTATGCGGCGCATGTCCTTTGCTGTCTTGGATTATAACTTGTGAAATCTTGATAGTGATTCGCCGTATGTACGAATTATGTTGCGGCGTATCTGGAGCAGAATGATCTTGATCTTGTACATTTCAGTAGACTCTTAACATCTTGCTTGTTTTGCTCCATAATTAGTCCAAAATCGCCAAGTTTCACATAATACTTGTTTTTACCTGAGAATTACAAAAGTAAACATTAACGTATCAATTCTCATATATAATATAATAAAACAAGTCAAATAAATAGGATAAATGATGATGATAAAATGTACTTATTTGAGTTCATCAGGGATGTTCCTGCACACAAAATAAAGGTGTTAGTTTCTTTTGGGGATCCAAACCATCACTGGTTTGGATCTGCCTTGTGCATCAAGATAAGAAAACTTGTTTGAGGTCTTTGACGCACTATTGGGTTGAGTAAAATGTTTATCCCAATGTGCTGAGGCCTTGACAGCATTGCCCCATTTTCCCTTAACATTTAAGTGCCCAGCAGTTGGATTTGCTGGTCTAGCAGTTGGAACTGCTGACCTAGCAGTTGGAACTGCTTGTTTAACCTTAGGCACCCCTTCTGATTAGCCATTGCTGTTTTCTGATAAAAATGACTTTTAACTGTTTGTGCATGATTTGAAAATTGCTTTGCACTAGAAACAGTTTGCTTTTTATTAAACCACTTATTTTGACTAGCAGTTGAAACTGTTTTGATGCCAGTCTTTAGCATAACATCTTTAGGTGACATCTTTTGATTTGCATTAGGGTTTGTCAATCTAGTTGGACCATTTTGAGTTACCCTATCATTGTTATTCCTGTTCACCCTTGCATTCCCAGTAACCTTCTTTTTCCATGGGTTAGAATCACAATAAGCAGCCATATGCTCAAAACTTCCACAAACAAAACATACTTTTCTAATCATAGCAAACTTATCATCCATTTTCTTAGATTTTGAATGATTCCAATTCCTATGACTACTCTCAGAACTTGATGATCTGTTCTTAGTCCTATACATCTCAGCATATCTAACATTTTTCTTAACTGGTTTTATGTTTTCAGTCTTAACCACTTTAGGAGCATGTTTAACTTCTACCTTAACAACATTTGGTTTTTCCTTAACCTCTACATTCTCATCATTAGATGTCCACTCCTCAACAGTTGGAGCATCTGAGTTCCTATCAGAGGACATCTTTTCCAAAGAAAGAGATTTATCACTAGCACTCACAAAAGAATCTTCTGCCTTAACAAATTTAACAGGATTCTCACTAATCTTTACCCCATATCCAGGAAATTCCATATCCTTAAACTCTTCTAAACCTGTATGAGCTAAATTGATTCCTGGTGGAGCAAACATTCCTCTAAAGGGGGGTGCAACTGACTTATAACCTAAACCAGATTTAGCTTTGTTAAGTATTTGACTCTCTACTATCTTCTTAACTCCATCTGAAGTATATTCAAGAGTGTCTACAGTTAACTGGATGTTATCTTTCTCCTTTTTAAGTTTCTCTAGTTCATATACAAGTCCACTCATTTTATTTTCTTTTATTTCCAATTCCCTCTTTAAAAGACCTATCTCATCAGTAAAGTTTGACTCATTCTGTTTGTAAAACACAATTTTTTCTTCCAAAACAGCTAATCCTCTTTTATGATTTGACAGACTAAAACTTATTTGATTAAATTCAACTCTAAGATCATCATACTGTTTCTTAATATTTTCATAATCTTTTAAAGCATGACAAGAGTTAGAACATTTTTCAGGTTTATATACGTCAGTGTCTGAGAAAGCCATCAAACCCAAGTTAGCTGATTCCTCTTCTTCCTCCATGAAGCTCCAATCAAATCCAGCTCCATCTACAGCTACCATAGCCTTGGAAGAAGGCTCTTCAACATTGATTGTTCTCCTTGACCCTTGCTGATTCGTAAACCCTTGACCCTGGTTGCTTTGTTGTCTTGAACCTCTACATTCCCTAGGAAAGTGTCCCAACTTGTGACAATTAAAGCATTCCACCTTAGACTTATCATACCCAGCAACATCTCTTCCATTGAAGGTAATCTTATTCCCAGTCCTTTGGTAATACTTCTTAGCCCTGATGCTTATCAAAGCCAACTGCCACTTTAAATCCATAGCTTCCAAATCATCTTCAGCAATTTGAAGAAGATCTTCATTAAAGATCTTTGACCACCAGACTGTTCTGACACAAAAGCATATATGGTCTCTTCAGTCAAGCCAGCAGTGCTAGTTTTTACACTAGCAATGCTAACTGTTGGTATAGCAGTACCAACTGCTTCTTCATCTTCATGGTTAGAACTGTTTGAAGAAGATACAAAAGCCATATTCCCTGAACTGGAACTGGTGCTACCACTCTTCTTGACCTTTTGCTCAACAATCTTAAGATTATTGTAAACCTCATTCATTGTCATATTCTCCAGCTCTGG
Source organism: Artemisia tridentata subsp. tridentata (assembly GCA_021014915.2). Taxonomy (NCBI): domain Eukaryota; kingdom Viridiplantae; phylum Streptophyta; class Magnoliopsida; order Asterales; family Asteraceae; genus Artemisia; species Artemisia tridentata. The sequence continues at coordinate 116,275,798 of CP139503.1, forward strand.
TTTATTGCTCCAAACCACAGCATAAGTGTTCCATTCAGCAGGTAAACTATTTAGAAACTTCATGTTGAGGTCTTCTTGAGGTATCACAATCTTCAACACAGTAAGTTGACTGATGATCTTCTGAAGCCTATTAAAGATCTGATCCAAAGTTTCATTGCTTGATGCAGTGAAGTTTTCATAACTTTGCTTGAGTAGGGTTTTCTGTGCCTTCTTGGTAGCTTCATTGCCACCAAATCTTTCCACCACTGCTTCAAAAGAGTTTTTGCTGACTTATAATGGCTAAAGTTCAACACTTGATCATTAGGAATTGCCATTAGTAACAAATTCCTAGCCTTCTTATCATTCTTCTTTTTTATTCTCTCCTCGTTTGTAACTGGCTTAGTATTAAGCTTTGTGATCTTTGAACCATCAGCACGTGTTTCTTCAACAGCAACTGGTTTGAAGGAATCACCATTGATAATAATATCCCATAATGCATAGTCTTGCACCATGAAGTATTGCTCTATCCTGAGCCGCCATAAGTCGTATTCATTCTGTTTCAGCATGGGGAGTTTAGCAAGGATTGAGGTTTGAGGTATCTCCATGTCCATCTTCTTGGATTGCTAGTGAGTGAATACTTCTGATTCTTCTAAACTCAACGTATCAAAAACCTTGGTCTCTGATACCACTTGACCGGATCTAAACACATACTTTGTGTTGGAGATACTTTGAGTGTATACTTGATAGCACGCGGAATTTACTACCAAGTACTTAGAAGAATATAAGTTTGTGTTTGGTGATTGATTAAGTAAAACAATAAGAACAACGATATCAACCAAACTTATCACTTCAATATATCGAACGATTACAATAGATCTGAATGATATGTGTATATCGTATATGTATATGAAACCCTAATCTAAGGATCTCCTTTTATAATGTAAAGAGTCCTTTACACGTTAAACATTTAACCGTATCATTCTATACAAATAAGATATTTACCATATCTTTTCTATAATTATCTTCACACGGTTTCAACATGATCTCTTAAGCAGTCCTAACTGATCTTCCTTCAGCAGTCCTAACTACTCTTCCATCAGCAGTCTTAACTGTCCTTGTATCAACAGTCTCAACTGGTCTTGTAGCCGTACTAACTGCTTAAGTTTAATTCCCAACAGTGGTCAAGATCATATTTGCATACGTTCCCTATTTGATTATAATAAAAATGGGAAGAGATGTTGTGGTGGCATTGCATGGATTAAGGGGAAGATAAGATTGTTTCATTCATGGTGAAATTTAATTATCTCAACTTCTTTACTACGTCTAAGGAAGCTCGTAAAAGAACGTGTATGTTTTGTAATCATCAATTAGGGGAAGATTGTTGGGTCAAAAAGATGTGAAGATACCAAACATGTAGAATGAAACATGAATGACTTAAAGTGACAAGAAGAGAAACTACAAAAAGATGGAGCTTTTAGAAGATTCTTAGAAGATATGCTTAAAATAGTTTCCTTATTGTATTAGGAATGTTTTCCTTTATAAACCCTAGATGTCTCTAGTATATAAAGAGACATAGGGGCGTTGATTTTATTAAGTCTAGACAAGATGTAGTCGACTAAAGGTGTTTGTGTGTGTAGACGTTTTGTCCTAGAAAAACGTCTAGGTTTAGTTGTGTAGTCTCAAGATCAAGTAAACCTCTTAGGTTTTTTATTGGACCGACTTCAATAAAAGTATGTTGAGTAAAGCCAATTGAGATTTTATAGTGAATACTTAGGGTTTTGATTGGACCGACTTCAATAAAAGGTTTCTTTAGATTGAAGAAAGTGTATAAATTAGATAAGAAGTAAAAATTATCCAATTTAGGAAATCCTTAAGTAAGGTAATTGACCAAAAATTTTCTCAACGACTATAATCAAAAAACGGTTATGACTCAACAGGACAAATGGCTACCCAGCAGTACAAAGTTTTGCCTAGCAGTACAAACTTTTTCCTAGCAGTACTAAGTGTTGGAAAAACTTATACTCAACAGTATAAACTCAATTTTCATTTAAAACAATACTGCATTCAAACTTTTTGAAAGGATTAAGTGTAAAGGAAGACACTCGATCAAATTTCGGTTGCATTTAACCTCTGGTTGTGTGAGAACCAATGTTTTCAGCATAAATGCTGCTTGTGATCAGATAAACTCATTCAAAGAGCTTTCTTGACAGGGTTTCCAGCTCGTGGCATGTGTTGACTCTAACACAAATGCATTAGATTCACTTTTTCTCGCTATTCTCTATACCAGATGTCCTTGGACTAACTCATTATACTATTGAAAGTATAAAATGGTAAAGAGTGAGTTAGTTCAGTTACTATCTGACTAACTATGCCATCAATTCATGTTCAAAAATACCATAAGTAGATTTCAAGAAAGACATTTTAAAGAACCTCCCAACTCAAGTGTAAGACCTTTGTCAAGTGATCCCTAAATCCTGTCTATCATGAATCAATTATGACAGCAAACATGCCACCACATTTTTCTTCCCACACATCATAAACTTGCAAACATACTGCTTGCCTTATCCTGCAACTGTTAGTCAAAAACCAAGAAAACACAAACCAAAGCATTTTCTATATAACAGTATAAAATTTGACTAACAGTATAAACTTAGCAGTACAAATTTGTACTAGCAGTACAAACTCAACTATCTAACAATTAACAGTACAAATCCTTTACAAACTTTACAAAGACACTTAGAGAGTAAAACTTTTATGGATTTAGCATTCCAATACTTGCTACCAAGTACTGAAACCTTCCAACATCAAGACCTTTTGTAAGTAAGTCAGCCCAATTGTTATCTGTATGAATTTTAACAACTTGAATTAACTTTTTCTCATTACAATCTCTTATAAAATGATGTCTAATCTCTATGTGTTTTGTTTTAGAATGTTGAACAGGATTTTTAATAATACAAATTGTACTGTTATTGTCAATGATGGTGTTCATAAAATTGTACCCATAGTCTAGTATTTGATTCTAAATCCAAAGTACTTGTCCACAGCAACTAGCAGCAGCCACATATTCATCCTTAGTTGTAGAATTAGCCACCACAGTCTGCTTTTTACACTGCCATGATATCAACCTGTTTCCTAGGAATTGACAACCACCTGTTGTTGACTTCCTATCCAAACTTGCACCAGCATAGTCACTATCACTATAAGCCACTAAATCAAATGAAGACTCCCTAGGATACCAAAGGCCCAATTTAGGTTGACCTTTAAGATACTTAAAAATCCTCTTCACATCATGCAAATGTGAAGCCTTAGGAGTGACTTGAAATCTGGCACATGCACACACAGCAAACATAATATCTGGTCTGGATGATGTAAGATACATCAATGATCCAATCATTGACCTGTATAAGTGAACATCAACATCATCACCATCTGCATCTTTAAGCAAAGGCTTCTCTTTATCAAAAGGAGTGCTTGTAATCTTGGAATCTGTGTACCCAAATTTCTTTAACATCTCAGCAACATATTTATCTTGGTTGATAAATATACCATCTTCCTTATGCTTGACTTGTAACCCTAAGAATAAATTTAGTTATCCTATAGAACTTATTTGAAACTTATCTTGCATAAGTTTCTCAAAAGCAGTACACATCTCCTTATTGGTTGAGCCAAAACTAATGTCATCTACATATACTTGGACCAGCAAAATATCACCCTTTTGCCTCTTGATAAACAATGTTTTGTCAATCTGTCCTCTGTGAAATCCATTTTCCAATAGATACTTGGCAAATGTTTCATACCAGGCTCTTAGAGCTTGATGTAGACCATATAGTGCCTTCACCACCTTGTAGACCTTGTCTGGATGATCAGGATCCTCAAACCCTGGTGGTTGCATAACATACACTTCTTCATCAATTTTACCATACAGAAAGGCACTCTTGACATCCATTTGATAAACCATGAATCCCATGAAAGAAGCATAAGCTAAAAACAGCCTTATTGCCTCAATCCTTGCTACAGGTGCAAATACTTCATCATAATCTATACCCTCTTCTTGAGTATATCCTTGTGCAATTAGCCTTGCTTTGTTCCTAATGACAATGCCTCTCTCATCCTTCTTGTTTCTGAATATCCATTTCGTACCAATTACCCATTTACCCTTAGGCAAATCTACTAAAACCCACACCTTTTGGAGCTTGAACTGTAACAACTCTTCTTGCAATGCTTCTACCCAGGATGGGTCACTAATTTCTTTGGCAATATTCTTGGGTTCTTTCTGAGATAAGAAACAGGCAAATAAACAAGTATGAAGATCTTCATGAGTTTTCCCTTCATAAATTGCACTTATAAAGCCTTGTCCTTGTTCATCTGTTGACATGACTTGTCTCCTTGTCTTTACACCAGACTGCATATCACCAATCACAAGATCAGGTGAATGATCCTTGTGAGTTCTTGTTTGGGGAGTTGAAGGAACTTGATAAGTATTAAGCATATAGTTTATATCCACTTCATCATCAGAGTAATCAGTATCAGAAGTAACTGGTTGGCTAGAAAATTCAACATTTGGCCCAGCAATACTATCTTTTGGCTCAGCAGTACAAACAACATTTGTACTGTCTTCAGGATTCTCTTGTTCTTCAATACCACTTTATTTATTTCCATCTTCAGAACCCTTCTTATTAGCATCACTAGAAGGTTCATCATCCTTTGAAGATGAATCAAATAGGAAACCATCTTTCCAAATTGGCATCAAAACGTGATCTTGACCAGTCTCTTTCTCCATGCTAGATTCACCTGTATCAACACTACCTTCTGAACCTGCAAAATCATTAGTATTTGTACCTGCAACAACTGGTACATAGTTCATAGATTTTGTTTGAGCATCAAGATCAAACAGCCATTTGCTTGGTACTTCGGTTAAACAGTTCAAATTTGTTCCTAAGGCAGCTACTAGTGAACCTAAGAAGGGAGCTACTAATATGGTTAATGCATCTACATCGTCGTCTCAGTTAAAGGCTACTGGTAATGCTTGTAAGGAAGTTAATGTCAACATCTAATCCGTATTCTGGTGATAAACACCTAACTCTGCTGGTAATACTGGTAATAAGTTAAAAACTCACGCTTCTTGTTGGGAATTATGATACGAATCAAGAGAAGACAACTTAGGTCTGGTTGTATATCAGAGTTAGGTCCGTCTTTGTTATTAGGTCGGGTAATGCAAAGTTAAGTCTGGTAGTATGTTTAAGTCTGGTTGACTTATAATGTTAAGTTTGGTCGTGAAGTTAGGAAAGTCTGTTAGAGATAAGTTAGGAAAAGATACAAAACGTGTAAGTAACTTTATAGAAGATTTGTGAATATCTTCTTAGTCGGTTAGTATTAGGGTTTCCTTGTGTTATAAAAGGATCCCTAAAGATTGTTAGTTCTGTGTGTGAGTTGTACGAGTTCACAATTGTGATTAAAATCAATATACGAAGTTAGTGATATCTCTGTGTGTGTTCTTCATTGTTCTTGTTAAGATTCCGCATTAACAACAACAATCACCTAGGGTTTCTCACTTAGATTGGTTCGGATTTATCCTAACCATCTACTAGGTATTCAAGACTACTTAGAGATCCACATACAATTCGTGGACCAACAAGTGGTATCAGAGCAAGGCGAGAGACTCTGAATTCGAAGAACACTTAATCTCAAAAACCTAATTCTCACTCAAATTACCCTACACAATGTCTGAATTCGATAAGCTTGTTAACACTGAAACTTTCTCAATCCATAACAGTGAGGATGAGAAATCAAACCATGAAGATGAAGGAAAAACTGAAACCAGTAACTCCCAAACACAACAACAACCCATCCCTTCCACAACCACAATCTCAAACATAAAACTTCCATTACTGAAAAGAGAAGAGTATGATATATGGGCCATAGAGATGGAACATTATCTGGAGTACATTGATAGTGATGTATGGAAGGTTATTCAAAAGGGAAATTCTAAGAAAAGAATTTCACAAGGGAATGATGGGCAGATCAGAATTATGCCACCAGTATCTGCTGAGGAGATTAGGGCTGTGGAGAAGGAAAAGAAGGCCAGAACCTTGCTTCTTATGGCTATTCCTAAGGAGCATCTACAAAGGTTTCATGGCATCCTTGATGCTAAGGAGATGTGGGAGGCTATCAAGAAACGATTTGGAGGCAATGCAAACTCCAAGAAGATGCAAAAGGCTGTTCTTAAACAGCAATTTGAGACATTCAGTGTTTCAAAGACTGAAGGTTTGGAGAAGGGCTATGATAGATTTCAACATCTGTTAACACAACTGGAAGTTCATGGTGCAGCAGTTTCAAATGAGGATGCAAACCACAAGTTCCTTAGATCTTTACCATCAGAATGGGGCAATGTATCTGTGGCGATGAGGATTAAGGAGGAAGTAGATTCAATGACACCTGATGACCTATACAATAATCTCAGGATGTTTGAAAGGGACATCAGTAACAACACTCAGGCTTCAACCAGTTCATCAAATGTTGCTTTTGTGTCACAAAACAAAAGCAGTACTTACAAGGCTAAATCTGGTAGTGTTAGGTCTGGTATCTATGAAACTCCTTCAAGTGAAAGGTCTGCTTCAAGTTTTACTGATGAGGTGATACATTCTTTCTTTGCCAACCAAACGGAAGATGAAAGCTTTATTAGTGAAGACCTAGAACAGATTAATGATGCTGAAGTTGAGGAGATGGACATAAAATGGCACATTGCCATGGTTGCTTTAAGGGTCAAACGATTTCAGAAGCAATATGGAAGGACCATCAACTTCAACAACAAATCACCAGTGGGATACACAAAGAGGACAGTTGAATGCTACAACTGTCACAAGCATGGACATTTTTCAAGAGATTGTCCAGAGAAGAAGCCTGCTGATGGGAAAAGAGATGATGATGGGAAGATGGAAAAGAATCAGATGAGCCTGCTGACAATGGAAGCTGGAGGAGTCAACTGGGGTGAGCATCCAAGAGTAAATGAGGAGTCTGATCATGCTCTCATGGCCATTGGTAATGAGGATCATCCACTTTGCTATATGGAAGATAGAGGAATTCTTGACAGTGGATGCTCTGGGCACATGACTGGTAACAAGAACTATCTAAATGATTTTCATGAATTCGAAGGAGGTTCTGTTACTTTTGGAGGAAGCAAGGGACAGATAACTGGTAAAGGAAGAATTATTGTGGGCAACATAGAATTTGACAATGTATCCTTTGTGAAAGAACTTGGGCAGTTCAACCTTTTCTCAATATCACAAATTTGTGATACTCAGCATAAGGTGCTTTTTACTGAAACTGATTATCTTGTGTTGACTCCGGACTTTAAGATGCCTGAAGAACATCAGATTCTTCTTAAAGTTCCCAGACAATACAAAATGTACAGTTTTGATATGAAAGCATCTAATCCTGCAAAAGGTGCTACCTGTTTGATTGCAAAAGCTACTTTGGATGAATCTAAGTTGTGGCACATAAGGTTAGGCCATGTGAATTTCAAAAACATGAATAAACTTGTGAAGAATAACCTTGTGAGAGGTTTGCCTTCAAAATTGTTTAAAAATGATCATACTTGTGTGGCTTGCAACAAGGGAAAACAACATAGGGCATCCTGTAAGGTTAAATTAGAAAGATTAATCACTGAGCCTTTACATACCTTACATATGGATCTTTTTGGCCCTACATCTGTCCATAGTATAAATCATGCATGCTATTGCCTTGTCATTACAGATGATTGTACTAGATATTGTTGGGTGTTCTTTATGTCTAGGAAGGATGAATCTACTCCTTTGATTCAAACTTTCATTAGGCAGATTGAAAACCTTCTTGATAAAAGAGTTAAAATCATTAAGAGTGATAATGGCACTGAGTTTAAAAACAAAAGCATGCTAGACTTCTGTGGTAATAAAGGAATTAAGCAACAATTCAGTAATGCAAGAACTCCTCAGCAAAATGGAGTTGCTGAGAGAATGAACAGGACACTTATTGAGGCAACTAGGACTATGCTAGCAGATTCACTTTTACCTACAACATTTTGGGCTGAAGCAGTCAGCAATGCCTGTTACATTTTTAATAGGGTTAGAGTGACCAAGCCTCAAAATAAAACCCCTTATGAACTTATGTTTGGCCATAAACCAGTTATTAGCCATATAAGACCTTTTGGGTTTCATGTTACCATTCTTGATACTTTAAGTGTTCTTGGAAAATTTGAAGGAAAGTCTGATGAAGGCTTTTTAGTTGGGTATGCATTAAACAATAAAGCCTTTAGGGTTTACAATCTAGTATCCAAGAAAGTAGAAGAAAATCTGCATGTAAACTTTCTTGAAGAAAAACCCAATGTCAAGGGAATTGGTCATAGATGGATGTTTGATATTGATTATTTAACTGATTCTATGAATTATATTCCTGTCTCCAAGGAGAATCAAATTAACCCTATTGCAGGTACCAAAGAAGTTACTAACAATGCAGGTACCAAAGATCCTTCTAATACAGGGAACACTGATGATGTGGCTGAGCTTGTTGTGATTCCATCTACAGAGACCAAGTCTGTTGTAGCTGAAGCAGAAATCAAGACTTCTTCCTCTCAAGAAAAGGATTCTGAATACAAATCTCAAGTTTCTGGCAAAGTAGTATCCCCTAACATTACCAGTACTTCTCATTTTAAGTCTGGTAGTGGTGCTCAACCAGACCTTTCTTCAAGTACTGCTTGTGCTGATTCTGAGATGCCAGAACTTGAAGTCTTTCCAAATCCTAATGAAGGTATCTTTGAAGGGGCTTCCTATGATGAAGGAGGTATTGTTACTGATTTCAAAAGCTTACCCACTGAAGTGGAGGTAAGTCCAACTCCCACTCTCAGGATTCACACCATTCATCCCAAGAGTCAAATAATTGGTAATCCCAAATCTGCTGTTCAAACAAGAAGTAGGGTGCAACATCAGTCTGATTCACTTGCACTCATTAGCCTGATTAAGCAACAACAAAGGGTCAATCATAAGGACCAGCAACATTGCTTATTTGCTTGCTTTCTTTCTCAAAGTGAACCCACTACAGTTTTTGAAGCTTTAGGGGAGGAAAGTTGGGTAGAAGCTATGCAAGAAGAGTTGTTGCAGTTCAAGCTACAGAAAGTATGGGTTCTTGTAGACCTACCTAATGGAGCTAAAGTCATTGGTACTAAATGGGTCTTCAGGAATAAAAGGGATGAAAGAGGGGTAGTTGTAAGGAACAAAGCAAGGCTGGTAGCACAAGGATACAAACAGGAGGAGGGCATAGATTATGATGAGGTTTTTGCTCCTGTAGCAAGAATTGAGGCTATCAGGTTATTTTTTGCCTATGCATCATACATGGGATTCAAGGTGTATCAGATAGATGTCAAAAGTGCTTTTCTTTATGGCACTATTGAAGAAGATGTGTATGTACATCAACCTCCTGGTTTTGAGGATTCTGCTAACCCCAATCAAGTGTATAAGGTTATTAAAGCTTTATATGGTCTTCATCAAGCTCCTAGAGCTTGGTATGAAACTCTTTCACAGTTTCTTGAAGAACATGGATACATCAGGGGTGTAATTGACAAGACTTTATTCATTAAGAGAGATCAGAAGGATATCATTCTTGTTCAAATTTATGTGGATGATATCATTTTTGGATCAACAAGAAAGTCTTGGTGTGATGAATTTGAAGGTTTAATGAAGAGCAGGTTTGAAATGAGCTCAATGGGAGAACTTACATTTTTCTTGGGACTGCAAGTTAAACAAAAGGATGATGGACTTTTTATTTCTCAAGACAAGTATGTTGCAGAAATTTTGAGAAAGTTTGAGTTCTCAAATGTGAAGACAGCAGTCACTCCCATGGAGAACAAGGTGCCTTTAACAAAGGATGAAGATGCTGCTGATGTGAATGTGCATCTTTACAGATCCATGATAGGTTCCCTCATGTATCTTACTGCTTCTAGACCTGATATTATGTATGCAGTTTGTGTTTGTTCACGTTTTCTGGTACAACCAAAGACTTCACATCTTCATGCTGTGAAGAGAATCTTTAGGTACTTAAAGGGCAAACCAAATTTGGGCCTTTGGTATCCTAAGGAGTCATCTTTTGACCTGACAGCTTATTCAGAAAGTGACTATGCTGGTGCAAGCCTGGATAGGAAATCCACAACTGGAGGTTGTCAATTCCTTGGAAGGAGGTTGATATCTTGGCAATGCAAGAAGCAGAAAATTGTGGCCAATTCAACTACTGAGGCTGAGTATGTAGTAGCTGCACATTGCTGTGGACAAGTTTTGTGGATTTAGAATCAGATGCTGGACTATGGTTTGAATTTTATGAATACTGTTATCCACATAGATAATAAGAGTACTATCTGTATTGTTAAGAATCCAGTATATCACTCTAAAACTAAGCATATAGAAATCAGGCATCACTTCATTAGAGATTGTTTTAAAAAGAAGTTGATTAGAGTGGAGAAAATACATACAGATTTTAATGTTGCTGATCTGTTAACTAAGGCATTTGATGGTCCTAGATTCAATTATCTGGTAGTTAACATTGGTATGATGAACCCCTAGTTTGAGTTAAGGGGAGGTTTGGCTTAAGGGGAGGTCAAACTGTAAAGTATGTTAAGTATGAGTACTTACCAGCATTTAGGTTATCTTTAAGTCTTGTAGTTTTGTTTTTAGTTCTGTTAGTGATTAAGAAAAAAAAATTGTCTTTTATTTCTTTTATAGATAATGCTGGATTAAGTAAATTTTCACAAGTTGTTAAGTGAGGCTATTGGAACTTCTCACTTGGTGGAGGTGCTTTGCACTAACACATCAAAAGGTTATCAGTCCACCTTGTCTCATCAACACAAGGACTGGCTAATCCTGAGCAAACGGCTAACAGGTAAAGATTGCTCAAATCCGTTTATGGCTGACAATTTGCCAAAAATTGTATGGTATTCAACTCACCATATCTAAGATAAGTGAAGAGTTGGCTAGCCCACAAGGTTATGGCTTGTGGTAAAGGCTGTGGAAAACCATAAATGGTAATCAATTCACCATGATGAGGTGCTTTTCCATCAAAGAATTGACTAGTCCAGAAGCAAACGGCTTTTGGTAAAGACTTAACAAATCCGTTGATAAGCTGATGATTTGCTAAAAATCATATGGTTATTAATGTACCATGGTCTTACACACCAAAAACATTGGCTACTCCAGTGGTAATGGCTATTGGTAAAGAGATTTCAAATCCATTACATTTTCAATGATTTACCTCTCACAGATGGTAACACATTTGGAAGTGATGAGAATAGTCTGGAACTTAAATGAATTTGATGTACATATAGTCAATGTTGCTACAAAGACCATATCAGAAGAGCTTATCAAGATTCAAGCTGCTAGAAAGGATCATGACCTAAATAAAATTCAGAGTGTTCAATATTCAATCCTCAGAAGGCTTAATTAGAAGAACTTGAAGTTCATGGAGCATGAAGATCAAGTTAGGGGAGGATTGTTGGGAATTATGATACGAATCAAGAGAAGACAACTTAGGTCTGGTAGTATATCAGAGTTAGGTCTGTCTTTGTAATTAGGTCTGGTAATGCAAAGTTAAGTCTGTGTAGGAAATAACCATCTTTTTTGTGTGGTTGATTCGGGTGGTCTTGATTCATGGAAGATTAGATCCATGGTTTGAGTTAGATGCAAGAACTAGAGAGAGAGAGTTGAAAGGGAAAACTTGTGTGTTAGATTAGTGTATGTTTTGTTACAAGAGTTCCAACCCTTCCCAAGTGTGGGAAGGGGTATTTATACTTCCTAATAATAGTGCCCCTAGTGGGCTGTGAAGTGAGCTGACAGTGGGGAAAGCCCCGACCCACTCCACAAATATAGATACGACTAATCTAATAAAACTAATAATACTAATAATACTAAGCTTATATAAATAAGCCTACGAGCTATGTGATATGCTAAATAGATACTCGGGGTGACCGAACCTTCATATGAATATTTATATTCCTAACAATCTCCCCCTAAGGGCGGTCACCCCGGAAATAATATTTCAAATTCTAGCATTTGATCCTTTGATCTTGACTTCATAGCTCGTAGTCTTCGATTCTTCAACGTCTTGTATCTTTGTGCCTTTAGCAGTGATCTTTTGATGACCGCTCTTCTATCTTGGATGATCTTTGAGTATTCTTCGAATTTATCATCCAACATCTGTTTTTAAGTCATCTTTCGGTAGTATGTCTCCACGTGATGTGTAAATCTTTGAGCCGACATGCTCACACTATTTGGTGTCATGATCTTTAGCATCAGAGTTTGCAGAAGCCGTGTTAAAGGTCTTTTAGGTTGATCATGACTTTGTTGAGTTACAATGATGATGTAGTGTGAGCATGTGGTAGTGGATTGGCATCTTTAGTGCAACCAGCTACAACTGCAACCAGCTACAGCATCAATCAGCTACAACCGCAAACAGCTGCAACAGCAATCAGCTACAATCGCCAGAAGTTCCTGCATACGACAGTTAGCAATAAAACGTCCGGTACTTACAGGTTCGGACTTCGAGATTGTTAACAGCATAGTGTGAAAACTCTCTCTAATCCTTACCAAGACCGTTCCTAATCGAAAACCCACAGAGGGCTTTTTAAGATCGAACCGTAGCACATCAACGATTAGGTGAGTCGCTGGAGATCACTCCACGACTGTAGACCGTTTGAAACCGCCGTGACCACTAAGCGTAATCTATAAAGAATTACCGAAGTGACCTGCTTTCAGGGCTGCTTGATGTTGACCCTGGCAGGAATTTCCATTCAATCATTGAGAATTACATATGTAAATTCCCTCATAAATGTTCTGGCAGATTGCTAAGATCTGCGTAGGACTCTTAAATTTACAACTGGTGTCCTTAATGTTGAACACCCAGTGTAGAAATAATTCGTGTTCCTATGAGATCTTTTTATGCATCTCGTGGCTCTAGACTCTATAGTGCGTTTTGATTTGGTGATCGGAGGCTGGAGAGGACTGCCACCTTTTCAATATCATCTAACTCGGAGTGAGAGAGACGATAGAAATGTATTGTTCTCTGTGACAAGTGAAACAAGAGTCCTTTGAGGGACCTTGAGTGGCTAGGGAGGGTTGTGCAGCGTATCACTGGGTCCATGATACTTTGTCTTCAATGCCAGCAATCAACTAAGTGATTCTGACAGCATATGTATTGACCCGGTTTCTGCCTAAGTTGTAAGGAGGGCTTCTTTCTTTTCACCCTTTATCTTAACAATTCTTTTTCATTCTTCAACCCCTTCAGTGCTTACCGAGACTTCCTTACTAGTACCTTGTTGGGTTTGTTCCAGTACTAACTCCATCTCAGTCGGCACTCTTCCCTTATTCACTTTTCTCCTTTTTTAATCATACCTAAGGACTTCTACACTAACTAGTGGATTGTCCCTGGGTAGATCCCTCCGGCTCTGGCGGGATCGTGGGAACTTGAGCCTAACCTAACCATCCTTATAACTCCATGCATTAATTAAAAATGGTCGGTCTTTGGTATTCATCCACGATTGCCAAACCAAATCTTTGAAAAATCTCTCAAAGTGTTCATGATTCTGAAACACATTTTTGCAAACACTTGAGAGTTTTATATTTTTCAAATGCTCCCCCTCAACATGTGCTCGGTTGATTGTTTTATAAATTTGCACATGTTAGGTAGAGCTCGCACTTTTTGAATTGATCCACTTTCAGTGAACATGACCGATTCGAGACACGCTTACATCACTAGTTAGACTAGCTTGAAATTATTACCCGGCCTGGTCAAGTCCACAGAAAGTTTCTCGAAGTGGTACACTCTACTCATATACATCTTTTTCGAGACACGCTTACATCACTGGTTAGACCAGCTTGAAATTATTACCCGGCCAAGACGTATCCTTTCGATTGATGACAGTTCAAGTTTCGTCAATTCATTGGTGAAGTCTGAGTCACGATCTCATGCTATGCCAAATCCTTTTAGTACATTTGCTCCCCCTCAATATGTGCATCGTTATACGAAAGAGTTTAGCACATATGGGAGAGCCTAACGTTTAAGTCCAAAACATCACATTTTCATCAGGTTTCATATTTAAATCACATTCTCTCCCCCGATCAAAAATTTCAAACCATTTGAGATTTGTGATCCCAATTGATTTAAATAAGTTAGAAAATGTGGGAGAAAATGTGTCCGATTTAATATATTATGATGATGAGAACATACTTTGCTCCCCCTTAATCTAAGAGGGAGATTCACTGCTTTTTAGCACAAATTGATTATTATGACACAAATGATATTGACCTTTTTGCTCAAATGATGTAATCACCCACTTTTCTGAGTGAGTCAGTGGTCAACATCGATTATCCATCCACCAACAAATCTTCTCAAGTATTGTCGATCCCCACTTGGCGAGATCTGAGTAAGTACTTCTTTGTTGAAATGATGGTGGTGGAGGTGAAGGTGTTGTTGTTGTTGTTGCTGAAGTTGTTGTTGAGGTGAATTTCGAGCCAATCAATAGAGTTTGATCGTCTGATCAAATGGTTAGAATGGGAACTGGTACATTCATTTTGGCTATGGAATCTGCATAAGAATATCAACACAGATATACATGCATACAGATACACTATTCCTTAATAGCTACCCTTCAGCAGCTTGCCACATTATAATACCAAGTTCATCTTATAATCAAACCCCAATCAGGAACTACGTCAAACCACTATCTAGCATGAAGAGCAAATAGCAATCATGAACATGGCAATTCACACAGATTTCAATATTTAATTCAGGATCTTAGGAACATGATTCTAACATAATAGCAATCTACCTAGGCGAATCCTGAGAACATATGCACAATGTCAACAACAATTAAGCAGCAGAGACAAACAACATTTGAAACTCATTCACTTAGTTCATACAAATGTCAGTGGAGCATTCAAGAACATCAAACACAACTGGTTTTCTAACTTCTTTTAGGTTTTGAGTCTTAAAGCATTTTGGGGATTATACGAGGATTCCAAAGTAACACAAATGAACCTTCTAGATACATAAAGCTAGGAAACTATAAGCAAATTGCACATAATGTCCTAAACTTTCTAGCAACTAACACACTTGGTCATTTGATATATTTAAGCAAGATCCTCTTCAACTAATTCCCCATTAACTACAAAACCATTTCTAACAAGTATGATTTAACCAATAAATCCGTTTGATGATATAAAATTTGAATTCACTCTCCCCCTCAATCAATGACCCGTATTCTAGTTGAACCTCAACTAAAATCACGCTTAACCCCACAACTCATCAAACAAGAACTGTCGTGAGGTTTTGTAGTCGTTGATTGAGTGACAAATTTTTATGCATAATCCAAGTATAAACAAATTTCATACAACACAAAATCACCAAGTGTCTTACAAATAATTTTCAGAAGAATCACAGAATGAAAACTATTTGCATACAAAGAAGATTTCTCTTCTTTTTCAAGAAATGATGCACTGAAACGTACATCAGATCGAAGAAACATGGATATAAAGTAATCCATGCCCAGGTGAACATCACCCAGTTGGAGGAACAGCCGTCTTTTTGGCGACGTGCTTTCCCCAATATGAAACGCGGGTTGCTATCTAAAGTAATAGCAAGCCATTTAGACATGTTTTAACAATCCATTTTAACTTCTGCTCGAGCTTCATTTAAAGACCCGTGCCATTATTGAATGACATTTCTAAGTCCGTAAATGTTATCGATAAACAGAAGACATGCCTAGGTGAAACTATTTTTGGTCTTTTCTAATTTTTTAAAATTTTTATGGTTTTTCTGATTTTTCGTTTCTCTATTTACAATTAGCAAGATTTTCTATGTATCTATTTACAAGATGGTATAAAATATGAAAAGGAATGTAAGAAGAAAAATATATACAAGGATACGAACCAGAAACCATTACTCCTCAGCATTCTGAATCTTCACCGCATTCATCACTTGACTTGCTGAAGAGCAATGTGAGCACTTTCAATCAGGGCATGATTCTGGCTTTTCACTCTCCCCTAATTAGTGCAATCCCCCAATATGACAACCTTTCTGATGAACACCCATAATAGGAAGAAGACTTTGGATGAACGCCCGAAATATGAAGAAGTATTTTGATAACCAAATGCATGCCGTCTTTAATCTTCTAACACTCCCGTCCTAGAGTGACTCCGTCAAAAACCTTAGGCATCTTTTCGGTAGTTTAAGTTGAGCCTCAACTGAAATCTAGCTTAACCCCACAACTCATCAAACAAGAATTGTCATGAGGTTAAACTAAACCACAAATTTAAGCCCAATAACAACTTGATTTCAGCTTAACCTCACAACTCATCAAACAAGAACTGTCATGAGATTAGGTTAAAATCAAGTTGGACCAAACCTTAAACTACAGAACAACTTGAACCTAACTTAACTCCACAACTCATCAAACAAGAACTGTCATGGGATTAAGTTAAATATCAAGTTGTAAGAAAAGAGCTCAACATTTTTGAATGTAGAGAAGACTGTAGACTCGACCTTCTTCAGGATTGCCCAATGTGGAGGAACAGAATACCAATCATCTTCATCTCACCCAATGCCTTCCAGTAACCTTACATGTAACCCATCAGCCCGCAGCATACACATGAGATGATAACTCCCAACAGAGAATGTAGAATAGACTGACGACTCGACCTTCTTCAGTTTTACGTATAACATCAAGGTAACAAGTTGAACCACTGATCATCTATAGTATGTATCCATCCTTGGATATTAAGCCCTGATCACTTGAACCTGCTGTGCGTCCTTGATGTACACATTCTCTCTCCCCTGATGGTTACGATTAATCATCCCATGATGTAACAGTGAAACGTAAATACCAAGGTAACAAGTTGAACCACTGATCATCTCTGCGGTTCTCAACACCGGAATATATGATTAAGCCCGATCACGTGAACCTGTTGTGCGTCCTTGGTGTACACATTTCTCTCCCCCATGATGGTTACTATTAATCAGAATCATCATGATAATGTGTACATGTAGCCTAATGACGTGTACATGAAGCATTAACTAGAAACCCATTGTTGCTGATTGTAACAACCCGTGAGACTATGTCGATTAGCATTCCATGACCATGTTCTTCAACACCTTGATAGACGGAAGAAGCAGTGTTGGAGAAACATGGTTTGCACGACTCCTGAACTGACGTATTCAGGAGTCGTATGACCATTTCTCAATCATCAACCAACATGTAGATTAATATTCACCCTTTTCCCCCCTCAAAATTGCATATGCCTTCCAACTGCAATTTTTGATGATTGAACTAGTGAATATGAATACCATCAACGGTAAGTAGCTCCACTTGACGGTTCTTGACGACTGACATGTTGTTTATTCACCCTTTCCCCCCCTCAAAAATTGCATATGCCTGTCAACTGCAATTTTTGGTTGAACAAGTGAATAAGAATATACTCCAATGTGCGCCGATCCACTTGAAGACTGAATAAGCACGGAAAGAGCATGAATCTTGTTGATGAGAATGGCCATTAATAAGAAGACTCCTCTTCTTTTAAAGATAAAGTGCACTCAAGCGTACACTTTTCTTTTCTTTGAAGAACGAGGCCTGAACTGAGGTATTCAGACGTCATCTGATGAAGAACGAGGCCTGCACTGAAGTGTACAGACGTCATTACTCTCTCTTTACTTCTTCTCTCATCTAACTCGTTACCAACCCCATTATCATTCTGTCGGCTTGATGTAGTGACCACTGATGGAGAAAACCCAATATGATGAACTTGATACTGAAGTAATATAACCCGAACTTGTGACTTAAACTTGTACTAATGCGTGACAAAGAGCGGTGTAGAGACTTCGTGCAACATCGAATCCCTAAGTACTCTATACTCTTCAACCAACCAACCATCAAGTATAAGACGTACATCACCTCTTGGATATCCACGACTTCGTGTGACACTGAGCACTACAACGTGACTCCTTAAAGTGATAGTTATTTTGTAATAGAGAGAAAGACAAAATAACTAGATATCCAAGTCCTCGTCATTGTGTTGAAAGCTCGAACAAGGATCTCGAAGAATCTTCATCCAACCTCCCCGATATCTTCAGATACTAAGTACACGCACCCATGAAATTTCACTTCAGCCTCAAATAAATAATAATGAATTAACGCCGTAGTCACGTCTTGTGGTTAATGCCCAAATCTAGCCCTTCATGATGCTTTAATTGAACTTTGATAATGGTTTTAACCCGATCATGGTTAAGAGCGCATAGTCCATCATTACGGGATTTTACAAATCTATGATTTAAACCGAGAAATAAGTTCTTTCTCGGGATTTTACAAAATTAAGAAGAAACCGTGAGGCAGTAACAGATTGAATGTGGCATGACTGATTTTGATTTTAGGTGAACATCAGTTTGGGTAAAGAATATCTTGTGAAGATTACAGATCACATCACAACTTTTAAAACCTTTGTCCAACTAACCAACCTTGTACACAGATTAGTGACCACTTGATGAAGGAAACCCGATATACCAATACTGAAAACTGAAGTAGAAGTCCCCAAATTTGTTACTTAAGCTTGCACTAATGTTGGAAGAACGGTGTAGAGAATTAATGCTCCAAGCAAATCTCTAAGTGCTCAATACCCAACCAAAGTATGAGACATTAACACCTCTTGCGATTATCGACAACGTCATTGACGTGTGACACTGAGTACTCCAATAACTCTTAAGTGATAGTTACCCCGACTGCTGGTAACTAGATAACCCAAGTCTTCAACTTAAATTTCAAGCACGAGCAAGTTATCATTGAAGGTCATGCATCCAACCAACCCCGACTTCAAGATAAAATAAGTAGACGCCTTCGTGAAATTCAACTTCAATCACAAATAAAGAATACCTGATTAACTTCGTGATCATCTTGTGCTGTTGACTAGCCAAAAAGAGAAGAAACATGCGCTAATTCTTAGAAGTGCCCATGACTCATAGTCAGTCCTATCAAATAAAGCTGTCTGACCCAGCTACTTGGATGTGGAATAGTTGTCGTACTGTGTACATGATTTTACAGTTCTTGAGATTTATCTGAGAAATAAATTCAAGAACTAACTGCACAACAGTAAGTATCAAACTGCTGTAGACTGAACTACTGAATCCTGAATCGCTACGATCTGACCCGCTGTAACCGAAACTGCTAAGATTCAAACCGCTGGAGACTGAACCGATACGATCTGACCCGCTATAACCGGAACCGCTAAAATTCACATCGCTGGAGACGGAACTTCTAGGAAACTTGCGATAATTCTCCCCCTCAAAAAGGACATGAAATGACCTTTTTGCCAAAGCTGAGAGTCCGTGATGTTTGTGAATTTGACAGGCACAAAACATGGAAAGAGATAAATGAAACTACTGCAACGAAGATGGTGATTAAGACTCTCTTGTAGTAACCCCTTGCTTTCCTCATCATCAATGGTTTAGTAGATTAACAATTCATTGAAGCTCGTAATATGCCAAAACCGCTTGATGAAATGCATATGACTTTAAAGTGAGTAAAAGGTTAAAACATGTCTCCAAACAACTCACCTCTTATCTTTAAGCCTGACTACCTCTTGAGAAGATCTTGAACAACAATCCCATCAGAAGCTTGAGAAACAACAATCACTTGATGAAGCTTGATAAAGAACAAGTCCGCGACTTAAACTTGCACTAAATTATGATTTAGAACCTATATTGAGCACAACAACGTAACTCCTTTAAATATAGGTAGTGATATATACCCAACCTTCCATCCTTAATTGTATATATCCACTTCGTGAACATCCAAGTCTAATCACCTTCAATTGCAAATTATGATTTAGAACCTATATTGAGCACAACAACGTAACTCCTTTAAATATAGGTAGTGATATATACCCAACCTTCCATCCTTTATTGTATATATCCACTTCTTGAGGCACCTACGAGTTGAGTGAGCCCGCAATTTGATCTTTGCGATTTGAGTTATGTTACAAGAGTTCTAACCCTTCCCAAGTGTGGGAAGGGGTATTTATACTTCCTAATAATAGTGCCCCTAGTGGGCTGTGAAGTGAGCTGACAGTGGGGAAAGCCCCGACCCACTCCACAAATATAGATACGACTAATCTAATAAAAACTAATAATACTAATAATACTAAGCTTATATAAATAAGCCTACGAGCTATGTGATATGCTAAATAGATACTCGGGGTGACCGAACCTTCATATGAATATTTATATTCCTAACAGTCTGGTAGTATGTTTAAGTCTGGTTGACTTATAATGTTAAGTCTGGTCGTGAAGTTAGGAATGTCTGTTAGAGATAAGTTAGGAAAAGATACAAAACGTGTAAGTATCTTTATAGAAGATTTGTGAATATCTTCTTAGTCGGTTAGTATTAGGGTTTCCTTGTGTTATAAAAGGATCCCTAAAGATTGTTAGTTCTGTGTGTGAGTTGTACGAGTTCACAAATTGTGATTAAAATCAATATACGAAGTTAGTGATATCTCTGTGTGTGTTCTTCATTGTTCTTGTTAAGATTCCGCATTAACAACAACAATCACCTAGGGTTTCTCACTTAGATTGGTTCGGATTTATCCTAACCATCTACTAGGTATTCAAGACTACTTAGAGATCCACATACAATTCGTGGACCAACACTTCTCTCTGGTGAATGGCGATTGTCTTAAAAAAAAACCTAACCTCACTAAATTCGATTCCCGATCCTTCAATCTTGTTCTAATCCTAATAACGATCGTGTTTTCTGCTTGATTAACTTGTTTAATTCAACGTTAACATTATTTTTATTGGGATCCAGTCTCGATTAGATTAGTTTATCGTTTTTAGGGTTTTTTCTATCAATCGCTTTTAGGGTTTTTAGGGTATCGACTTTTATCATTCGTTATTTTCTTGTTTATGGACTTTATATTCATGGCTTAACTTGGTTGAGGCAATCTCATTTTGAAGATTAGGCGGTGTTCTTCTTGTTTTTCTGTTTTAGCGATCGTTTTATTTTTTAGGGTTTCACATATTTCTTTTTAAGTTGCTATGGAGAGAGTGAGTGATTTTAATGTTGATAATGGTGGTTTGCAGTCAAGAATGCGGAGGTTGAAACATCATGATGCTGGAGACGCGGTGTCTACCAGCCACGTATGGCTACTAGGGTTGTTAATAACCCTAATGTTACTGAACCACAGTCTGAATCGTACCCTGCTATTCCGCAACCTGGGCTTGGAGGATCTTCTGTATTTGGCTCATCCTTTGCTTCGCAAGTTACTTTGGATGATTTTTCTAATATACCTGATGGTGATGGTATTCATGTTGCTTTGAATGCTGGGAGGTTTAAGTTGAATGATCCACAAACAGGTACACTCCATACTGATGCTAATAATACATATGGTCCACGAGAGGGTTCACAGCCTACGAAACCTTTTTGCGTATGCTAATGCCACCAGTTCTAACACTATGAAGAAGAAGGCAAACTTTAGACCCTTGGAAACTGAAAATGTGATGGAGGATGTAGAGCTTACTATTCCACTAAAGGTTGTTGAAGAAGTTAGTAACCGTTTTGATAACACTCTTTACGATTACTTTATTGGTAAACGGGTTGCTTTCCCCGTCGTGGAATATTATGCACGTACCACATGGTCAAAGTTTGGTATTAAAAGGGTGATGATGAACTCAAAGGGATTTTTCTTTTTCAAGTTTGATACGAAAAAGGGGTTGGATGATGTGCTTGAAGAGGGCCTTGGATTATTCGTAATATCCCTATCATATTGAAACCTTGGACCATGAATACAAACTTATTGAAAGAAGATTTAACTCGTGTCCCTGTTTGGGTTAAGCTCCATGATGTTCCAATGGCGGTTTTTTCAGAGGATGGTCTTAGCCTTATTGCCACGAAAATAGGTAATCCTATTATGCTTGACTCGTTTACCACTACTATGTGTTTAGAATCGTGGGGCCGTTGTAGTTTTGCGTGTGCATTGATTGAAGTAAAATCTGAAAATGAAATGAAAAATAGTCTTACGATTGGTGTTCCTTTACTTAATGGGATGGGTTATCCAAAAGAAACCATAAAGGTGGAGTATAAGTGGAAGCCCCCACGTTGTGATACATGCAAACTTTTTGGTCATACGTGTGAGCAATGCCCTAAGAAAGCTACTGTTACTCCTAATGTGGTAGGAAAGGATGCTGATAGGTTTCAAACTGTTGGAGGGAAGCGTGCTAATGCTAAGAATGGTGCTCCAGCAGGTGGTACAAGAGTGGGTCAGAAGTTTGTTTATAAGCCTAAAGGTACTACTAACACTAATGTAGGTTCGAACTCTAGTAAGTCTAATGTGTCGAATACTACTACTTCAAAAGCGGCTCCTAAAACTAGCTCATCTAATACTAGTATTCCCAATACTAGAAACGTTAATTCTGGTCCAGAAGGGTACACAAGTGGTACGAATGATGCTAAATTGACTAAGGATAAAGGTATCCAGCTTACTAACTCATTTGGTGTTCTTAATGAGGATTTGGATGGAATTGATAATGTTTTAGAACCGGTGGATACTGGAGGTGATGATTTATTACATGACTATGGTGAAACAATAGGTTTTATGGCTTCTACTTCCAAGGATCACACTAACACTACAGGGGCAAGCACTCCTGATTTGAGGGGTTCTAATGTTTAGTGTTGCTTCTTGGAACATTAGGGGTTTGAACCGCTCCCCTAAACAAAAAGAGGTTCGTCAGGTGGTGAATGAGAATAACCTATGTTTATGTGCTATTTTGGAATCTCATGTTGATGCGTCTTGTGTTTATGATACTTGTGCTAATGTGTACCGTACTTGGAAGTGGACCTCTAAGGGAGTCTATGTGATAAGAGTTCTCATATTATCCTTGGTTGGGATGATGCTATTGTTGATGTTTTGATTATGTCTTAAACTAACCAGGTTATGCATGTGCAGGTCAATATAAAGGCTGATAATAAAGCTTTCTTTGTTTCATTTATTTATGCTCACATTTGTCATGATCTTGAGGTTCATGGTAGTCTTATGCGTGACAAACCTTGGGTGCTGCTTGGTGACTTCAGTGTCTCGTTATTTTTGGAAGATAAATCTGGAGGTAGCTATGAGCCTACTATTGCTATGACTGAGTTTAAAGATTGTGTCAACAACATTGAAGTAATGGATCATAATTCTTCGGGTTTACACTATACATGGAACCAGAAACCGAATGGTGGCAATGGTATATTGAAGAAGCTTGATCGTGTTATGGGTAATGTTAAATTTAGTGATGATTTTCTGGGATCTTTTGCTATATTTCAACCTTACCGTATTTCTGACCATTCTCCTTGTGTTCTTAGAATTCCCAAAATTACTAAAAAGAAGCGAAAACCGTTTAAATTATTTAATTTCTTAACACATAAACCACGGTTTTTGGATGTTGTTAGACAGGGTTGGAGCAACGACCTGCAAGGTCACAATATGTTTAAGGTGGTTAAAAGGCTTAAGGGTCTGAAATCGCCTATTAGGAAGCTCCTTAAGGACCAAGGTAATATCCATGCCCGTGTTATTAATTTACGTGCTGAGTTAGATGAAGTTCAAAAGGCTCTTAATAAGAACCCTAATAACACTGTGCTTCGTGATGAGGAGGCTATTTATCTTGAGGCTTTTAGAAATGCTTTATTGGATGAGGAACGTTTTTTGAAACAAAAGGCAAAAGTTGATTGGCTTCATGAGGGTGACTCTAATTCTTCTTATTTCCATAATGTTGTCAAGAGTAGGAATCATAGAAGTCGCATTGAGCTTGTTACTGACGCCAATAATGTTATGCATCAAGGTAATGAAGTTCCTAATGTCTTCGTTCAACATTATGAGAATTTTCTTGGTGTGGAAGGTAATACAATTCAGTTGTCCAATCAAATGGTTTTCTCCTCTACTATTGATTCGGATAGGGCTGTTTGGATGGTGAGGGACGTGTCTAATGATGAAATTAAGGATGCTTTGTTCTCTATTGGTGATAATAAGGCCCCGGGTCCAGATGGTTTCACGGCTGCCTTTTTCAAAAAGGCATGGGATATTGTTGGCAATGATGTATGTTTGGCGATTCGGGACTTTTTTTAATAATGGGCATCTTCTAAAGGAGCTTAATCATACTATTATTGCTCTTGTTCCTAAAGTCTCCACTCCCGCTAAGGTAAATGATTACATGCCTATCTCTTGTTGTAATGTTCTTTATAAATGCATTAGTAAAATTATTACTAATCGTATTAAAGAGGGGCTTGGAGATGTTGTTAGTATTAACCAGTCTGCTTTTGTTCTGGGGCGTAATATTTCTGATAATATTCTTCTTACTCAAGAATTAATGCGTAACTAACACCGCCCTCGTGGACCGCCTAGAGGTGCCTTTAAGATTGATATATAGAAGGCGTATGATACTGTTGATTGGCGTTTTCTTGAGAAAATTATGGTTGGATTTGGGTTTCACACCACGATGGTCTCATGGATCATGGCTTGTGTTACTAGTGTCTCGTACTCCATATGCATTAATGGGGATATTTATGGCTGGTTTCGGGGCAGAAGGGGTCTTCGTCAAGGTGATCCTATGTCGCCTTATTTGTTTACTCTTGTTATGGAAGTTTTAACTCTTTTATTGCAGCAAAGGGTGGAGCAGTCAACTGAATTCCAATACCACAACTTATGTGAAACGGAGAAAATTATTAACTTATGCTTTGCTGATGACCTCTTTATTTTTGCTCATGGTGATGTTGTTTCAGCTAGTGTGGTTATGGATACTTTAGAGGAATTCAAGAATGTATCGGGCATGGTTCCATGTATTCCTAAGAGCACGGCGTTCTTTTGTCATGTGCCTAATCAGGTGAAGTTGTCTATTTTAAACTCTTTGTCCTTTAATGAAGGTACTCTTCCCGTTAAGTATTTGGGCGTCCCCCTGATATCTTCACGGTTGTTGTATCGGGATTGTAAAGTTCTAGTGGAAAGGGTTCAAAATAAGATTGCTGATTGGAATAATAATTTTTTATCTATGGCGGGTCGTTTGCAGCTCATTATTTATGTTTTATCATCTATACATATATATTGGGCTTCTGTCTTTATTCTTCCCGTTCGTGTCATTCATGATCTTTTTTTTGGGTAAAGGGTAGGAATCCTGCACCCTGGTAAATAGATTAACCAAAAAACGTTTAAGTACAATGGATATGGGTGAGATCCCATATCTCAGCCCGTTACATGGGCACTTACATGAAGAAACTCAACATTCCCGTAGGACACTAACAAATAACCACAATATAAGAGTGACACACCACTCTTATAACTAACAAATGAACATAAAAATACAACGACTATATAATTACAAATTAAAACTCAAGTTAACCACTTGATTCTTCAAAAGTCGTCATAGATGTCCCCACGCACCAACGATGCAGCCTTTTTGATGAACTCAAATAAGTACATTTTATTACTATCATTTATCCTATTTATTTGACTTGTTTTATTATATTATCTGTGAGAATTGATACGTTAATGTTTACTTTTGTAATTCTCAGGTAAAAACAAGTATTATGTGAAACTTGGCGATTTTGGACTAATTATGGAGCAAAACAAGCAAGAAGTCAAGAGTCTACTGAAATGTACAAGATCAAGATCATTCTTCTCCAGATACGCCGCATCCTACTTATTATATACGGCGCATCTCTATCAAGATTTCACAAGCTACGATCCAAGACAGCAAGGACATGCGCCGCATCTAAGAATGGAGTTACGCCGCATCTTCTGGCGGTGTACGAATATTCCTGAATATATTAATCTTGGATCCCACGCGAAGTTAAGTCAATGCGCCGCATCTACTTATCCTATACGCCGCATCTAGCCATCAGACAGAAACTATAAATACCCCAAAGTCAGACGAATTTCAGAGTTCGACAATTTAGCTAAATACGAGACAGAAGAAACCCTAAGCCGAATTCAAACGAAGTAGCAGCACAAGACACACCTTGAACGAAGATACAAGAGCTGTAAGAAGGTCCTGCATGTATTCAATTCATTAAGTAGTTTTGTTTTATTGTATTAGTATACTTTAATTGGTCAGGATTGATGGGCTTGTGACATTGATTTTATCATGCACTTCAACTCCCCTTAAAATTGCTTTCCCATTAATTAAATTTTATATGTTGATGTCTTTGGTGACTTTTATTAGTGCATTGATAACCTATGTGTCTAACTGAGCATTGCTTGGGTCGCCATGCCCCTTCCTCGCTTATTTATTGTATCGCCTATGCATTCTAACGTCTGTAGAAAAGTAGGAAGAAAGATAAATAGGATAGTCATAAGTAATCATTAAGGGTTTACTCGCCGATAAGATTAGAGCCAACGAGAAAGGAATTAATCTCGGTGCGTTGCATCGAACTATACACTTCATATAAAACTAGCAATAAAACAAGTGACAAGCTACTTAACTATCAGGACAGGTCTTCTTATTGTCTCAAGTATCTATCTGTGTACATGTGTGCTATTCGCTGATTCGTGCTTATTAGTTTAGTTTATATTTAATCATAATCAAACCGTGCCAGTCTCTTAGGCTGAAACCCCCTTGCGTTAGATTAGGTTGTATAGCTAACTTAAGATATTAAAATACTGATTAGAATAACTAGATAATACGTTCCACTCTTAGTGATCGACACTCTACTTATCATTATATTCATACTGACCGGGTACACTGCTCGTTAAAGTGTGTGTGTTATTGATAAGTCGGCTAAATATAAATTTAAAACTTGAATACTGCTAAAACCACAACGACATACCGTGGGTATAAATTAGAGCATACGCACACGCGCATCAAGTTTTTGGCGCCGTTGCCGGGGAGTGAATTGTTATTATCTGTTAATTTGATTAGTATTTTAATTAGGTTTTTCTTTTTAATTTTTATTCTAACCGCTAACTCTGTTGTATATTAGTTAAATTGCATTCATTGTATTATTTTGCATATTTTCTGTTTTTGTATGTTTTTATTTTTCTTTAATTTGTGTTTCTTTGTGTTTGTTTTTATTTTTGTTTTTCTTTTTTGTTTTTCAGTATTCTGCTATCGTTGTACTGAGTTAATTCAAACGATACGGCGCATCTATTTTCATAGATACGGCGTATTGCGTTTAATTTTTATAAAATACGATGCGTTTAATAAATTCGATACGACGCATCTTTCCCCAAGATACGGCGTATCTGTTTTTAATAAGAATTTTTTCTAAACGATAACGCCATACGGCGCATCTGTTTTCACAGATACGGCGTATTGTCTATTTTAAATTAAAAACAGTTTTCGAATTATTAAACAGATACGACGCATCGATTTTTATCGATACGGCGCATCTACTGAATCAAAAATCTTGTATTTTGAAACGTAACGAAAATACGGCGCATTAACTTTTGTTAATACGACGCATTTAATTTTAAATAAATATCGATTTTTGATAATTAAAACTGATACGGCGCATTCTAATTCTAAGCGGCGTATCTATTTTCTGAATAAAGTCTGATTAAATTTTAACGATTATAAGATACGGCGTATCCAACTTTTTGGATACGGCGCATCGTCTACTAATATCAGCAACTTTTATTTTACTTTGATTGTTTCACTCTTCTTTTGCACGAGTAAGTTTTATTTCAGGAAGATGGACGATCCAGATATTACAATGGAAGAATATGTCAAGCTTATAGAGGAAAGAGCCTTGAGCAATAATGGGATTTACGATTGGGAAATAGCAAGATATAGTGTACAAGTCATTGATACGAAAGAAATCACTATGGAAGAATACTTGATTTTAGGACAAGAAAAGTCAAGGAATGAAAGAAACAAATTGTCATTTCAACACACTTGGTGTATGTCAAATGATGATGAAGAAGATTCATATACCGTGAAACCAATTCCGGCAATTGTTATTGATAGTACTTTTTCTCCGGAGATTGCACAAGATGATGTGTATACGGAACCCTACGTTGAAGAATATTCTGCAATCGTATTACCACCATTAGACAATCCAACGGATGAAGATGAAAAGTATTCTAATTTTGATTTCGAACCATTTGACGCCATAGTTTATGATGACATACCTCAACCAGATTTTGACCCAACGAGGGATTTTGAAGAAATCTGGGATTACTTATTTAAGGATGAAATTCGGGACGATGCTGAAATTGCAAGACCACTAGTTGAAGATGGAGATTCACAAGATGAATTGGAGTCACTTACAACACAAAGTGGTATAAATTTATTTAATATTATTAATCCCGTTACTAATAATCTTGCTAGTTTTCCTAAACAGGTTGCAAAACAAAATAATGATGAGGTCAAATTTATTACACTCCCTATTGAAGCACATGAAGCACCTGTTATCAACCCGTTTTTGGTAGAGCTCGAGGAAGAGTTTGGTGATGAGCTCTTAAACATTGCTGTGATTGATGAAGATGATGATTTCGACCCTATGAAGGTTATTGAGGAACTCAAACTTTTACTTGCCAAAGACCCTTTCTCATCTTCTGCGGAAGTCAAGGGACGCCTTACTACCAAAGACACTAACCAAGAAGAAAGGAGACTCATTTTTCCTCAACATACTACTCTTTCAGATGAAGTGGTCAAGTCATCCAATTTATCAACCAAACCGGGTAAGAATAGGAAAGATGTACGTATATTGCCAAGGTATGATCTTTATTTATTTCTTCCATCTTTATTAACAATTTTACACTCTTTTCGTGTTTATTGCTACTATCACCCGCACTTGATCCCAAGTGGGGGGAACAACACCCTATTACACAGTAAATAAGGGTGGAGTCAGGCTCGTGACGCGAACAAAAACAAGCGCTTCGTGGGAGGCAACCCATGCTTATCTTTTATTTTATTTTCTGTTCTATGTCGAGTCAGTCAGGCCCGCAGCAGATACGGCGCATCTCAATCCTGAGATGCGACGCATCTCCTGCACTGGTCATATCTTACTTTATTTTCTGCATTTTTATTTTCGACTTTAAAAACTTTTTGTCAGTTTATTTTAATGTGGCGCATCCCTGGTTAAGGATGCGACGCATCTTCTATTCTGATTCGTATTTATTCCAGGCTCGATACGGCGTATCTTCTTCCATAAGATACGGCGTATCGACTGACCTGATGATTTTCAGTTTAATTTTTATGTTTTATTTTTACTAACTACTAATGTATTATGCAAGTTTGAACCTTCTTAACTCAGGTGTGTTAAAGTCTTGATGGTATTATAGATTCCTGCATTTCCTGTGGATAAATCAAATATGAAGCTTAAATGTTCTCATCCACAAGGAAGTTGATTTTTGCTCTTACACGAATAATGGAGGATCATACCGAGCAAATCTCAGGGGAGTTTTTCTGTTCTAATTCTTTTATTTTCCAGTTTTTAATCTTTGTTACAAACAACGAGGACGTTGTTTAACTTAAGTGGGGGGATTGGAGAATTAGAACACTTACTTGTCCTAAACTTTTTCAAAATATGCTTAAAATGCACTTAATATATCAAAATTTAAAATTTTTAGCATGTTTTTGATTAAAGTCTAAATTACATAGCTGCACACATGACATTATTTCAAAAATTGTGAACTTTTCAAAATTCACAAATCTATGAGTGTGCCGGTGACTTGTAAACTTTAGAACTTGGCTTGTATACTATTCGAGACCACCATAATAAGTATTATTTATATAATTGGAATGACTTGTCTAAATTGGTAAATTTCTAGGATTACACCCAAATAGCCTTTATATGTTATGTGATATTAGCTAACTACACTGGTTAGTTAACCCCCGTATAAACCCTTTTTGTAACTCCCACTTTTAGAGTAAGATACCCCTAGAAAAACACTTAGAGCCATTCCTTTCGTTTCTTACACCTTTGTTATAATGTTTCGTTACACCCTTACACCTTAGCCTACCCTGTAGATTAAAATCCGTGGTTGGTTGATTACTTTAGGCAAAGTGTGTTTCCT
This sequence comes from Artemisia tridentata subsp. tridentata, assembly GCA_021014915.2. NCBI lineage: Eukaryota > Viridiplantae > Streptophyta > Magnoliopsida > Asterales > Asteraceae > Artemisia > Artemisia tridentata. The sequence continues at coordinate 116,305,815 of CP139503.1, forward strand.
TACATTACCTGTATTCGCGTGCGTAATTCATTATCTTTGGTTAGGTCGGGAAATTGCACAATGCAATTGGAGTGAAAGTAAATATTGTATATCTTTGAGTTTATTTTTTTTGTGTTTACTACTTTCACTATTACCGTTATTTCTGAAGTCATGAAAAGTATGAAAAAATTATCCAGAGTTATCGTTATAGTGATGTGGTGAAATTTTACACATCTATGTTTATGTTTAAAGTTAAAAAAAAAAAAAAAAAAAAAAAAAAAAAAAAAAAAAAAAAAAAAAAAAATCGAAAAAATAGAAAAGAAAAAAAAAAGGAAAAGTTGGAAGTTTGTTTTAACCAACTTATGTAAAGTTTTGTATTAAGTGGTCGATATCACCACTAGTTGTTGTATATTATATCTATGGATTGAATGGGAGTTGAACGTTATGGGAACGCCAACTAAGGTTATTCTTTGATTGAGATCTTGTTGAGTATAATTCGTGTCTACCTAAAAGCGTGTGTTTCAAGTGTTAAAGCGTGAGTTATTCTATGATATGAGTCTTATTCATGGGATGGTTGGGATAGTGATTAACCACACTTAGGATTTTAATTTATCTGTTTTGTTTATTTTTCATTTTACACCAATTTATATCCCAAATATTATCCATACCCAATATTATTCTTTATCTAAACCTTTGATTTATTGAGATTAGGGATTTGAGCAATCTTAAGTATCGTAGTCGTAGATTCAGCTATGTATTTATGATTTTGTCGCCCTTTTTGATATAATATTATTGGTAAAGATTACTTTGTCCTATCTTTAGCCTATTCGAGTTAAGGATTTGAGCAATTGCAAGTATCCTGTTCGTGGATTCGATCATGTATTTGTGATTTTGTCTCCTTTTCTGGAATTTGAGATCGATAGAGATTAAGGAGAATGATTAACCCTTAACCTACAAACCCTTTTTACCGTTTTAGACTAGTTATTCCTTGGCTTTAGTGGAGGAGATGCGTATACTTGCCAAGCTTATGATAGAATATTCGTCACGACTGGACAGTTAAACGATTAGATTTGCTTTTATCAAATTATTTTATTTTACTTCTAATTCGTTAAGTGTTTGGTTGTGTGATTATGACAAAAATGAATACATGCTTAAATATATAAATAAATCCTAACATCTTTTAGGATACATTTTCATAAGATTAATTCTAAGGTTTACTTGGGGACAAGTAAAGTTCAAGTGGGGGGATATTTGATGAACTCAAATAAGTACATTTTATTACTATCATTTATCCTATTTATTTGACTTGTTTTATTATATTATTTGTGAGAATTGATACGTTAATGTTTACTTTTGTAATTCTCAGGTAAAAACAAGTATTATGTGAAACTTGGCGATTTTGGACTAATTATGGAGCAAAACAAGCAAGAAGTTAAGAGTCTACTGAAATGTACAAGATCAAAATCATTCTGCTCCAGATACGCCGCATCCTACTTATTATATATGGCGCATCACTATCAAGATTTCACAAGCTACGATCCAAGACAGCAAGGACATGCGCCACATCTAAGAATGGAGTTACGCCGCATCTTCTGGCGGTGTACGAATATTCCTGAATATATTAATCTTGGACCCCACGCGAAGTTAAGTCAATGCGCCGCATCTACTTATCCTATGCGCCGCATCTAGCCCTCAGACAGAAACTATAAATACCCCAAAGTCAGACGAATTTCGGAGTTCGACAATTTAGCTAAATACGAGACAGAAGAAACCCTAAGCCGAATTCAGACGAAGTAGCAGCACAAGACACACCTTGAACGAAGATACAAGAGCTGTAAGAAGGTCCTGCATGTATTCAATTCATTAAGTAGTTTTGTTTTATTGTATTAATACACTTGGACCATTAAAGACTGTAACTGTAATCGGCCGACTGGCATACAGACTGGAGCTTCCATCAGAGCTCAACAGCATACATAACACGTTTCATGTCTCAAACCTCAAGAAATGTTTTTCAAACGAAACGCCCGAAATTCCATTGGAAGAAATTCAGCTCGACAATAAACACAATTACGTGAAGGAAACAACAGAAATCATAGACCATGAGGTCAAACAGTTGAAGCAGAGTCAAATTCCTATCGTTAAGGTTCGCTAGAATTCTCGCAGAGGTCCTAAGTTTACTTGGGAGCGGGAAGACCAGATGCGGCTCAAATATCTACACCTTTCACCGAATCCACCCCGGAGACCAACACTAACTGAATTCAGGGACTGAATTCCCGTAACGGGTGGAGACTGTGACAACTCGTAATTTCAGGCCATTTTTCCGAACCTCGACAATTTACTATTCACGAGTTACTATTCATCGATCACTATTCACTTTTACTATTCATCATTTTCGAGGTCAGTTTGAGATTTTGAGAAACTTTCGGAAAATTTTACTATTCATGAAACACTATTCATTCCCGGAGGGAAATCACTATTCATAATCATCATTCATCTTTTCGTAAACTAGGTTTACGGGTATTCAAATTCGCGTAACCAGTTTGGTTTAGCTGCGAAATTCATGCATCATCAGTAAGGACATGTCATATAGACTAGAGTAGTCTACATATTATCAGTAACATCATTATCATGTTAAGTCATGCACGGGTTTGTGTGTTTTTCATTTACGTATGTTTGTTTATTTGTTAAACGTTACCACTCAATCATTACTACTAATATTATACCCAAATACTCCCGACTATGATCCTAATATAGTTTCATGCTAATTTTAATGATATAAAATTTATATTATTAAATTACCCGGTGTTTTGAAACCCTTTTGCTATATATTTACGTTAAGAGCTTATAACTCCATCGGTTTACGATATTTCATCACGATCACTATTTTAACACCCGATTCTTATCAGTAACATGATTTCATAATTTTCACGACTTCGTCGTATTTTATTTTTATTCGTCACGTTTTATTTTCAGTTAACCCGGTACCAGATAACGCCAAAATTACACACTTATCTAACTAGGGCTTATCCTAAAAATGTTTATAAGAAAAAAATCACAACACAAGGCTTCCTCAAGAAGCCTTGCCGCCCCTATTTGACCATTTTTGGCCTAATACACCAAAAATTCTTTAATGCAAAACTTTACTTATAACTAGTTATTTTCTATAACACATTTACTTAACCATTTCAATAGCAAAGCAAAGCAAAACTCTCTCCCTCCCCTCTCTATCCCACGGCACAAATCAAGAACAAAGGAGATCCCTTTTTTTTTGAAGATCAAGTTACATTTTTGTCCCAAATACCTTCCTTGTTAGAGTTTTGTAATAAAAACTCCAAGGTTGTGGTCACTTTTCATCCTAGCTCACCAATCATCAAGTAAGCTCAAGAACACCATTTGTGACCATTTCATACTTCCTTTGTTCTTATATTGTTGTATCTCCTATTTATTTTGAGAGCTATCCATGCAAAACTTATATTATGTATACCACTTGTTTTATTTTTCACTAAAACTATCTCAAACCCTAGATCTGTATGTTTTATTAACATCCCCGCGAAGCCCACTATTTTTACCGATGTTTAGGACCCATGACACCCTAAGAAGGTGTATGGTAGGATGTGTGTATTTGTGGAGTTGTGTTGTAGTAGTTTGATCAAGCCGCGAACCAAGAAAACGAGTTTCTAACGTATTTATATACCTGCTGTCCAAAAACACAAACTCTGGAAAAATCAGTAAACATGGCGTTATTTTAGCTTTCATATTTAGAAAGTATTCTCAAACACGAAAACGTGGTCGCTTGAATCACTAAAAACCGAGTTATAACGAAGGAGATGCGAAGTTTTAAAGTTAGCAACACAAAAACTATTATTTTCAGAAAATGCGTGCTGTTGGCCGAACTTCAGGGGATAGAACGAGGCGTTAGCCGTAGTCTAGCTGAGCCGAGCCACTGAAAATATGTTAGTTCATGTTATGACGAACGCGTGGATATAAAGAACGTTGAAAACGGACTTGTAACGACCGAGATATGAATTTTTGAAAAGCCGACTAACAACACTCATTTTGACAGCCTCACTATAATTCAAATATTTTCTAAGTGTAAACAGTTTTTGCGAGGCACCATCTTACGAGCCATTTTCCCGTTGATCGAGTCGGTTTGGGCCATAAACTCCTTCGGGTGAGACGAAGTATGCCCGGCCTACTTTCCAAATCAATCAACCGTTTGTTGATCGGACTTATAATGAGTAAGTTATGATTTTCCTAGTATCGCCAAAAACAACCATTATAAGAAAATGTTTCTAAGTATAGAAATTGTTTTGCAAGACACTATATTCAAAGCCGATTTTCTTTATGATCGAGACGCGTATGATCAAAACTCAAATGAGACGGCATTAAGATCATATTACAAGGTTTTCAAAAATGTCGAGTTTTACCGCTAACACTTAACGTACAATATTTTACGACTAGTTTTGCGAGGCCGTTTGATCATATTTTCACCAGTTGTAAAAGTGATATTTTGCGACGAAACTATTTTATTTGACAATAAAACACCAAATAAGGATCGTGGAGTATTATTCCAACATTTTTACACGAAATATAGTATATGACTTGCCGAGATGTCAAAAATATATTTTTCGACAATAAACGTTATTTTCAAAAATAACGAGTGGTATCGTTAACATACGTATTTGCATGTGTAGCATCATTTCATTGCTTACAATAGATCATATCATTCATGTTAGGTCGCGGTTAGAGACCGAGCCTCATTTCAGCATATTCATATCTGTCATTGTTGCTATCGCATCAGGTGAGTTCCATAGCCCCTACCTTTATACGTTTTGGATTACGTTTTGGGGGAGAATACATGCTCAATTATTTTTTTCACAAGCACTTTAATCTTTTAAGGATTAACGTGAGTTTTCATAGCCCCGCTTTTCAAGTTATTCCATCATTTCAAAATGTATCGGGGGAGAATACATTGTACCATTTTTTTATACGGACCAAAGTATATAAATTCATTACATTGCTTAAGTTACATCATTGCCAAGTTAAAGTCCCCTGTTATTTATCATGACCGTTAATTGTGAGCAAGCGAAGGTGCGGTCGATAGATCTATTGAGGGTGACGCCTCCGTTCGGGTTGGTAGCACCAACTTGTCATACGAACGCATTTCATTTCATTCATTCAGGGTGTTTGGCAAAACACTCCATGTTGGGGCATATATAACATCAGTCTAGCTTCAGGTTCATGAGCTTAAGAGATATTGTATCATTTTTATGTGGCAGTTTGTCATACACTTTATACTTGTGGTTTCCGTATAACATTTCAGTAACATAAACCAACGTTATTAGATGGTGTTGAGGATGAGCTGGTTTGGAGAATGCCCAATGGCGATGTGAAGCCATTTTAATATTTCACGTGTATGGGATTCTGTTCGTATAAGGGCTAATCTGGTTCCATGGTTTCATGTCGTGTGGTTCCCTCAATGTATTCCGAAAGATGCATTTAACATGTGGCTGGTCGTTAGTTGCAAGCTAAAAACGCAAGATAGGTTGAGGCAATGGGATGTCGGTCCTTCGACTGACTTAAACCTGCTTCGTTGTCCATTCTGTGATAATCAACTTGATTCTCATACTCACCTCTTTTTTGAGTGCCCTTTTTCTTTACAGGTGTGGACAAGAGTTCGTACGCTATGTGGTATGGCTAACATTCCACCTAGGATTGATGATGCTGTTGCGTATCTTATACCTTTGTCTAAAGGAGGTTCTGCTGGTAGTGTGATTTCTCGTCTTCTTCTTGCTGCTTCATGCTACTTTATTTGGCGTGAACGTAATTCAATTCGAGGCTCTTTAAGAAGAGGCTTAAGTCATATACTCAGGTGTTTGATGATATTGTTACCATTTTTCGATTGAAGATCCTCTCCTTTTGGTTTACAAAGAACTCTTTGCAGATTCGAAGGATTTTGGATACATGGAGTGTAACACCCCAACCCGACAAGGGCAAAGGTGTCACAAATACGGATTCTCATTAGAACCAACACAAGCATATGACATAAATAATACAATAGGATTCCAAGGATTACAAATGAAAATCTGAAATTTTAAGGTTACAAGTAAGGATACAAAACTTCTAAGTCTGAAATAAGAATCTCTTCTAATTGTCTCTACTCCAGAATAGCTAACAGGGTCTTCTAAGTCCAAGGTACTCTCCACTCATACACAGCTTCCAAACTAAAACCTGCCGCGGGAAAAGAAACGCGGCTGAGCTACGAGAGCTCAGTGAACAGATATAACGGTAACAAGCAGTAAAGGTAAAGTAATGAAGTAAAATGAATGAATACCAGGTGTAACAAGAGTCAGGAATAGGAACATACAGGTTATACAGATATAACAGGATTATACTTAGTTACAGTAGATAGGTGTAAAGGTGTAATCCATAATCCCACCACATGCCCAGATCAGATCATGTCAAGTCAAATGTTAAGTCATGTATCAGGTTACAGGGTAACAGTAATAATGATGGTGAGTAAAGGTTATAAGGTTATAAGGTCACAAGGTGCAGGGTAACAGAAATCCTCTACGAGCCCAGAAACAGTAATCAGTAATCAGTATCATAACACCATGCAGAGAGAAGTCCTTTCACTAATCCCAGAAATCAGATAATGGAGTAGCTAGCTCCCAGAGTGTAAAATACGTGCATCGCACACACCATCAGTCACCAGAAATCAGTAATCAGTAATCAGTAATCAGAAATCAGAACAGTTCTAGGATGCATCCATGCGCCCCTGGTGGCCATATACCTCCCAACACACCAAATAAAATGCAGAAAAAGGGACGGAACAGGTCATCACTCTCCTGCCCTAGAGTCATGCCATCGGTGCATCAATGACATGGTCATGAAACCCTCATGACTAGTTATGGCTCGTAGTATCAAACTGTGGGTCAAGGTCAAGTATCATGTATCCAGTATTTAATTTAGTTTCATAAGTCAATTTCCATTTCAGAATATCAGAGTTCATAATCAGAGGTTCATATCATAAAGGTTCCATATCAGAAAGGTCATATATCAGAAATGTTTAATATCAGAAAGGTTCATAACAGAAAGGTCATGTATCAGAAAGGTTCAGTATCAAAAAGATTCAGTACTATAAAGGTCATGTCAAAGGTTCATAATATCATGAAAGAACAAGAAAAGTTCACAGAATCAAAGAACATGGCAGTGAATCAGAAATCAGAAATGAGACGAAGGCACCTTACTAAAGAAGGGCAGAATATCTGTACCTTATTAACCAAGCAAGCAACAGAAATAGAAAACACAGAAAAGAGTCAAGACCTCTCCTTCTTGGCACCTAGAGGAGTAAAGACAGAATTACTAATGATCCCATTTTCCATATTAGGTAGCTTTCTATTTTTAGCAGGTTTCCATTTTTAGAAAGTTTCCAAAATTAGCAGATTTCTATAATTAGTAAGATTTAAGTATTATGATTTAGTTAAGTCATTCATTTAGTATCATTATGAATTTAGGGTTGACTTTAACAAGTTATAAAAGTTTAGGGTTAAATACGACAAGTTTACATAGTTTAGGGTTTTAATTGTAAATATATCATGTTAAGGGTCTAAAATGAAATATCATAAGTTACTCATGTAAATACATCCTTTATTCAGAATTACCTCTTTAATCCATAAGATTTCATATTTTACACTTTACACCCTTTATTTGTCAAAGTTACAAAATAAACCTTATAGTTACATAACTTACAATTTAACCCTTATAATATCCTTAATTACACCACAAATCCTTACATTTAATCATTTACAGAATATACCTTCCAAATTAATGTGTGGTACGAAATAACCCTTTAGTTTCACTTAATTACACATTTAGTCCCCTTAGTTTACAAACTTATATTTTAAATCATAAATTCATAACAATTACATATTAGGCCATTAAATTACCAAAATTACACATTACCCCTTGAATATATTCTATTACTCAAAACAACCTTAAATTTCCAGAAATTACATTTTTAGTCCCTTGATTTAAATTAATTTCAATTCGAAATATAATTATACATATTTACTCTTTAAACCTCTTAATTTCAAAACTAACACACATGGCCCTTATTTTATATTTTTACATGATTAGTCCCTGAATATAACACCTTACAAAAATATCCCATGAGTTTTAAAATTTACAAAACACCCTCTTATATTTTTATTCTTACAATCGGTAAATAACAAAATCAAACAAAACCCTAATATCAAATCCAAATCATTACCCCATGATTACTAACAACCTTAAACACTCATTAATGATTAGATTTCATGACATGAACCCTAGCCCTAATCGATTACATTAGGGTTTCTTTTTATTTTCTTTCTTTTCTTTAATTTCCAAAAATTCCGATTACACAAATAATTCACCACGACATTTTTAGGCTTCTAAAACTCGAACCAATATTTTTCCCAGATTACATGGATCGTATAGAGCTCAGGAAAATTAAGCCTCACACCCAAAAAATTCGTACACAATTATTTAGAGTTTTAACACGTTTTTAAAATTTAATTCTCAAATAATTTGAAGATCATGCATGGTTCATTTTTATCATTTTATTTGAGACTTATAGGATGAATATAGAATGAGAAAAATACCAGACCAATATTAGAACGATTAGAACACGCTGAATGAAATTGCTCTTCTCGGTTGGATAATACGACTTCAAGAAATTCCAAAGAGCAGAAACGCGACTCCAAAAACCTTGGAACCAATTTTCACAGATCATATATGATGTGAGGAACACAGAAAAATGGAGAATGAATTTTACCATGATCGAACGAATTGAATTGGAATTATTACCTTACGTGTGATCTAGAACAAGAAATTCGACAATAATTAATCTCGGCCTCCACAAATCGAAACACTATTTTTCTAGGCTTCTTGGGACGTGTAAGAACACAGGAAAATTATACTTGGACCTCAGAAAATTTGTATGAATGAATGGTGATTTTTTTTTTGGTGTTTTTGATTCTCGGCAAAGTAAAATAAGGAAGAAAAGATATATAAAATATATAGAGTTGATTTGGGCCGAGATTTGGGGAGGGGAGAGACTTGAAAATCAGCCAAAATAGGTAACAAACCAGAAATTTTATTGTGATTGAATCATTCCTAATTTACTTGATGTTTATCCTTATTATATATATTTTAATTAATTTAAATAACTTATATATGTATGAATTTCGGTTTTTGTGTGCTTTTAAGGTGCCAAAACATTTTTATGTCATGTACAATTATTTAAATGGTGCCTTGTAATTATTTCATGTCATATATAATTTAATTACAAAGGTTTTGTAATTATTTAGGCACTTATATAAGCTTTAATTAAGTTTTAAAGTAGCAGGGGCAATTTGGTCATTTTACATGTTCTAGATTTTCAGGTATTACAACTTCTTCCCCTCTAACAAAAAATTTCGTCCTCGAAATTTGCAGGAAGCGGAGAGAAATGAGAACGGAATACTCGTACGGAATGCGAATAAGATTTCAAATCAATTCAACTGTATCAACAGTAGGGAGTTCTACATGACTTCAAGATTTACAACTTAGGTCAACAGAATGAAAACGGGAGTCCAACTCATCCAGATATTTAACGAACGAAGGTAGAGTATACGCATAGGTAGAATGAACCTAAGGTCTCACAAATCACGGATAATCCAACGGTGATCAATTTCTAACTTCTTAGGTACTTCCCAAGATATCCTATGGCCATAATGAGGGCACGTTATATGGTGTAAGTATTATCACGTTAATAATACCAGCACCACATAATTATGCCTTCATGATTGTAATACCTGAAATTCTATAATATGTAAAATGACCAAATTGCCCCTGGGAATTTGAAACCTAAATAAAACATATGTAAAGCACAAAATAAATTCCAAACTTCTAGCAATGAACAAGATATGATCCCAAATAATTTTGACAACACCATTTAATATTTTTGCAAGCTACAAAATTACTAAAATACCCCTGGATTGTCAAATGAAAATTATAGCATTATTATTATGGTTTTAAAGGCCATTAAAATACATTAATTATGCAATTAAAGCCCAATTAAAATCCCCCAACTAGAATTTCGTTTTCCTAGCCCATTCCCACCCCCCAAAACCGGCCTTCACCCATTAGTACCAAAACCAATTTTATTTCTCTCCTAAAACCCTAATTTTCACATAGCCGCCACCCAAATAATCCCATACATCCTCATCCGATTTTTATAAAACAAAAGACCATTTTTCTGGAGTTCTTGGTGATGCAATAGAGGTGAGAAAAATAGCTACAAGTCCTGGGAGTCGATCATGTAATCGTGGTGAATTGTTTGGTCGAGAAAGGTGAAACCGAGAAGCAATAATTCGTAGCTTGCAATTCGTTCGTTCTAAAATTCTTCTGGTAATTTTCTAACAATTCTTTAATCATATATAACATGAGAAAAATAATGGAATCGAATCATGCAATGTAATTTGATCGAATGAAAAATATTGGGTTATAAACCCTAAAAATCGAAATCTGGTTCTATAAATTAATAGCGAATTTTCTGGGCTTTGTTTATAATTTTCGTGGGTCTTATATATATCCTATAATCACAGAAAAATGATATCTTAAATTGTTTGAGTCGAATTCGTGAGTTTTGGAATTATATTCATATCGGGTTTTAAAGAAAATGATGAAATCATGGACTAAAAATATAACCGATCGAATTAGAGTTCTAAAATTATGAAACCTGGAAATAAACATGGTACTTTGATGAGATTATGATGGTATAATGTTTGGGATTTTTAAAAGTGAGTTTTGATGATTTATTTAGTTTACCGATTTGAAAAAAAAAAATTAGTTAAGGGGGTGTTTTGTAATTCTTAAAACTCATGGGATATTTTTGTAAGGTGTTATAATCAGGGACTAATCATGTAAAAATATAAAATAAGGGCCATGTATGTTAGTTTTGAAATTAAGAGGTTTAAAGAGTAAAAATGTATATTTATATTTCCGAATTGAAAGTTAATTAAATCTAGGGACTGAAAATGTAAATACTGGAAACTTGAAGTCATTTTGGGTAAATAATAATATTAATAAGGTTCGGTGTAATTTTGGATAATTATGGGGGCTAATATGTAATTGTTATGAATTTATGATTTAACGTATAAGTTTTATAACTACAAGGACCAAAAGTGTAATTTACCGAAGTATAAGGGCTGTTCGTGGCATAAATAAATAAAAGGGAATATTTCTGTAAATGGTTAGATTAAAGGGTCTCATGTGTAAATATGACCATGCTAAGGTTTAAAGTGTATTTTATAAAACTATAAGGTTTAAATGGTAAATTGTTAATTAAAGGGGTGAAACTTGTAAATTATGAAACTAGGAGGTCACAAGTGTAATTCTGGAAATAATATGATTCGAATGGATATTTATGATATGTTAATATTAACCTTTAACTTTGATAAGGTTACACTTTTAACCCTAAACCTTGATAACTAGTTATATTAAACCCTAAACTTGTATAAATGGTTAAAATGAATCCTATTCCATAATAAGCTAATGAATGACTTATCATAACTTATACCATCTGAATATGGCTAAATATGGAAACTTTCTAAAAATGGAAACCTGCTAAAAATAGAAAGTTACTTAATATGGAAATGGGATCTTTAGTAATCATGTCTTTACTCCTCTAGGTGTGAAGAGGGAGTAGTCCTGTGCTTTTGTCATCTTATTCAGTGTGATCCTTGTCAAGCAATAAGGTACAGATATTCTGCCCTTCTCTAGTAAGGTGCCTTCGTCTCATTTTCTGACTTCTGGTTCATTTTTATGTTTCCTTGTTCTGTGAACCTTGCTTGTCTTCTTATAATGAATTGTCATGAACCTTACTATAAACCTTGACTTGAACCTAGAAATACTTGATATGAACCATTCAACTTGAAACCTTGTTTGAACTCCTGTCCTGATCTTTCGTTCTAAACCATGTCTTGAACCCTACTATGTTTCTTTTGACAGTTGACATGACCCGTTTCATCACCTGGTAACCTGAATATTTAAGACCCATAGATACTTGAAGGTTCATAGGATTTTATAACTACTTTTCTAAATTATATATGAAGAGGTTTTGAAAATTTCTTTAAAAGACTCTCATTATGAAAACTGATTTAAAGACCACTTTATTTTAAAAGGATTACTTCTAATAAATTGACATGAACCTTCTGGTACTTGACCTTTCCGATATTGAACCCTCTGACGTGAACTTCCTGATTTATCTCCTGTCTTGAACCCTGATATAAATCATGACCTGGACCACCTGACACCCGATACTTGAACCTGACACCTGAAACTTGGACCTGAAACCTGATACATGATACTGACACCTGATACATGATACTGATATCTGATGCATGACACCTGATACATGATACATGATACCTGACCTTAACCCACAGTTTGATACTACGAGCCACTCACTAGGCATGAGGGTTTCATGTCCATGTCAGTCGATGCACCGATGGCATGACTCTAGGGTAGGAGAGTGATGACCTATCCCGTCCCTGTTATGATTATGATTTACGTAGAGGCAGATTCTGGCCACCTGGGGCGTATGGATGCATCCTAGACTTGACCTGACCTGACCTGTTGCATGATATATTATTTTTGGTGACTGATGGTGTGTGCGATACACGTCTTTCACATCCTGGGAGCTGATCACTCCGCTTACTGTTGAGGACTCCCCTCATGATTACTGGCTACTGAGAGGTCTCCCCTCTGCATGATTATACTGATACTGTTACTGGTACTGCTACTGTTACAAGTTACTGTTTCTGGGCTCGTAGAGGATTTCTGTTACCCTGCACCTTATAACCTTATAACTTTATAACCTTTACTTTCCATTACTGTTACTGCCACCCTGTAACCTGATTCATGACTTAACTCTAGACCTGACTTGATCTGACCTGGGCATGTGGTGGGATTATGGATTACACCTTTACACTTATCTACTGTAACTAGTTCTAATCATGTTATATCTGTATAACCTTTATGTTCCTGTTCCTGACTCTTGTTACTCCTGGTATTATTTCCTTTACTTTATTATTCCGTTACTACTGTTTTGTTTCCGTATATCTGTTCACTGGGCTTTTTAAGCTCAGCCGCACGTTTTCTTTTCGTGTGCGGCAGGTTATAAGCAGGACGACGGGTTTGGGTATGAGTGAAGAAACTTTTGGACTTAGAAGACCTTTGATAGTTATCCTGAAGTAGAAGTCATTAGAAGGATTGCATTTGCAGACTTAGTATTTAGTTTTGTTTCATTCTTAACCTTATAATGTTAGTATTTCAGTTGTAAACCATTGAATTCTATTGTATTATTAATGTCATGTGCTTGTATCTGTTCTGATAAGGATCCGTATTTGTGATATCTCTACCCTTGTCGGGTCGGGGTGTTACAATTTATGGTATCAGAGACAGGTTGACGACTTGTAATACATTTACCCTGTCCTGTGCGTTTAGGACCATTAGGCTTCCACTGTAAGAACATAGGAGAACACCTTGAAGACTTGCTTTAGGATTTCTGGATATGAACCTAAGTTTTGACCAGTGAGGAATGGGTAGACTATAAGGTATTCAAGTATCATCGTTTCCGCATCACTCTGATTCATGCCTTGCTATGACATTGCTTTGGTTAACCTCTGAGACTGTAGAAGTACTAGGTGGACTAAGACAGGTGATTTGCTTACGACTTGAGATAAAGTATGATCATCATGAAGGCATAATTATGTGGTGCTGGTATTATTAACGTGATAATACTTACACCATATAACGTGCCCTCATTGTGGCCATAGGATATCTTGGGAAGTACTTAAGAAGTTTAGAACTTGATTTCCGATGGATTATCTATGATTAGTGAGACCTCAGGTTCATTATACCTATGCGTATACTCTGCCTTCGTTCGTCAAATATCTGGATGAGTGGGACTCCCGTTTTTATTCTGTTGACCTAAGTTGTAAATCTTGAAGTCATGTAGAACGCCCTACTGTTGATACAGTTGAATTGATTTGAAATCTTATTCGCATTCCGTACGAGTATTCCATTCTCATTCCTCTCCGCTTCTTGCAAATTTCGAGGACGAAATTTTTCTGTTAGTGGGGAAGAAGTTGTAATACCTGAAATTCTATAATATGTAAAATGACCAAATTGCCCCTGGGAATTTGAAACCTAAATAAAACATATGTAAAGCACAAAATAAATTCCAAACTTCTAGCAATGAACAAGATATGATCCCAAATAATTTTGACAACACCATTTAATATTTTTGCAAGCTACAAAATTACTAAAATACCCCTGGATTGTCAAATGAAAATTATAGCATTATTATTATGGTTTTAAAGGCCATTAAAATACATTAATTATGCAATTAAAGCCCAATTAAAATCCCCCAACTAGAATTTCGTTTTCCTAGCCCATTCCCACCCCCCAAAACCGGCCTTCACCCATTAGTACCAAAACCAATTTTATTTCTCTCCTAAAACCCTAATTTTCACATAGCCGCCACCCAAATAATCCCATACATCCTCATCCGATTTTTATAAAACAAAAGACCATTTTTCTGGAGTTCTTGGTGATGCAATAGAGGTGAGAAAAATAGCCACAAGTCCTGGGAGTCGATCATGTAATCGTGGTGAATTGTTTGGTCGAGAAAGGTGAAACCGAGAAGCAATAATTCGTAGCTTGCAATTCGTTCGTTCTAAAATTCTTCTGGTAATTTTCTAACAATTCTTTAATCATATATAACATGAGAAAAATAATGGAATCGAATCATGCAATGTAATTTGATCGAATGAAAAATATTGGGTTATAAACCCTAAAAATTGAAATCTGGTTCTATAAATTAATAGCGAATTTTCTGGGCTTTGTTTATAATTTTTGTGGGTCTTATATATATCCTATAATCACAGAAAAATGATATCTTAAATTGTTTGAGTCGAATTCGTGAGTTTTGGAATTATATTCATATCGGGTTTTAAAGAAAATGATGAAATCATGGACTAAAAATATAACCGATCGAATTAGAGTTCTAAAATTATGAAACCTGGAAATAAACATGGTACTTTGATGAGATTATGATGGTATAATGTTTGGGATTTTTAAAAGTGAGTTTTGATGATTTATTTAGTTTACCGATTTGAAAAAAAAAATTAGTTAAGGGGGTGTTTTGTAATTCTTAAAACTCATGGGATATTTTTGTAAGGTGTTATAATCAGGGACTAATCATGTAAAAATATAAAATAAGGGCCATGTATGTTAGTTTTGAAATTAAGAGGTTTAAAGAGTAAAAATGTATATTTATATTTCCGAATTGAAAGTTAATTAAATCAAGGGACTGAAAATGTAAATACTGGAAACTTGAAGTCATTTTGGGTAAATAATAATATTAATAAGGTTCGGTGTAATTTTGGATAATTATGGGGGCTAATATGTAATTGTTATGAATTTATGATTTAACGTATAAGTTTTATAACTACAAGGACCAAAAGTGTAATTTACCGAAGTATAAGGGCTGTTCGTGGCATAAATAAATAAAAGGGAATATTTCTGTAAATGGTTAGATTAAAGGGTCTCATGTGTAAATATGACCATGCTAAGGTTTAAAGTGTATTTTATAAAACTATAAGGTTTAAATGGTAAATTGTTAATTAAAGGGGTGAAACTTGTAAATTATGAAACTAGGAGGTCACAAGTGTAATTCTGGAAATAATATGATTCGAATGGATATTTATGATATGTTAATATTAACCTTTAACTTTGATAAGGTTACACTTTTAACCCTAAACCTTGATAACTAGTTATATTAAACCCTAAACTTGTATAAATGGTTAAAATGAATCCTATTCCATAATAAGCTAATGAATGACTTATCATAACTTATACCATCTGAATATGGCTAAATATGGAAACTTTCTAAAAATGGAAACCTGCTAAAAATAGAAAGTTACTTAATATGGAAATGAGATCTTTAGTAATCATGTCTTTACTCCTCTAGGTGTGAAGAGGGAGTAGTCCTGTGCTTTTGTCATCTTATTCAGTGTGATCCTTGTCAAGCAATAAGGTACAGATATTCTGCCCTTCTCTAGTAAGGTGCCTTCGTCTCATTTTCTGACTTCTGGTTCATTTTTATGTTTCCTTGTTCTGTGAACCTTGCTTGTCTTCTTATAATGAATTGTCATGAACCTTACTATAAACCTTGACTTGAACCTAGAAATACGTGATATGAACCATTCAACTTGAAACCTTGTTTGAACTCCTGTCCTGATCTTTCGTTCTAAACCATGTCTTGAACCCTACTATGTTTCTTTTGACAGTTGACATGACCCGTTTCATCACCTGGTAACCTGAATATTTAAGACCCATAGATACTTGAAGGTTCATAGGATTTTATAACTACTTTTCTAAATTATATATGAAGAGGTTTTGAAAATTTCTTTAAAAGACTCTCATTATGAAAACTGATTTAAAGACCACTTTATTTTAAAAGGATTACTTCTAATAAATTGACATGAACCTTCTGGTACTTGACCTTTCCGATATTGAACCCTCTGACGTGAACTTCCTGATTTATCTCCTGTCTTGAACCCTGATATAAATCATGACCTGGACCACCTGACACCCGATACTTGAACCTGACACCTGAAACTTGGACCTGACACCTGATACATGATACTGACACCTGATACATGATACTGATATCTGATGCATGACACCTGATACATGATACATGATACCTGACCTTAACCCACAGTTTGATACTACGAGCCACTCACTAGGCATGAGGGTTTCATGTCCATGTCAGTCGATGCACCGATGGCATGACTCTAGGGTAGGAGAGTGATGACCTATCCCGTCCCTGTTATGATTATGATTTACGTAGAGGCAGATTCTGGCCACCTGGGGCGTATGGATGCATCCTAGACTTGACCTGACCTGACCTGTTGCATGATATATTATTTTTGGTGACTGATGGTGTGTGCGATACACGTCTTTCACATCCTGGGAGCTGATCACTCCGCTTACTGTTGAGGACTCCCCTCATGATTACTGGCTACTGAGAGGTCTCCCCTCTGCATGATTATACTGATACTGTTACTGGTACTGCTACTGTTACAAGTTACTGTTTCTGGGCTCGTAGAGGATTTCTGTTACCCTGCACCTTATAACCTTATAACTTTATAACCTTTACTTTCCATTACTGTTACTGCCACCCTGTAACCTGATTCATGACTTAACTCTAGACCTGACTTGATCTGACCTGGGCATGTGGTGGGATTATGGATTACACCTTTACACTTATCTACTGTAACTAGTTCTAATCATGTTATATCTGTATAACCTTTATGTTCCTGTTCCTGACTCTTGTTACTCCTGGTATTATTTCCTTTACTTTATTATTCCGTTACTACTGTTTTGTTTCCGTATATCTGTTCACTGGGCTTTTTAAGCTCAGCCGCACGTTTTCTTTTCGTGTGCGGCAGGTTATAAGCAGGACGACGGGTTTGGGTATGAGTGAAGAAACTTTTGGACTTAGAAGACCTTTGATAGTTATCCTGAAGTAGAAGTCATTAGAAGGATTGCATTTGCAGACTTAGTATTTAGTTTTGTTTCATTCTTAACCTTATAATGTTAGTATTTCAGTTGTAAACCATTGAATTCTATTGTATTATTAATGTCATGTGCTTGTATCTGTTCTGATAAGGATCCGTATTTGTGATATCTCTACCCTTGTCGGGTCGGGGTGTTACAATGATGATCATACTTTATCTCAAGTCGTGGACAAAACAACCTATCTTAATCCACCTAGTACTTCTATAGTGTCAGAAGTCAACAAAATCGATGTCATAGCCAAGAGGGAAAAACAAACTACTTGCAAGAGTATCGGAATCCCAGATTGCTTAGCAGAATAAGGTACGCCGTCCACAAGCGTCAGATCTTTCGCAATTCACCAAAAATCTTCCCAGAACAAAGCCATGAACGTACGAATAATCACGTAACTGAAATGCTTCTTAAAACATCAGGGAATCTTATTACTATATAACGAAGTTTAAGTGAGTCCATCAATCTGGAAGTGAAACAAAATCTTGAACTTGTGTCTGGTCCTTCAAGCCTCCTACTGTTCTTCTTAGAATGTGATGGAGTAATATGAATTTCTGGCACGATCTTCAAGTCCTTCATCATCCAGTCTGCTTCCGCTCTCAATTCATCTTAGTACAACCAAGGCGAATAGGGAAGTTAGACTGCATGTCTTCATCAGCTCCAGGTTCGCCGTCTTGACTAGATTTTCTTCTTCTGCATCGCCCACACTTCTGCTTGTAAGGGACGTCTTCACTCTTCAGGGTAGCCGCCGTTGTTGTCAAAATTTCGAATGCTCAATCAACCAATCCCTTATCAGAATAAAATCGAAGTTGACTATCCAAAGAAAGACGGATCAACAAGGCAAATCTTATCGTTCAAAAGTGAGAGGGAAACATTAAAACATCACAAGACTTTTCATAGGGATAGAGAGGGGTAAGACGAAGTCAAATAGCGTCAGAAGATTCATAGATGCTTATCAAAAGCAAGAGACAAACAACAGAATGTATCTAGTACGTCATCGCCATGGAGATTCTCAGAATTGCCCGAAGAGGCATCAAAATGATTAACAAAAGGATCAGATGTCAGAGTCGGAATCCAGAGATAAGGTTCAATAGTGTCAGGCATACAATTCTCAATGACATAAATCTTGTAGGCATAAACTTTCAATCTCCAAGAGGGATTCAACAGGCTTAAACCAAAAGTAAGGCACGAATCAGAGTGATGCGGAAGCAATGATACTTAAACAAATGCCTTAGTCTACCCATTCCTCACTGGTCAGAGCTTAAGTTCCTATAGGGAAGTCCTAGAGCAATTCTTACAGGTCATCTTATGAGCGCCTACAGTGGAAACTTAGTGGTCCAAACTTCACAGGTCAGGGGTAAATGTATTACAAGTCGCAGCCTGGTCTCTGATACCATAATTGTAACACCCCAACCCGACAAGGGCAAAGGTGTCACAAATACGGATTCTCATCAGAACTAACACAAGCATATGACATAAATAATACAATAGGATTCCAAGGATTACAAATGAAAATCTGAAATTTTAAGGTTACAAGTAAAGATACAAAATTTCTAAGTCTGAAATAAGAATCTCTTCTAATTGTCTCTACTCCAGAATAGCTAACAGGGTCTTCTAAGTCCAAGGTACTCTCCACTCATACCCAGCTTCCAAACTAAAACCTGCCGCGGGAAATGAAACGCGGCTGAGCTACGAGAGCTCAGTGAACAGATATAACGGTAACAAGCAGTAAAGGTAAAGTAATGAAGTAAAATGAATGAATACCAGGTGTAACAAGAGTCAGGAATAAGAACATACAGGTTATACAGATATAACAGGATTATACTTAGTTACAGTAGACAGGTGTAAAGGTGTAATCCATAATCCCACCACATGCCCAGATCAGATCATGTCAAGTCAAATGTTAAGTCATGTATCAGGTTACAGGGTAACAGTAATAATGATGGTGAGTAAAGGTTATAAGGTTATAAGGTCACAAGGTGCAGGGTAACAGAAATCCTCTACGAGCCCAGAAACAGTAATCAGTAATCAGTATCATAACACCATGCAGAGAGAAGTCCTCTCACTAATCCCAGAAATAAGATAATGGAGTAGCTAGCTCCCAGAGTGTGAAAGACGTGTATCGCACACACCATCAGTTACCAGAAATCAGTAATCAGTAATCAGAAATCAGAACAGTTCTAGGATGCATCCATGCGCCCCTGGTGGCTATATACCTCCCAACACACCAAATAAAATACAGAAAAAGGGACGGAACAGGTCATCACTCTCCTGCCCTAGATTCATGCCATCGGTGCATCAATGACATGGTCATGAAACCCTCATGACTAGTTATGGCTCGTAGTATCAAACTGTGGGTCAAGGTCAAGTATCATGTATCCAGTATTTAATTTAGTTTCATAAGTCAATTTCCATTTCAGAATAACAGAGTTCATAATCAGAGGTTCATATCATAAAGGTTCCATATCAGAAAGGTCATATATCAGAAATGTTTAATATCAGAAAGGTTCATAACAGAAAGGTCATGTATCAGAAAGGTTCAGTATCAAAAAGATTCAGTACTATAAAGGTCATGTCAAAGGTTCATAATATCATGAAAGAACAAGAAAAGTTCACAGAATCAAAGAACATGGCAGTGAATCAGAAATCAGAAATGAGACGAAGGCACCTTACTAAAGAAGGGCAGAATATCTGTACCTTATTAACCAAGCAAGCAACAGAAATAGCAAACACAGAAAAGAGTCAAGACCTCTCCTTCTTGGCACCTAGAGGAGTAAAGACAGAATTACTAATGATCCCATTTTCCATATTAGGTAGCTTTCTATTTTTAGCAGGTTTCCATTTTAGAAAGTTTCCAAAATTAGCAGATTTCTATAATTAGTAAGATTTAAGTATTATGATTTAGTTAAGTCATTCATTTAGTATCATTATGAATTTAGGGTTGACTTTAACAAGTTATAAAAGTTTAGGGTTAAATACGACAAGTTTACATAGTTTAGGATTTTAATTGTAAATATATCATGTTAAGGGTCTAAAATGAAAATATCATAAGTTACTCATGTAAATACATCCTTTATTCAGAATTACCTCTTTAGTCCATAAGATTTCATATTTTACACTTTACACCCTTTATTTGCCAAAGTTACAAAATAAACCTTATAGTTACATAACTTACAATTTAACCCTTATAATATCCTTAATTACACCACAAATCCTTACATTTAATCATTTACAGAATATACCTTCCAAATTAATGTGTGGTACGAAATAACCCTTTAGTTTCACTTAATTACACATTTAGTCCCCTTAGTTTACAAACTTATATTTTAAATCATAAATTCATAACAATTACATATTAGGCCATTAAATTACCAAAATTACACATTACCCCTTGAATATATTCTATTACTCAAAACAACCTTAAATTTCCAGAAATTACATTTTTAGTCCCTTGATTTAAATTAATTTCAATTCGAAATATAATTATACATATTTACTCTTTAAACCTCTTAATTTTAAAACTAACACACATGGCCCTTATTTTATATTTTTACATTATTAGTCCCTGAATATAACACCTTACAAAAATATCCCATGAGTTTTAAAATTTACAAAACACCCCCTTATATTTTTATTCTTACAATCGGTAAATAACAAAATCAAATAAAACCCTAATATCAAATCCAAATCATAACCCCATGATTACTAACAACCTTAAACACTCATTAATGATCAGATTTCATGACATGAACCCTAGCCCTAATCGATTACATTAGGGTTTCTTTTTATTTTCTTTCTTTTCTTTAATTTCCAAAAATTCCGATTACACAAATAATTCACCACGACATTTTTAGGCTTCTAAAACTCGAACCAATATTTTTCCCAGATTACATGGATCGTATAGAGCTTAGGAAAATTAAGCCTCACACCCAGAAAATTCGTACACAATTATTTAGAGTTTTAACACGTTTTTAAGATTTAATTCTCAAATAATTCGAAGATCATGCATGGTTCATTTTTATCATTTTATTTGAGACTTATAGGATGAATATAGCATGAGAAAAATACCAGACCAATATTAGAAAGATTAGAACACGCTGAATGAAATTGCTCTTCTCGGTTGGATAATACGACTTCAAGAAATTCCAAAGAGCAGAAACGCGACTCCAAAAACCTTGGAACCAATTTTCACAGATCATATATGATGTGAGGAACACAAGAAAAATGGAGAATGAATTTTACCATGATCGAACGAATTGAATTGGAATTATTACCTTACGTGTGATCTAGAACAAGAAATTCGACAATAATTAATCTCGGCCTCCACAAATCGAAACACTATTTTTCTAGGCTTCTTGGGACGTGTAAGAACACAGGAAAATTATACTTGGACCTCAGAAAATTCGTATGAATGAATGGTGATTTTTTTTGGTGTTTTTGATTCTCGGCAAAGTAAAATAAGGAAGAAAAGATATATAAAATATATAGAGTTGATTTGGGCCGAGATTTGGGGAGGGGAGAGACTTGAAAATCAGCCAAAATAGGTAACAAACCAGAAATTTTATTGTGATTGAATCATTCCTAATTTACTTGATGTTTATCCTTATTATATATATTTTAATTAATTTAAATAACTTATATATATATGAATTTCGGTTTTTTGTGTGCTTTTAAGGTGCCAAAACATTTTATGTCATGTACAATTATTTAAATGGTGCCTTGTAATTATTTCATGTCATATATAATTTAATTACAAAGGTTTTGTAATTATTTAGGCACTTATATAAGCTTTAATTAAGTTTTAAAGTAGCAGGGGCAATTTGGTCATTTTACATGTTCTAGATTTTCAGGTATTACATGGAGGCTTCCTGGATCGGTTATCATTGCTGGTGGTTCAAGCTCATGATGGGACGCTACGTATGGTTTGTTTTGTACATGAGGGGAGTGCCAGGAATGGGTTGTACTCTTTTTCCCTACTCCAAGGTTTTCCCACTGGGTTTTTTCTTGGAAAGGGTTTTTAAGTAGGCAAACTTCCTGGGTCACCTTGCTCCTTTCGTGTTTATGGATGGAAGCGGGATGTTCGCTGGTTACAAGTTTATTCTTGTTTATTTCTAGTTAGTTGATTTGTAATTTAGCTAGGTTTGTTTGTGTTTATGGCCTGTCATAAACACTAGTTTATCAAGCTTTTGCTTGAGATTAATGTGGTACTCTGCCACATTCCATTTGTACTTAACATTATTTTTTGGTATATATTTACCGGGGTATACCCTTTTACCCAAAAAAAGCATACGACGGAGGTAACGTTACTTTTGCTAGCAACCTTAATGGAAAAGTCATTGGCAAAGGTAAGGTTTCTAATGAATCACTTACAATAAATGATGTGTTACATGTTGATAACTTAGCTTTTTATTTCCTTAGCATAGGACAAATATGTGATACTAAGTGCAGAGTTGTTTTCTCGGAGCTTAAGAGTGAAATCATTAAGGTGGTAAAATCATAGGTGAAGGAACTAGGAAAAATGGGTTATATGTGATGAAACTAGGAAATAGCCCTACGATCAAATTTGCCTAGCCTCAATGGATGATAGTTCAATTTTATGGCATAGGAGATTAGGACATGCAAACATGCGTTTGATTCAATCACTTGCATCTAAGGAACTAGTTAGAAACCTTCCCAAGTATGACCAACACTTTTGCGATACTTGTAAAATCGAAAAACAAACACATGCTTGCCATAAGGCTAAAAATATGGTTTCTACTAATAGATGTCTAGAACTCTTTCACATGGACTTTTTTGGCCCATCGGCTATTCGAAGTTATGGAGGAAACTTCTACACTTTTGTGATAGTCGATGACTCAAGATATACATGGACAAGATTTTTGAAATCTAAAAATGAAGCTTTTGAACAATTTGAAATCTTAAGTAAGAAAATTCAAAATCAACAAGGTTGTTCAATAATTTCTATTAGAACGGATCATGGTCGGGAATTTGATAATGAGGCGCAATTTGGAGCTTATTGTGATGCACATGGGATAAGTCACAACTTCTCAGCTCCAAGAACTCCTCAATCAAATGGTGTAGTAGAAAGGAAAAACCAAACTTTACAAGAAATGAGTAGAACATTATTGAATGAACAATCAATACCTCAAAAGTTTTGGTGTAAAGCTGTGGACACTTAAACATACATTTTAAAAAGAATTCTCATTAGGCCGTTCCTAGGTAAAATACCATATGAACTATATAAAGGTAAGAAACCCACACTAGAATACTTCAAGGTGTTTGGAAGCAAGTGCTTCATTCTCAACACCAAAGACTACCTTACCAAGTTTGACCCAAAGTCTTACAAAGGTATATTTCTAGGATATTCACAAAATAGTAAGGCTTGCATAGTCCTTGATGTGCGTGTCATTGTGTTCAAGTTTTAAAATTTATAAACACGATTTATCCAATTCTTTAATCACACATACGAGCAAGTATACTCGTCCGCGGTAGTAAAGGTGGGTAAGTCGAGATCGTCCCAAGGGAATCGGGGTTTAGGTTTAGTAAAATAAGTTTTAGCAAAAAGGGTGTCAATCCAATTTGAAGTAAATTCAAAAGCAAGCAAGGTTCAATCAATAAAAAAACAAATATACTTGTGTGTGATTCTATGACCAATTGTTTAGTGTAACCAACCAAGTCGGGTGTAACTTGTAGTGATGCACAACTTAATATGAATGATTCACAATCAATGGTTTTTATCATGAGAAATCATATCTAAGAATTCAATCTCCTAGTTAATTCCTTTCGGCCTTGATTAACTATTACGACAATTCTTTTAAGCTTTTTGTTGTTTGAAGGCATTTATTATCTTAAGAATTCCTACGAATCCTTTCGGCCTTTTTCGTGATGAAATCGTTTCCAAATCCATTTTAATGAGTAAAGATGGTGTTTTTCACACACCATAATCCATACTAATTCGTGCAATAACTTTTTGGAATAAAAACATAAAGAAAACTCCTTTCAGCCTTTGTTAGTCTTTAAAATTGTTTTTACAAACCAATTAAGCAAGATTAGATTGTATCTCAACAAACTTATAAAACAAGATATGTTTTCATGCATCACTATGATAAGATTACTCCAACAATTGTCACATCATACACACACAAGTACAACCAAAATCACTCCATAACAATCATAATAAAACACAAGTAATTAACCAAACTTTCATTCATCTTATAGTTAAAGTAAAAGTAGTTCATAATAACTCAACAAGAAATACCTAATTGAGGAATTGCAAGAACTAGAATTGTGAAACTATAGCAATCCACACTCCTCCAATCGCCTATGATTACACGTAAACAACTCCACACACGGACACAACTCTTGAGACTCGAACTCAAGGCTTCCTGGACATTTTCACAGCAACTACAAGCTTTCGAGCAATAATAATAAGTTAGTTAGACTTGGTGTAAGCCTTAACTAGGTTTGCCTTTGGGTTGTCACTTCCCAAAAACTTCTCTCTTTTGTAAATTAGCCAAGGGTTTCTTAAATAAGTGAGGAAACCCTTATTCTCCAAGCAAAAACGTCCAATATCAGTAAATAGCCGAGAAATGATAAGCCTCAATGATTATGGGGCTTAACTTCTTCATTTAATGCAACTTTGTAACTCCAGCGTCAGCCAACCGATTGGTATTTAGCTCCAACCGATCGGTTGGAGCTCTCGGTAAAATAATCTTCTCCCATCCGATTCGGATGCGGGCGCCATCCGATCAGATGGGCCACTCTGCCATGCAACTTTATTTCTTCTTTCTCTTTTCTCGTTACGTGCTTGATCCTTCACTGTACCACTACTTCCTATCATAGAACTTGATCTTTTCTTGATATGTAAGCATGTAAATCTTGAACTTATCAAATCCTTGAAGTATCGCGTGGTTTCTTTCTCGTAATTCTCCATATGTGCATAATCTCTTCATTTCTTTGTCTTTTCCTCAACTTTTCCTGTACTTGGCTATATTTACTTGCATACACACTTTTTCATCATTTAGCAACAAATACACACAAATATAACCAAATATGATTCACAAAACTAGCAATAACGCGCCAAAAAACATGTTAGATTTAAGCGTTATCAAATCCCCCACACTTGAGTTCTGCTCGCCCTCGAGCAAGTCTAATTTTTAGAAAAAACTGAACTCAATGGCATCTTCATTTTGATTATAAAAAGCTAACAACCATCCCAATAGGACAATTGTTATTTTACTTTAATTATGAAAAATCCTTGAAATATACGCAAGTTAAATCGAGCTTGATAACATCACTAAGCACCTCACAAAGGAAATTTTAAATTCACACAACACTCGAGGATAGATTTGATTGTAAATCACTCAATCGCTCAGTCATGATTCATGTTTCTTATCATAAGCTTGTACTTGTATCAAAACAACAAAATAAAACATCAAAGAGGTCTTTTATTTTGTTTTTAGGTTTAAGGGTTTTGATTACCTAGCTAATGTGTAAATACTTCATACAAGAACATCATAGCTCGCTAACAACGAATCCTTGTTTAGTTAAGCAATGGATGGTCAATAGATTGTACCTTGGTTCGCTAACGACGTTACATGCATAACGGATGGTCACCAATTTACTCACTAGATCGCTAACAACGTTTTTCAACTATTCAAAAACTCGGATGGTCACTAGAACATCCATGTACTACATATCTAAACAAAGCCATCACTAAATCCGGATGCTCGAAAGCTAACAACAAATAAAGTAATTGGTAAAGGTAAGGATAAGACATGCGAATTTTGATTTGGTTCTAAAAAAAAAAAAAAAAAAAAAAAAAAAAAAAAAAAAAAAAAAATCAAACAAGAATCAAGTCCAAATTCCGTCCCTAACTCTTTATATGACAAATTATTACTCCACCAAACTTCTTCGATTATTATTCCGAATTTCATACAAACTCCCTTCCTTAATAGCTCATTGACTATTTTATTTTCATCATTCCATACTTTCATAGCTCATTGGATTTTCTCTCTCTTTTTTTTTTTTTTTTTTTTTCAACAACGTCCCCCCCCCCCCCACACACACTTTGGATGAGCACACACTACAAAAAATACAAATAAGAGTAGCGACCTCCTTCTTCATTGAAACAACATATACACATACAAGGTGTGGTCGACATGCAATCATCAAAAAGATAACTAGTTTTGAACTTCATTTGAACTTGATTCGGGAAAATCTAAGGTGTATGGTGTAAAATTTTTCTGGGTTAAAATCAAAAGAAAAGATAGGCTCAAAAGGGTGTAACTAAGGGTATCTAGCGTATAAGATAACGCTAACAAATGGGTTCCAATTACTTAAGACAACTAACCAATGCGGTTAGCAAAAAAAAATTGTAAACGGAAGGCCATTTGGTGTAAATCCTATTTTGCCTCTTATCATTTGAATATATTTTATTACTTGAAAGTAATTTTAACCGTAATGCATAACAAGTACAAGTTCTAGAATCAACATAATCACCGGCATACTCATAATGAAATATAAAGCATAAGAAGTGCTTTATACAAAAAGGCTTAAATCCTCACAATTTAAGGTGGTGATAAAATGTACTAGCAATAGTTATCAATATCTCTCATAACTTGATTACATTCCAAAAAATTTCATAAAGCCTTATTTTTACCATTGAATCAATTCATCTAACAACTAGAAAAATCAAGGGCGAACACATTCTAGTTACTTGAATTCCAAAATCTACTAAATCAAAAATTAAAAATTAAAAATTAAAACAATTTTTCCTATTTCTTCCCTCCCCCACACTTAAGTTTTGCATTGTCCTCAATGTAATAAAACGAACTTCAAAGTAAAGGAAATAGGAAAAAATAAATAGAGAAAAAAAAAACATACTACCTGGAAAAAAAATTCGCATAGGCTTATTTGATCATAAGTAAGCACATGAGTTCTTCTAACTCCAAATATTTGATCAACACTAAGCTTCCGTCAATTCTTCCCCTGCAAACACTGCAAACACTATACTCGAAACAACAAAACAAAATACCAAACCAAATATAAAACATAATAAAATAAAAATAAAAATAATCCAAAACAAACCAAAATCATAACCATAAATCCTACGAAAGTTACGTTAAAGAAATAGAAATAGAAATTGTTCAACCATCATTGTTTTTAAAACATAACCATAACATCATTAACCATCCCAGGTTGTTATTGGTTGCACATCTAGGACTTCTGGAAGTCCTCTTAGCTTTCCATCCCTGCTTTCTCGAAGATTTGTGAACCCTTTTATGTCAATATTCAATGGAGTAACCGGTTCACTAAAAACACTCATCTCTTCCTCAATAAATAGCCCAAGATTCCTAGCTATTCGTGAAATAAAATGACCTGCACATATGTAATTTCTCGCTCCAACTGCCGCGCGTTTGTGCAAGTGTTGCACTATCACCCAAGCTACGTTCAAATGCCTATAAGGATGCTTCTCGTCTAATGCTTGAATAATCCATAAGTCATCTTCATAAATCAGATTAACACCAGACGTCCTATGTAACAATGATTGTACCACAACCCTATGTAGCACTTGCAACAATGGTCTCTTAATTGTTGAAACTTTACTTTCCCCAAACACTAGCTTGCTTTCCGTTCTAATCCTTTTCCAGTATCCATGTGCGTCAAAATTATTTTTACTCCTTTCTCCACTCATTCCAGAAATTTAAAATCCTTGTTACTTAAGTCTTCATCCGAGTATAAACCTAACAGGTTCCCAAACTCGAAGAGCGTGACTTCATGCTTCTTTCCCTCTAGTCTGAATTCCAAGAATTTGTCGGTGGTAACTCCGATATCGGTAACTCTTTCTTTCATTTTCATTGAACACAAAAATTCCAAACACCATTCTTTGTATATTGGCTCCCTTATGCTTGGTGCTCTCATCCACATGTTAGAGGTCAATATCCGCTTCTTCCACAGTACCCTAGTAAGAAACATATCTTCCAAAAATTCATCACAACCAAGTTCTTTCATATCATTCCAATTCATAACCCTTGGGGAATGACTTACCCATCCGCCAATCTTAAGAAGAATAGCATTAAAAGATTGTCGGACCATCGGATCTTCCCCTCGCCACAGTAGATTAGGATGACATTCTGGAATCGGCATTTGTTCTCTCTTCCGGATTCCTTCTCTCGTTCTTTTCGCAATTCCTGATCCACCTGCAAGATAACTCTGTAGAAAAACACAAACATATGATAGAATAAGAGTATAGAAACTAAGCATGCATGATCTAGAAGTCTAAAAACTTGACTTTTGAAAAATCAATTTTCATTACAGAAAGTTCCATCCGATCGGTATTTCACCCAACCGAATCGGATGGATTGAATACTAGCCCCCAAACCGATCGGTAATGCCACGCAACCGAATCGGTTGGGCATTCTGTTACAAAAATTTTCTCTTGTTCGACTTCCAATCAATTCTAACAAATCCTACTCTTCCCTATCCTGCATTTGATCAATCACTATGGTCTCTACATATCCCACTTATCTCCAAATCATATCCATAACATACTCGCATGATCAATCTTAGAACATATGAACATATGAACACTTTCAAAATCAAAACCTTATCAATGTTCTAATCCACAATGCATCATCCTAAAAACACTAATTAACATCTAAACAACATCTGGAAATCATCAATTTCAACCCAGAATTGATTCAAAGTTTCGACCCATTTGATCTAAAAATCCAATCAATTCATTCTTTCTCAAAACTTAATCAATCTATCTCATTCTTTTTGCAATGAATTCCTCAATCATTTACCCATCTATTCCAGAAAAATTACATCTTAATTCAAACTACATCAAAAACGCCCAAACTTTGACCTAATTCAATCAATTCGAATTAAAACCTAATTGATACAATTTGATGATGTTACTTACTTGTTTAGGTGCCATTGATGATCTTTCAACTCTCCTGCAACTCTTAATAGCCTTCTAATGGTCGAATTAATGAACCCCAAGTATAGTGGAATGAGTGTGTGTGTGTTTTTATGATTTTTGAAATCTTGGGTATATATACTTCACTCCATCCGATCAGTATTTGATCCAACCGATTCGGATTGAATTTTTGCAAAACTTCACTTTTTCTCCTTTCTTTCAACACCTTGACACTTGCAAGAACAAATGATAAATGTTTTGACTATTCCAAAATACTTCTTTTAAGTATGAAAAATACCCAACACACTTATTCTACCAACTTGTTATTCAATCTATCTCTACAACTTCTAAAACAAAACTTAACTCCATAAATTAAAACTTAATAGAACCAAGATAACCAAAAGGTCTTAACTTAACTCAAACTTAAATGCAAATATTAAGCTACTAAAAATGCATTAAAATAAATGAAACAAACAAACACTAGCACAAGCCTTGTGCTTTTATTCTTCAACTTTTGTCTTCATCCTTCAAAATATTCATGCTTCAAGATGTCTTCATTTTGAAATTTGTCGGACAACTTCCGATTAATCATTTGCGTTTTAAACTTCCTTGCAAAATTTCTTCCATCCGGACAAACTATATCAAACTTCACATGCCATTCTCCATCACCTTCTTCCTTCTTGTAAACACTAGCTCCTTCGGGTCCCCATTCCAAATTCTTCAATTAAACAGGTAAAGATCCAAGAAAATCTGTCAATTTATTGAACACAAAAACATTTTTGAATGGGTTATAGAAAACCTCCATAGCTAAAGCTCTTTCCAACTCATCTTCAATACCAAAGTAACTAGGGACAATCGGCCCATATTTAGGTCTTCCCTCTTCATCTCTACCAACTTCGAAACAACCTAAATGGTCTTCTTCTTCCTCATCTTCATGCACTTCCTTCACAATCTTGCCTCTAGGTCTAGGATAGTAAGTATGCTTCAAGATTCCATCACTAATAGTCATAGTACCTCTACCCATATCTATAATAGCTCTGCAAGTTCTCAAAAACGTTCTTCCTAACAACAATGGTAACTCCTTATCCACCGGAATATTAAGCACACGAAAATCGGCTAAGAAAGCTTGATATCCTACTTGAACTCTAACATTCTTCACTTCTCCCATTGCTTTTGCTCTTGAATTATCAGCCATAGTAAGATTATATTGATTTGGTTGAGGATTACCAAGTCCTAATCTTTTATATAATGGATATGGCATCACATTCGCACTTGCTCCTGTATCGGCCAATGCATACATCGCATCGGTTCCATTTACCTTAATTGGTAACATGAAATTTCCCTGATCGCTCTCTTTCTTAGGCAACCCATTCTCAACTATCCTTTCCCTTGCAAACTCATCAAAATTCTTATCCTCTAGCATAGCCGTTGCCATCATAACCGCATCTAATTTCTTACGATAAGTCATGTAATTGTTCAACACTTCTATAACCGGCTTCTCTTCCATAAGCTCCTTAAACTTTATTTCTAAGTTTTCCAAAACTGCTTCCTTCTGCTCTTGAGTCAATGGTTTAACTTCTTGGGGTGATTTGGGTGTCGAACTTGATGAAGAAATCTCTTTCTTAGGGGTGGAGGGTAGGGTAAGTTTGTTAAGTGGTGCTTTCTTTTGATTTGCCTTTCCCATTATAACAATCTCTCCTCTACCTTCCTTCTTCTCTACCATATCATCATCTACATCAATCCTCATTTCTCCCAAAGCAAAATCAACCCTACATTTAGTCTTAACCATAAAATTTCTACCAAACATCACTTCCGGTTCACCCGCATTTCCATATTCCAACACAACAAAGTCAATCTTGAAAACATGACCATGAATATTAACATTCACATCTCGCACTATCTTTCTCCCATAATCTTCATAATCAAGCCTAACAAAGCCAAGCTTACCAAGCATATCCTCCGTAATATAATTTTCACCATACTCCATATTAAGTTGAGCATCCCAAGCTTTAATGCCTTCTACACCACATGGTGTAGCATACCTCATAAATGGTACATCAAACTCTCTAGGTGGTGCTTGTGTAAACACAACTACTCTTTTCTCCTTAGGTAAACAAACAATGCTTTCGCCAACTTCTTCTTTTCCTTCTAAACCAACCTTAGCTTCGTCCAAAATACTTTCCAATTGCTCCAAAGAATCACCTGAATCTTTCAACATCTCTTCCAAATTTCTCAAGTATTCCGAAACATTGCTTAAACTCTCCATTCTACTTAAGCACTAACTATAATATAACAACAACAAAAAAAATCCATACTATTAGCGTGAGGGTTAGTTATAATCGAATCATATCCAAATGTAAAACAAAAACAAGCAAACAAACAACTTCAAACTATTAAAACATCAAAACAACTGAAAATTAAAAATCACAAAAACTTTTACCGAGGCAACCATCCGATCGGTATTACATTCCATCTGATCGGATGGACAAAATGCAAAAAATGAAATCGCCCCAACCGAATCGGATGCGGGCAGCGTCCGATCGGTTAGATCGAAAAACTAAAAAATATATTTTTTTTTTATTATTTTTTATTTATATATTAACACTAAACTTATAACCTTTTTATAATTTTACTTTTTAAGAAGAAACTAAATAATTAAAATTTAACTAATTAATAAAAACTAACAATTAACTATCAATCATTAAACTAAATTAATCAACTCTTAACCTTAACTTAATAATCATAAAACTAATTATCAGCACATTTAATAAAAACTATTAAACTACCACACATTAAACCAAAAATTAACTATATTAACTAAGCATTTAACCTATTAAAATTCTTCTAATAACCCTAAATTAATTATCCTAATTAATCTACTACTTAAACTAATTAATCATAGCATTAATGAGGCATAAAAACTGAAAGATAACAAAAATTACTAAGACAAAAATATTTACCGAGACCACCAACCGATCGGATGGGCATCCATCCGATTCGGTTGGTTCCGAACCAAACCTTTTTTTTTTCTTTTTACTTTTAACTCTAAAAAAAAACTATGCTACTAAGCCCAACTACCAAGAAAATCTTAACAACTCCCCGGCAAGTTTTAAAATTTATAAACACGATTTATCCAATTCTCTAATCACACATACGAGCAAGTATACTCGTCCGTGGTAGTAAAGGTGGGTAAGTCGAGATCGTCCCAAGGGAATTGGGGTTTAGGTTTAGTAAAATAAGTTTTAACAAAAAGGGTGTCAATCCAATTTGAAGTAAATTCAAAAGCAAGCAAGGTTCAATCAATCAAAAACAAATATACTTGTGTGTGATTCTATGACCAATTGTTTAGAGTAACCAACCAAGTTGGATGTAACTTGTAGTGATGCACAACTTAATATGAATGATTCACAATCAATGGTTTTTATCATGAGAAATCATATCTAAGAATTCAATCTCCTGGTTAATTCCTTTCGGCCTTGATTAACTATTACGACAATTCTTTTAAGCTTTTTGTTGTTTGAAAGCATTTCTTATCTTAAGAATTCCTACGAATCCTTTCGGCCTTTTTCGTGATGAAATCGTTTCCAAATCCATTTTAATGAGTAAAGATGGTGTTTGTCACACACCATAATCCATACTAATTCGTGCACTAACTTTTTGGAATAAAAACATAAAGAAAACTCCTTTCGGCCTTTGTTAGTCTTTAAAATTGTTTTTACCAACCAATTAAGCATGATTAGATTGTATCTCAACAAACTCATAAAACAATATATGTTTTCATGCATCACTATGATAAGATTACTCCAACAATTGTCACATCATACACACACAAGTACAACCAAAATCACTCCATAACAATCATAATCAAACACAAGTAATTAACCAACTTTCATTCATCTTATAGTTAAAGTAAAAGTAGTTCATAATAACTCAACAAGAAATACCTAACTGAGGAATTACAAGAACTAGAATTGTGGAACTATAGCAATCCATACTCCTCCAATCGCCTATGATTACACGTAAACAACTCCGCACACGGACACAACTCTTGAGACTCGAACTCAAGGCTTCCTGGACGTTTTCACAACAACTACAAGCTTTCGGGCAATAATAATAAGTTAGTTAGACTTGTTGCAAGCCTTAACTAGGTTTGCCTTTGGGTTGTCACTTCCCAAAAACTTCTCTCTTTTGTAAATTAGCCAAGGGTTTCTTAAATAAGTGAGGAAACCCTTGTTCCCCAAGCAAAAACGTCCAATATCAGTAAATAGCCGAGAAATGATAAGCCTCAATGATTATGGGGCTTAACTTCTTCATTAAATGCAACTTTGTAACTCCAGCGTCAGCCAACCGATCGGTATTTGGCTCCAACCGATCGGTTGGAGCTCTCGGTAAAATAATCTTCTCCCATCCGATTCGGATGCGGGCGCCATCCGATCGGATGGGCCACTCTGCCATGCAACTTTATTTCTTCTTTCTCTTTTCTCGTTACGTGCTTGATCCTTCGCTGTACCACTACTTCCTATCATAGAACTTGATCTTTTCTTGATATATAAGCATGTAAATATTGAACTAATCAAATCCTTGAAGTATCGCGTGGTTTCTTTCTCGTAATTCTCCATATGTGCATAATCTCTTCATTTCTTCGTCTTTTCCTCAACTTTTCCTGTACTTGGCTATATTTACATGCATACACACTTTTTCATCATTTAGCAACAAATACACACAAATATAACCAAATATGATGCACAAAACTAGCAATAACGCGCCTAAAAACATGTTAGATTTAAGCGTTATCAGATAAATAAGGATACTGTGAAATTCGAAGAATCATTGAACGTTACGTTTGATGAGTCTCCTCCCCCACCTAAAACTTCACCCTTGGTGGATGATGATTTAGATGAAGAATCAACAATTAAGAAGAAATCCAACTTAGACCTAGAAAATCAAGTCGAACAAGACAAAGATGATGAGAATGAACCCTTTTTTTTTGGGTAAAGGGGAGTAATCCTGCACCCTGGTAAATAGATTAACCAAAAAATGTTTAAGTATAAATGGAATATGGCTGAAGTACCATATTAACCTCAAGCTAAAAAGCTTGATAACCACCTAACTCTAGTGCTTAAGACATGCCAAAAGCACTAACAAAACTAGAAACAAAAATGCATCTAGAAAAAGAATTAAAAAACAGCTAGCCAGTAGAAAGCGTGCGAGATGAACTTGCCCCCATATTAGCAAATAGATTGGCCGATTCATCAAACACCGTTTCCACTTGGTCTTCACCATCATCATCATCCATCACCAACGCAGCATACGGATTAGATGTAGACACATTAACTTCCTTAGAAGCGTTACCAGTAGACTTCAACTGAGACGACGATGTAAGTGCAGTACCCATAGTATTAGCACCCTTCTTAGGTTCACTAGTAGCTGCTTTAGGAACAAATTTGAACTGTTTAACCGAAGTACCAACAGATGGATTCCCATTAGCAACCTTTGCTTTACCCTTCTTCTTTTTCTTCTTACCCACCTTTTGAAAACCATCAGTATCCAATTCCACAGTAGTAGTAGCAACATGAGAAGTAGATACAGTAGAAGGGCTAACCACCTGTGTAGGAGGCCTCACCACCTGTTTAGAACATTGATCATGAGTATGACCAAAGATTTTGCATAAATTGCACCTGGGAGGCCTCCATTCATATTCAACACGTATGCTCTCTTTAATAAAACCCTCCCCCGTAAGAGAAGACATCTAGCAAAACTACTCCTACCCCACGAATCCTTGCACATAGAGGTAGTATATGAATCAAGCATGACAAGCTTACCAAAGAAACTAGCAATCAATCGAATACCTTCCTCTTCAAAGACTTGAAGAGGAACATCATGCAGTTTAACCCAAATCGGAATGCTAGTTAACTCTTCCTTACGCAAACAAGTATCCAAAGCCCATTTCTTGAGAATAATAGGAGATTTGCGTATCATCCAGGGGCCTCCTTCCAAGACAGCTTCTAAACCAACCAATGAATCAAATTTAAAGAAAAAGAATCCCTTAGAGTTCATCATAATTCTTTTAAGACCATGTTTCGCCCAGTTACTCCTAGCATAGTATTCAACGACAGGAAACGCCATTCTTTTCCCAATAAAGTAGCCATATAAAGTATGTTCTAACCGAGAACTAACCTTTTCAACCACATTACGAGGAATAGAAATGTTAACTCCTTGACTAACTGGATCCACAATAGGAGACTCAATAGACGATTTTTTGAGATCATCATATAGGGCTGCTATAAAATCCGCTATTTTAACTTTAACATTCTGTTCCAAAACAGCCCAAAGTGGATAATTGCCAATATCCCTAAGAGTAGTAACAGGAGTACCAAACAAAGCTTTAATGCATTCTAACACCTTACCATCAGTAGGAACACCCTTAGTCGTAATATCATCATGAGCAGTTGCGATATTCTGATCAGAACTAGCGTTTTCAGGCACCATTGGTGCTTTATTTGGAAGAGATTCATCATCGTCCCCCTCCATGTTACTCTCCAACGTTGTTTGCACCCTTCTTGAATCAGAATTAGGGTTTTGAATACCCCTCACAGCTTTCTTGGACAGCGAAACACCAGCAGTCCCAGCCACGTTCTTTAAACGATCATTCCTTTCATGTACCTTAGCAGCAACTGAGCGGAGAAGCTCAGCATTCAACTCTCCCATATAATCTATACCCTAAACAACAGCAGCCAAAACAACCCAAACAAGAAGAAAATTACGTCTGATCTTCAGAAACCAAACGAGTAAAACCCTAGTAAGAACTAGGGTTTATAGCATCAACGAACATAAAATCAACCCATAGCAAAGTCAGGTGATGTCAAAACTTATAATCAGAACAATGGATATATATAATGGACCAGAACCGACTATAAGAAACCCAAATGTGCGATTAGAAACCCTAAATAATTAAACTGAATCAATCGCAATTCAAACAAGATCAAGTAGCGATTAAGACAGATTATACCTAAAGATATAATCAACCTTAGATCAAGACTGAAACCAGATTGAAAGGAGATCAATCAGTTGTAACAGAAACGAATTAGGGTTTAGAAAAGAAATCACCAAAACCCTAAAAAAGAATCTTAATCAATCGAACAATCAAACCAAAAACAAGCAAGGATTAAGACGGATTACACTTGAATATAATCGACTTAAATCAAAGATTGTACAAGGAATGAGGAAAGATCGATCAGATTCAAAGTAAGGGTTTGAGGGATTTCACCAAAATCGCCCACACAAGTAAGGGAGATGAGAATGAACCCTTATAAGAACAAACAATGGTAAACATCAAAGAGTCTAAGAATCATCCTTTAGATCACGTGATAGGTAGGTTAAATGAACGAACCCTTAGATCCAAAACAC
Organism: Artemisia tridentata subsp. tridentata; assembly: GCA_021014915.2. Classification (NCBI taxonomy): domain Eukaryota; kingdom Viridiplantae; phylum Streptophyta; class Magnoliopsida; order Asterales; family Asteraceae; genus Artemisia; species Artemisia tridentata. Next base: position 116,342,791 of record CP139503.1, read on the forward strand.
AAAACAAAAGTAACTTCTTTTGTTTCATTTTAACTTTAGAACCTAAGAATGTTAACGAAGCTCTCAAGGATGAAAGTTGGATAGTAGCAATGCCATAGGTACCAAATAAATTCATTGCTAACGACGTTTGCGAACTAGTGCCTCAACCTAGAAATGCTACTATCATAGGAACTAAATGGGTATTTAGAAATAAGCTTGATGAGAATGAGATAGTGTCTAGATATAAGGCTAGATTAGTAGCGCAAGGATATAGTCAACAAGAAGGAATAGATTATGATGAAACGTATGCTCCGGTAGCTAGATTAGAATCTATTTGTATATTACTTGCTTATGCGTGTGCCTTAGATTTTAAGTTATACTAAATGGACATGAAAAGTGCGTTTTTGAATGGTTTTATCAATGAGGAAGTATATGTAGCACAACCTCCAGGATTCATTGATTTCAAAATGCCAAATCATGTTTACAAGCTCAAGAAAGCTTTATATGGTCCTTAAACAAGCTCCTAAAGCTTGGTATGATAGACTCAAGGTAATGTTGATTGAAGATGAGTATAACATGGGGATGGTAGATAACACACTCTTCACCAAGAAAATAAACTCTCACCTTATCATCATATAAATATATGTCGATGACATTATATTTGGTTCAACTTGTCAAGAGTTATGCGATAACTTTTCTAAGATAATCCATGACGAGTTTGAAATGAGCATGATGGGTGAGTTGAATTTCTTTTTAGGATTACAAATAAAACAAATGGAAGATGGTATCTTCTTTAATCAATCTAAATATATTAAAGAGATGCTTAAGAAATTTGGATTAGAAGATTGTAAACCTACTAAGACTCCCATGTCCACTGAAATCAAGCTAATCAAAGACGATGATGAAGAATCCGTGGATAGCACTAAATATAGGGGTATGATCGGTAGTTTACTTTACCTAACGGCTAGTAGACCCGACATTATGTTTAGTGTTTGTCTTTGTGCTCGATTTCAAGAGAACAACAAAATTTCCCATCTAGAAGCCGTCAAACAATACACTTAGGATTATGGTATCCAAAAGATACGGGTGTTGAAACGATCATCTACGCCGATTCCGATCACGCGGGAGATTACGTAGATAGAAAAAGCACTAGTGGCGTTTGTACGTTCCTTGGATGTTGCTTGACATCATGGTTCTCTAAGAAACAAACCGCTCTTGCTATCTCCACAACCGAAGCCGAGTATGTATCCGCAGGCAAGGCGTGCCAGCAAGCACTATGGATGAAACAAGCTCTAATCGACTACGACATACATCTTAACGACATCACCATAATGTGCAACAACAAAGGCACCATAGATTTAAGTAAAAACCCCGTACAACACTCTAAGACTAAACATATGGAAATCCGTCACCATTTCCTACGCGTCAATGTTCAAAAAGGAAATATTTCTATCGAGAAAGTTTTCTCGGAACGCAACATCGCTGACATTCTAACAAAACCGCTCAAGCGTCACCTTTCAACTCTCTTTGTTTAGTTCTAGGAATGATGAAACATATTCCATAAATTCAAATTGCATAAGGATTGACCTGTTGTGATTTTTCATCTGAAAATTCGTATACAACTCATCGTTGAAGTTCAACGAAGAAATGTCATAACCTAAAAATTCATCACATGACTCCTTACAACATATGTAAGAGTCTCATGATAAGTCTTAGTCAAAATCTAGGATCCAAAACTCACAAATCAATTTCTGTCTCATTTTGACAGTTTCACGGATCCACGGATCCACAAAATACGGATCCGTCTGCCAAAAATTATGGATCTGCAGGTTCGAAGTCTGCATAAAATCCCCTTTTATAAAAACATAGTTTCATAATAACAAAAAAATAAACCACGGTCCACTCACACCAATTAATCTCTTCCAAAAATTAGGAGCTTTTGGTCGATAAAACAAGTATATTTCATCAATCTGAACAACTACTGTAAGTAATTACTACTTCATTACCCTTAATCTGAGTCTAAGATTCTAATTTTATGCATCAAAACCTAATTTGAGGGGTTTGCTATATAATTAGTTATAATTCGTGAATCAATTGTTAATTAGACTAGATTATTACAATTTATAACTATTATGCCTTCCCAATTATCAGTTATGCATAAATCTAATCAACATTGTAAGAAATTGATTTTTAGAAAACCCTCAAATTATTTTTAATAAAATCTTCTCACGATTAGGAAAATCATGAAATCATTTTCATTGCATTGTTAAGACAAACTAAAAATGTTTTCATTCATGCATGATGATCTTACTAATGTCGTAGAATGTACATAATTAATATGTATGTTCGCCACACTTAAGCAATCAATATCAAACCTAGAGATAATCGCATCTTCACATATTTTGGGCGATTTCTAGCCGCCCCTATACCTATATTTTCTGGCCACTTTCTCTTCTATAACTGCCTCTCTACCTCTAAGCAATCTTTGATTTGTTCATTGGTATGCAATCGGTTATATAGGGAAGTGTTTTTTCTCATATAGGGGCATGCGGGATCTGCCAAAACCCTAAGTATTCAATTCGACTGCATTCTTTTAGTGATATCGCTATTGTTAGGGTTTTGGTAGACCTTATATTATTGATCGTTGCCAGAATCATGGTTCTTAACTCATGTCGGTTTAATTCTTATAGATCGACCCTTATGCTTGGAACGATCTGGTGGGCTGTTTAAGCGGTTATTATTATAAACACTTATTGTATTGATCTGTGGTCGACTTTGGATTAATGATTGTAAAACCTTTTTGGTTTTCTCTGTGGTCGAACCTGGTTGGTACCTGCTGTTCTTAACGCTAACGAAACCCTATTCTTTTAGGGTTTGGTTTATTTATTCAACATTGGTTGTGATACTGCACGTTAACCTGTTCTTGGGTTGGTTATTGAATGCAAGTTCTATATCTGATGTTAGTAATTATAATTGTGGGTTTGAGAGAGATGTAAGTCAAGTTTTAGGGCTCCTTGTTCAAAAACCCTAGCATTCGTTCTATGACCTGTTGCTGATTGTTACTCCTCTTTGGTCTGTGATCGATATTGCTGGATGTTAGGGTTGTTTAACCCTTGTACCATCCCCAAACTGGTCCTTAACACGATGCTGCTGTGGGAATGTGAGTTTGGGTTTGCTACATTCATATTCCTAACGTTTGTGATCAGTTCGAATCTGGAAGTTAGGGTTTTAAAAACCCTATTTGGCTGTCATTAAAGTCGTATATCAGACCTGGTTTCTTATCAGTTCGTGATTTGTCTGTGATCTTGCTGGTCTGTTATTCGATATTGGGAAGTTAGGGTCGCAAACCCTAGTATTATTCGGCTCTATGTCGTTGTAAGTTAGGGTTGATTACACTATTATCACTACTATTTATCATGTTTCTGGAATTGGATTTGTCCGATTTGAGTGATGTTTTTTATGTGGTTATCAGTTCGTTAGCATATTAGACATGGGTGAGGTTTATGTCTCATGGGTTTGCTTAATGAGCTTGGCGGATTCTGTAAGTTAGGGTCTAACGACCCTATTTTTCGTCTATGATTGATCAAAATACAATGGGTTACATTCTTAGCTACAGTTTTACTTCGTTAAAACTTGTAGCAGATGAGGTGTTGGATCAAGTCGTAGTATTGGTTTGGTCCTTTTGGATCAATGGAAGTTCGGTGTAGTTGTTTGGTGTGGATTGGTGCTGCTCTAGTACTACCATGGATGAAGCTGCATCGTTGAAGGTTATGGACATCTATGATGACTTTTGAGAATCAAGTGCTTTATCTAATTTGTAATCTTATAGTCGTTGTAGTTTTTATGTTCATTTTTTAGTTATAAGAGTGGTGTGTCACTCTTATATAGTGGTTATTTGTTAGTGTCCTAAGGGACTTTGTGTTTATTCATGTAAGTGCCTATGTAACGGGCTGAGATATGGGATTTCACCCATATCCTTTGTACTTAAACGTTTTTTCGTTAATCTATTTACCAGGGTGCAGGATTACTCCCCTTTACCCAAAAAAAAAATAACTCACAGATTTCATCTATGTTATCCACACTCATGATATATATAAAGATCATTTTCACGGGTAAAATTTTTTGCTTCATTTCGTTCCTACTATATAAAGTAACTTACATAGCCCACTAGACGTGCTCACGCAACTACCAATGCCAAATATCTCTATGTTTACATCATGTAAACCTCCTAATATGTCAAGTCTATGTTTCAAAATTCATTTTATCAAGTATACTATCAATCTAACTTACTATTTCTACCATTATACCAAAACAAGTCCTATACGTTTACGGTTATTTCAAAAACCCTAATTTTAAGTTGAAACTAGTTTGAAAGTGTTCAAGGCTTATGTATAAGTTATCTTAGTTACATTTTCCTTCCTAAACTCTAGTACAACTACTTAAAGCCCAATGTACAAGTCTTTTAAGCTTAGAATCCAAATTAGTTTATTTAAGTGCCTAAACCATGTTTAAACCTTACCATTTCTTTAGCACAAGTTACAAATACTTAATACATGATTCCTAAACTTTAAACCTAGTCCCTAATTACTTTCTAAACCCTAATCCTAACTGAACCCTAATCAAACCCTAATCCAAAACTAAACCCTAAATCTTAAAACTAGTTAAACTAGCACCCTAGCACCACCATGACACCACCATGACCACTCCTAGCAGCCTAGAACCTCCATCACCACCTTGTCACCACTAAGCTACCACCCTACCACCTCCATCACCACCTCGTCACATCCTTGTGGCCAAAATACCACCGCGACACCACCACAGCCACACACCACTCCACACCACCCCTAGCTACTACCATAGCCTCTCCTAGTCACCAACTAGCTGCCATGAGTCACCCCCTCCACCCTTGGCCACCACTCCAAGCAACTTGGCCACTACTCCTTCTTCGAGCCCTATAAATACCACGAGAACCCTAACCATTTGAAACCATCCCAAAAAGTTTCAACACCTCAATTATTTACTCTTACTCAATCCTAACAGAAGTATAGGAGTCCCTAGATCAGAATAGAAGCCAAGAATCAAGCCTTGAAGCCTCTTCGATTCGTTTTCTAGCCGAGAAACCCTAAACCCCCATTTTGATCCATTTTAAGTTGTGTAAACTATCCTACTCGTTCAATAAGCTCTCTTATGGTTTTAGATTGTTTATAAGCTCTATTAGATCATGTATAAGTCCTTTGTTTAAGCCTTGATCATAAAAACCTAGGCGTTTTCTTTTAAAACCTTAAAATCATGTCGAATTGATTGTTTTGGTCATAAGCCCCTTCCATAAGCTATAAGCTCATAAAATCTACTTATCTTGGCTTATTCTAATAAGCCATAAGCTGTAAAACCCTTTTGTATTCTAAAAATACACTTTGCATGGTTTTTGGACTAGTTTTGAAATGTATTCCATGCATAGGGGTATATATTGTAACTTTTGGAAATTAATAAGTATAAGGACCTATTTTGTAAAGTTTTAAAGTTAAAGGGTTAGTATATATATATTTATTATATAAAGGACTAATTTTGTAAAAGTTTATAAATCAAGGGTATGTATTGCCATTTTGGAAACTTAAAGGTATAAATGAAATATTTCTATATAAATTAAAAACATATCTTTTTAACTTAACAACGTATCACGTTACTAGGGAATTTCATGTGAGGGGTTTCATTTGGGTATACGTTTCGACGAGTTTGCTGGGTTTACGAGTTAAAGTGCCCTGGCTCCTCAAACGTTTACTACATGACCTCTGAATTATGATAGCCCGAACAGTGTTACGTTATAACTAAATCTAGTAAATCAAAGAAACATTTACTTCAGAAAGAAAGTTTTGAAACATAAACAAACCAACTAAGACTTGACATACAATACCTCAGGTTGCGCGAGTAAGCCATCTAATATCTGTGTCACTTTGACATCAATCAGATTTCCCTGAACTAAGGTGAGTTCATAGGCTCAGTTTTAAATGCTTTATAAACTCGTGAGGGTGATACATGCTATAAACCTGAATACAAGTATTTTCTCCTGATTGATTATTGCACGAGTACCACCTTTTGCCACTATTACTTAAATTTCATTAAGTATAATCACTTGCGAGGGAACGCGAACATGGTGGATAGATGTATCTAGAGTTTGACAACTCCCATTGGTGTGCCCCTACCGGATACCAACTAGCACTATATTTGAGAACAAAGAGGTTAACCTTGGCAAGTTAACCTTACGTCTAGTCACTGATTGGTCTGCAGTGCCATCATTGGACTTGGACATGTTAACGTGAGGTGTCATGAGCTTAGATGCAATAATATTACTTTATCTTTGGGTGCAACAACGATGCCCGCACGAACTTGTATTCAAACTATTACCATCTAAACCTATGAATTTCACTCAACCTTTGTGTTGACCTTTAAGCATGTTATCCCAGGTAATTGAGCACTTATGGTCTTACTACACGGAGTGACATTGGACATGAGGACGTCCAAACCTGTTATCATTCATCTTTGTATTTTGAAAACGTATCTTTGGGACCTCTGTTTGCAAAAGTCTCTCTTTTGCTGTAAAAACTCTGATGAATAAATGAATGATAACTTATTTTAAAAAATGTCTCTTTTTTAATCATTTTCTATTATTGTGATTGAGTATCAATGAGGTAATACCCCATCTTTCCAAAACCCTAATCGTTCCTACTCCTTAATCGATCCTAATTATTTTCCATTACAACCTTGAATTAAGTCTAAATTATATCTTGTATATGATCTTTCTTTATTCGTAGATTGCTTCTGGTTTCATTATTACGATCGCTAAGGTTTTTAAGGTTTTTAGGGTTTCGCTTGGAACATTATCGCTACTTAGGGATTAAATTCAGTTCCTATTATGTTATTAATACTTAATTACTACCTATCATTGGATCGACATATTATGGGTTAGATTAATGTTCTTCATCGCTTATAAACCCTAGTATTATCTAGGGTTTTATTTATTGTAACTGAAGATTCTGACGTTTCCTTCTTGTTTACTGTTGCGATCTGGTTGTTTTGGTACTATGGAGAAGATGGTAGAGGAGAATACGCAACGACGTTCTGTGGTTAATGTGGATGAACTTGTTGCTCGCATGAGTCGACTGAAAGAAAACGATGTTGGTCACCTCAATGTTAATCAGCCTCATAAGGCATTTAGTGTTGCTCGAAACCCTAATTCTGGAACTGTTGAACAACGTGGCTCTCAATCTGATGACGTTACTAATGCTGATGATGTTAACGTGGATAAAGCCTCCCAAACTGCTGCTCAAAGTCTTGCTGCTAAGAGTATTAAAGGTGCGAGTGTGACTTATACATCTGAATCGTACCCTACTTTTAGCTTTGATGAGTCGACCCTCCATTCGACAATGAACCCTAATAGTGGTACTGGTAACGACAAGGCTAATGCTTCTACTCCTTCCTTTGGCTTGGAACAGCCTAATGTGGCTGCTAATGTTTCTGTGGGTGATAGTGGTGAAAAAGTTGCTAACGAATTGAAGCAATCTCAACCTAATGTGGCTGCAAATGGGAAGCCGATTTCCTATGCGGGTGCTACGTCTAATGATCCTATGAAACGAATGTCTAACTTTCGTAGGTTGGAGTGCAATAACCATACTAATGGGGTTGATCTTTCCGTCCCTATGAAAGTGGTTCAAGAGGTAAATACCAGATTTGAGAATACTTTGTATGGCTATTTTCTTGGTAAACGTATTGCGTTCCCGGTTGTTGACTATTATGTGCGTAATACGTGGGCTAAATATGGTATTCAAAAGGTCATGATGAATGCAAAGGGTTTCTTCTTCTTTAAGTTTAATTCTAGTGAAGGTGTTGATGATGTACTTGAAAATGGTCCGTGGATGATTAGGAATGTTCCCATTATTCTTAAACCTTGGACCCTTAACACCAACCTTCTTAAAGAGGATTTGACTAATATTCCGGTATGGGTTAAATTCCATGATGTGCCCCTTGCTATATTTCCTGATGATGGCCTCAGCCTCCTCGCCACATCGATTGGTACGCCGAAAATGCTTGACTCTTACACTAGTCAAATATGCTTGGAATCATGGGGTCGAAGTAGTTTTGCTAGGTGTTGGATTGAAGTCAAGGCGGATCAGGTTCTTAGGGAGAGCCTCACTGTTGAGATTCCTATACTTGATGGGACGGGTTCTACTATTGAAAAGATTCGGGCTGAATACGAGTAGAAGCCACCTCGTTGTGATAAGTGTAAGCTGTTTGGTCACACATTGCTTGATTGTCCTAAATCTGTACCTACTCCTACTCAGCCTAAACCGAGTGTTAATGATGGTTTTAAAACGGTCAATAACAAAAATAAGGGTAAGGAATGGAGAAATCCTAAAAACATTCTCTCTCCCCATGGAGAAACCCGGCCGCCATCTTCCATCCTTTTCTTCGGCCATAAAACAACCTGTATTCGTCGTCCTCTCTACCCTTTAATCATTATACGGTTCTTGGGTATGCAATACACGATTGTGGGTTGTGTTTTTGTCGTGTTTGAAGATGGCGGCTGGTAAAAGCGAATTCTACTCCATTATTACTAATCGATCAAAACCCTTTTATTATTAAATGGTTTTGTGATTATTGTTATTATATTTGCTGGGTACCACCTTCATACGTTTAGATCTTTGATATTTTAATCCCTTAAAGTTTAACGTGGGTCGGTGTTTACCTTTTCGCTTTCTCCTTGCCTTTTCGCTTTAATAGTGCAATATTTTAAGGGTTTGGGTGCTATATTAACGATTCCTTCCTGCATTATTTTAATCGACTTTTCTTTTATCGTGGGACGGTGCTATATATATATATATATATATATATATATATATATATATATATTATATATATATATATATATATATATATATATATATATATATATATATATATATATATATGTATATATTCGTCTTTTGTTCCTGGTGATCGAATGGTGCTTCTTCGTGCATGATAGTTTATTATTCATGACAATGAGTGATATGTATCTTGCTCGTGTATTGCATGTAACCCTTTTAGGGTTTTTATATATGAAGCGACCTGGTGGTTTTTGTGTGGAGCTTAACGATTACAAATCTTTTCTTAGGGTTTGTTTCATTCAATGTCGTGTGATGATCTACATCTACAAGTTCTAATCAGATCTGCAAGTATACATGTAAGTTCGCCTTGATATCAGTTTTATAAGTGGGTTTTGAGAGAGTGTAAGTCAAGTTTTTTTTAGGGTTCTTGTTCAAAAACCCTTGATTGTGGTCTGTCCGTCATTGGCCATATGTTTGTGATCTATTCGAGATCTGGAAGTTAGGGTTTTAAAACCCTATTTGGCTGTCATTAAGTCGTATATTAGTACTAGTTTATGATCAGTTCTCTTCGGTTCATGATCGTGATTTGTTGCTGGTCTGTTATTCGATCTTGGGAAGTTAGGGTTTCGCAAACTCTAGTATCTTCTATTCTATGTCGCTGGAAGTTAGGGTTGATTACCCTATTATCGTTATCACTACTGGTTATCATGATGCTGGATTTTAGGTTTCATTATTGTCCGACTTGAGTGATGATTGGTTATGTGATGATCTGTTCGTGTTTAGCATATTAGACCTGGTCGGTGTTTATGTCTCATGGGTTTGCTAAACGTGCTTGGTGGGTTCTGTAAGTTAGGGTTTGTCAACCCTATTTTTCGTTTATGATTGATCAAGATACATTGGGTTACATTCTTAGCTAAAGTTTTACTCCATTAAAACTTGTAGCAGATGAGGTATTGGATCAAGTCTTAGTATTAATGTGCTTGTTATAGACATCACTGGACTGGTCCTTTTCGGATCAATGGGAGTTCATTGTAGTTGTTTGGTGTGGATTGGTGCTGTTCTAGTACTACCATGGATAAAGCTACATCGTAGAAGGTTATGGACATCTATGACGACTTTTGAAGAATCAAGTGTTTTAACTTGAGTTTTTTAATTTATAATCTTATAGTCGTTGTAATTTTATGTTCATTTATTAGTTATAAGAGTGGTATGTCACTCTTATATAGTGGTTTGGTTAGTTGTTTTTTACATGTAAGTGCCTATGTAACGGGCTATGATATGAGATTCACCCATATCCTTTGTACTTAAACGTTTTTTGGTTAATCTACTTACCAGGGTGCAGGATTACTCCCCTTTACCAAAAAAAAAAAAAGGGTAAGGATGGTGGTCAAAGTGCTTCGGGTAAAGGAGGTTTTACTAAACTTGTTGTGGGTCCTAAGTTTATGTATAAACCTAAAGCGCCCCTCTTGAACCCAAGAAGGTGGATACTACAAAGAAGAAGGCCGCTGATGTGGCTAGTACGAGTGGAACCAAGGTTGCTACTTCTAATTCGTTTGAAGTCCTTAATATGATCGACATTGATGATTGTGGTATTCCTACTGATGTTGTGACCAAGGGTGGATCTGATTTTGAATCTGGAAAAAGAATGGAAGCAAAGGAGGATAGGTCTTTAAAGGCTAGTAATATATCACAAGAACCACTTGTGAGTGTTGTGAAAGAGAAGGTGCAGGTTGAGGCTAATAAGCCTTGTTCTTCTTCTGCTCTGTCTACTTCTGCTACTAAAAGAGTGAACCCATTTTCTAAAGTGGGTGATATTGTTGATTCTGATAGTGATGAGGAGGTTGTGAACACTTTTGATGAGTCCATGAATTTACTTGGAGGTGGCAACGATCTTGAGTATGACTATGACGACTATGCGGCACAAATTGATGATCTTCCAGGGAATTTGGATGCTTTTTATGACATGTATGATATCAAGCTTCAAGGTCTTCGAAAGAAGTAATTTTGTCATCATAGGAGTTTTTATCCTTTTTGAGTAATGGTTTATTTTCTTGTTTAGAAAATAGGAAGTATCTTGTTATGTAAGCATTTCGCCTATGTAACGGGCTGTGATATGGGATTCACCCATATCCATTGTACTTAAACGTTTTTTTGGTTAATCTATTCACCAGGGTGTAAGATTACTCCCCTTTACCCAAAAAAATACCTCAGATTTAGCTTCCGCTGCTATCTGTGGAAATGGGGGTTTTAAATATTGGTACTAGAGCCAGGTTTATATAGAACAAGGTTTATACCTAAACTAAAACTACTTTTCTAAAAAGTCCTCCGTGCCACTGCGTTCCCGAATAGTATATAAGAATAATAACATAGGTTATTATTATAATAAGTACGTATGTACTTATGATATTTTCTCTCCGGGTTATTACAGAACCATGTCTTCCACTCACCCTATCATATTATATGATACCGATGATGAGAATTCCTTTTCTACATCAAATAGTTCCGACTCTGTCTCGGATTCACTAAGCCATTCCTTTGATTCTGATTCTAATTCTTCGGAAGAATTAACTCAGAATCTTTTAGCTTCACTAGCTATTGAACCATTCCCAGATGACCCTTATATGCAAACATATCATGGTTATATGCAAGCATATAATGGTTAAATACCTATCGTTCCCTCTTCATCTCCAATTCCCCGTCATTACTCTTTGATCCCCAAGATTTCTATGTTCCCAAAGTAGTTTCCCCACCTCGTAAAAAAATTCATTTTCTACCACCTTCCACTCTCCCGTGTTCGAGACCGGAAATAGTTCTTATAAGACACCTTTAGAAAGGCATGAGGAACAAATTGAAGATGTGAAAACGTAGAGGGGGGGGGGTGAATACGTTACCATTTTAAAATCTTAAAACGTGTTGTATCAAATATCCGTTTAAGCTTGTTCTAATATGAAAGATGTTTATAACTTGCATAAGGTAAAAGATGTTGTCACACAAGTATCATCAACTAATCACAACACAAGCAATCACATAAAGCAAACATAAAAGTAAAGTAGTAAGTAAAAAGAAAGCGCAAACCGAATACGATGATTTATAGTGGTTCGGTCACGGAGCTCCTCTCCGCCCTACTCCACTCCCCGAGTACCCAACTCGAGAGTTACTTCACTAGATCAACAAGCTCCCTTCTCGGCGGAGAAAACTTTACAATCGTCGCTTACACTTTTTCCGGTACAAAGCTAAATACCGGGTTCTAGTTCGAGGTAGAACCAACCTAACATCGCTTACACCTTTTCCGATACTAAGCTAGATGTCGAGTTCTTTTACAAGGGTACAACCACTCCCGCTAGTTCTTTTACAAGGGTACAACCACTCCCGCTATGTTTTATGGCCCAACATAGAAACCTTGTGTTTAATGGCACAAACACATAAACCATCTAATCTAGTAAGAATAGATTACAATGATGATCCATGACATAAATGGGTCATGGATATGAATGGCTAATCTAAATGAACTTCCATTGATAGAAAGCCTTCAATGGATGAAGATCACAAGCTCCCTAAACTTGTTGTGATGGATCTTCATATATGCATATGGAATCTACATGAACTTCTGGAATAAGAAGTCTTCAATCATTGAGGATGTCAAGTGCCCTTGAATCTTCATATGTTGGAATACTTTGGTGGATGATGACTTCAAGATCTCCTAACCTTCATGGTGGATTAGGAAGTATGCTATGATGATGACTCACGATCTCTGAGGTTGCTTCACATGATCATTACGAGTATATGCTTACAACATAATGAAAGTTAGTAACATTATGATCATTATGAAAAGGGTGATTAATGTGTGTTTCTACATGGTTTACTAATGATCTAAATGTATGCAAAGGGTAGAGGGAATGTGTGTTCAAGTGGGATAAACAATGGGTAAACAATGGGCTGCTATTTATAGCCAACAGGAATTTTACCCCGCGTATTTGGCGGAACCAAATAAAGGGATCCATCCTTTACATGATTTGGTTCCGCGAGTCCCTGACAGAAAATCTCCCAAATATCTTTCCATATCTAACCAAGATCTTACAAAGTCAACTACATTGCTTCAAGATCTTTCCAAAATATCTTTCTAAATCTAAAAGATTTCTAAATGATGTATGCCATGATGTCATGTATATATTTCCATTTTAAGATTTAAAATGTAAATAATGTAAATGTATATATGTATGTAATATGTATCCTAGTGATCATGTAGCATGTATATATTAGCTTAACTAATATATGTTTACCAAGATGTATCATGTTAGTTTGACACCTAAAGTGTACTTATCCTATTAAACTTAGGAAACATGATGTACAAGTAAAAATACTTGTTTATGCAAAGGTGTAAAATGAGGTTCTAAGTAGAATGATTAATCTTTTAAAATACTTAATGACCTAACTATATTTTAAACATTCTAAATGCCACATAACAAACATGTATGAACCTGTGTTGTATCATACGAGGACTTAAGAAGTCGAGAGGTGTTGGATGTATGTTGAGACAAAATAAGATTACAAGTAACTTGTACATTTTACGTTATGTATCAAGTTACATGTTTGTCATCAATCAAAACAAACGAGATTGCTTGCACTAACAATCTCCCCAACGAGACTGCTTGCACTAACAATCTCCCCCTTTTTGATGATGACAAAATATGTAAACGTGATAGAAAGTAAAATGCAAAAAGTTACTTGTGTCCGTACTACCTTTACATTACCTTCTCCGTTTATACTCTTTTCCCCTATTACTTTCTCCGTTTACACCTTTCTCCCCCTTTTGTCTAAACAAAAAGGGTGTGTCCGTGGAGTTAACTTGATTTCTCCCCAAAATGGCGAGCTTGCATCATCCCTAGTGATGTTTAATAGACTACTCCAATCTCCTATGGTTGTTGCATCCCCTAGGTTGTTAGCGGATCCATGGATCAAATTTAGATCCTTAACCTACATCAAGGTTAGTGGTGTGCAATATAAAAAGATATATGAAAAATGCATGATGAATGAAATGCATATAGCCAACGATACACATGGATAAGCCATGTTGGACTATCTTCTCCTTTTTATCAAAACACAAAAGTGTGTCGAAAAATGAGAATTCTTAAGAATACGAGCATGCTCCCCCATGACTGTAGCTCCCCCTTAATCAATACTCCCCGTTGCTAGTGTACCAACGTATATTATGTAAGGATTATGAATGCTACAAAACAAGGATTAGTACATGATATGCTCCCCCTTGATCAATACTCCCCGTTGCTAGGGTACCAATGTATATGATCCAAGGATGAAGAATCCTACAAAATAAAGGTTAGTGTATATGATATACAACAATGCGTGTATATGATGTATTCTATAAATGCTTGACGAAAGCTCCCCCTTGCTTTAGAGCGTCAAGATAAACCTACAAAACAAAAATTAGGGTAAAGGGGAGTAATCCTGCACCCTGGTAAATAGATTAACCAAAAACGTTTAAGTACAAATGGAATATGGCTGAAGTACCATATTAACCACAAGCTAAAAAGCTTGATAACCACCTAACTCTAGTGCTTAAGACATGCCAAAAGCAATTACAAAACTAGAAACAAAGATGCATCTAGAAAAAGAACTAAAAGACAGCTAGCCAGCAGAAAACGTGCGAGATGAACTTGCCCCCATATTAGGAAATAGATTGGCCGATTTATCAAACTCATTTACCACTAGATCTTCACCATCTTCATCATCCATCACCAATGCAGCATACGGATTAGATGTAGTAACATTAACTTCCTTAGAAGCAATATCAGTAGACTTCAACTGAGACGACGATGTAGATGCATTACCTATAGTAATAACTCCCTTCTTAGGTTCACTAGTAGCTGCCTTAGGAACAAATTTGAACTGTTTAACCGAAGTACCAATAGATTGAGTCCCATTAGTACCCTTTGCTTTACCCTTCTTCTTTTTATTCTTCTTACCCACCTTTTGAAAACCATCAGTATCAAACTCCACATTAAGAATAGCAGCATGGGATGTAGAAACAGTAGAAGGGGTAACCACCTGTGTAGGAGGCCTCACCACCTGTTTAGAACATTGATCATGAGAATGACCAAATATTTTACATAAGTTGCACCTGGGGGGTCTCCATTCATATTCCACACGTATACTTTCTTTAATGAAACCCTCCTCCGTAAGAGAAGGGAATCCAATAGTCACAGTATCCAGAAAGTCATAATCAGAATTAACCTCAATAAGACATCTAGCAAAACTACTCCTACCCCACGAAGCATTGCACATAGAAGTAGTAATCCTAGCGTCAATTTGATGAATCATGAACATGATGGACCTACTGATGGGTACTTAATGGCTGATCATGGTGAAGAGGTCTCGGCTGCCTCTCCTAATAACATGAGTTTGATGAATGATGAATCGGTAATGGCTGATAGGTACCCTACGGCTACTTTTGGTGAAGAGGTCATGGCTGCTTATCCAACCGATGTGAACCAATCTGTTTCTTTGGATTTAAAGGATGTCACCGGTATTGACTGTCTTAATGCTCTATTAGGTGCGTCCATTAAATCAGCCAAGGATGTGTCTGATTTCGTTACGGATGTTGAAGCGGGTAAATATCCATTGTGGGATACTGTGGAAAGTAATGTTCGTACGCGTATAATATCTGATTTGCAGGTTTTGGTGAATGCATATGAGGCTGAAGTCAAAGTGCCTCATGAGTCTCTGACTTCCGAACCCGTATGTGATGGTGTTAACATTTGTATTCCCCGTAAAGTGGTGGAAAAGGTTAGTTCTCGTTTGGAACATACTCTATATGGCTACTTTATTGGAAAGAGGATGGCGTTCCCTGTTGTTGAATACTTTGCTAAGAGTAATTGGGCGAAACATGGTCTGAAAAGGATTATGATGAATTCCAAAGGTTTCTTTTTTCTTTAAATTTGATACAAAACAAAAATTAGCACAATAGAGACTATGTCTTAAGACATATGTGTCATATATGACCAAGTGTATAGACGATGCAATAATAGTGCTTAATAGATATTCCTCCTGGTTAGGGGCGTTCTCCAGCCCCCTTCATCCTCGCAAATCCGGCCTAATTCTTCCCATTCGATTTGTTTTTTTCTTTAATCTTTATTGAGATTATTGAATTAACAACTTAGAATCTGATTTGTTAGGGTGGAGGGTCGGTTTTTCTGCATGTATTATTCTTTGATTGTCCCTTATATCATGGTTGAAACCCTAAACTGTTCTATGTCGACTTCTCTTTAATTTAGGGTTTTGGCTTTACTGCTATATATTGATCGTTCTAAGGATCTGGTGATCACTAATGGTGGTTTCCCTAAAACGCCCCATCTTATTTGGAATGATCTAAAGTGCCTCTTGTCGGTTATTGTTATATATTCCAAGGCAGTTACGGGTTAAAATAAAAAAAAAAGTTCTCTCTCTCTTTGGTGAATTTCGGCCGCCATCTCCATATCAATTCCCGACCATAAACTAATCCAAAAACGTCCTCTTACATTCGATTCTTTGTTCTTGGTTATGCAGAAACCCTATCAATCACTTATTCAATCGGTATCCTTTCATAGTGCTATCGTATTATTTAGGGTTTTGGCTATTCTGTTTTTTGTTGATCGTATTCAAGTTATTCACTCAAAGTATTAATTCGTTATATTATTACTTAATACGATCTGGGGTTTTGATTTGGTTGGACATGTGCTTAACGATTATAAAACCTTTTTAGGTTTTATGTGTATTCAGTTGGTATGTGATGATATCTGATCGTGACTCTATGTTTTAGGGTTTGTTTGTCGATTAAAGGTTCTACATCTGAGGTATGTGTTATGATAGTGGGTTTTTGAGAGAGATATAAGTCAAGTTTAGGATACGCTTGTTCAAAAATCCTAGTCCTTTATTCACATACCTGTATTGAGCTTGTATGTTCTACGATGCTGTTGGAAGTTAGGGTCTGTTTGTTTGGGATTCTTGCTGCAACTGTTTTGATTTGGCTGATGCGGATCGTGACGGATGCGGTATATTTTAAGTTAGGGTTTGTGTACACCCTAGTTTTGTCTATGGCAGGTTCTTTTTGCGCTGGTTCTCACTCTGATTTTTGCTTGTGGTAGCTGATATACGCTCTGAATCTAGCCATAGTAGTTTTCTGCTTATTTGGTACATGTGTTGTATTGATGTTGGTACGCACGTTATGATGATTAAAGACGACACATGAACTAGTTTACTGTTGGTTCTTTTAATCTGATGTTTATGGTGCGTTTGGATGTTGGTTTTTTTTGGGTAAAGGGGAGTAATCCTGCACCCTGGTAAATATATAAACCAAACAATTTAAGTACATATGGAATATGGCTGAAGTACCATATTAACCTCAAGCTAAATAGCTTGATAGACACCTAGCTCTAGTGCTTAAGACATGCCAAAAGCGCTTACAAAACTAGAAACAAAAATGCATCTAGAAAAAGAAATGAAAACCAGCTAGCCAGCAGAAAACGTGCGAGATGAACTTGCCCCTGTATTAGAAAACAGATTGGCCGATTCATCAAACACATTTTCCACTTGTTCTTCATCATCTTCATCATCCATCACCAATGCAGAATACGGATTAGATGTAGAAACATTAACTTCCTTAGAAGCATTTCCAATAGACTTCAACTGAGACGACGATGTAGATGATTTACCCATAGTAGTAGCTCCCTTCTTAGGTTCATTAGTTATTGCCTTAGGTACAAATTTGAACTGTTTAACCGAAGTACCCACAGATTGATTCCCATTAGTAGCTTTGGCTTTACCCTTCTTCTTTTTCTTTCCCACCTTTTGGAAACCATCAGTATCCAACTCCACCGCAGGAGTAGCAACATGTGAAGTAGAAACAGTAGGAGGACAAACCACCTGTGTAGGAGGACTCACCACCTGTTTAGGACATTGATCATGAGTATGACCAAATATTTTGCATAAATTGCACCTGGGGGGCCTCCATTCATATTCAACACGTATAGTCTCTTTGTTAAAACCCTCCCCTGTAAGGGAAGAGAAACCAATAGTAACAGCCTCCACAAGGTCAGATTCAGACTTAACCTCAATGAGACATCTAGCAAAACTGCTTCTACCCCATGAATCGTTACACATAGAGCTAGTGTGTGAATCAAGCATAACAAGCTTACCAATGTATGCAGCAATCAAACTAATACCATCCTCTTCAAAAACTTGAAGAGGAACATCATGCAATTTAACCCATACCGGAATGCTAGTCAATTCTTCCTTACGCAAATAAGAATCCATAGACCATTTCTTGAGAATATTGGAGATTTGCGTATCATCCATGGACCTCCTTCCAAAACAGCTTCTAACCCAACCGATGTATCAAATTTAAAGAAGAAGAAGCGAGAGCTAACCTTTTCCACCACTTTACATGGAATAGAGATGTTAACACCATCACAAACGGGTTCGGAAGTCGGAGTCTCATTAGGCAATGTGATTTCAGCCTCAAAAGCCTTCACCAAAACCTCCAAATCAGCTAGTATCCGCGTACGCACGTTACTCTCCAAGGTATCCCACAATGGATATTTACCCGCTTTAACATCCGTAATGAAATAACCAACGTCCTTAGATGATTTAATCGACACACCAAATAGAGCATTAAGATAGTCGACACCGGTGACATCCTTAGGACCCGAAGGATCAGAATGGGTCACATCATTAGCCATGACCGATTCATTATTCATCACATTCACATTATTAGGAGAGGCATCCAAGACCTCTTCACCAAACGTAGGCTTAGGGTACCCATCAGGTACGTCATGTTCATGATTTCGTACGTTAGGGTTATTGAAAACCCTAACTGTTGCACTTGATTCTGTCGTACCAGAAGCATCAGCAGGTTTACCATTCAAACGAACCATACGATTAGCAACTGACCTTAAAAGGGCAGCATTCTTCTCTCCCAAATCCGACATCACACCACAACTACGATACCCTTTAATGAACAACACAATCAGATCGCAAAACAATCTTAAACACGTAATCACCAACAGCAGGTAACAAAGAGATCAACGTCAATCTTCAAAACCGTATAAAAACCCTAGTTAGAAAACTAGGGTTTAGTAAAGCAATAGGGAATAATGATCAGCCGTCATACAGTACGTAAACAATGAATTCAATGATGAGGTGATCAGTAGCATGCAAATAATAATTAAATATTAGACCAGCGATTGTGTATAGATAATGTCCTATAGCGATTTATAAATTAAATACTACAACCGACAATAGTGATCACAGATATTAACTTTAACCACCTACCCACGATGATGGATGAATTGGAAAATTAATAATTAAGGATCAACCAATAGATTGTAAGGGATTTGAATGAACTCGATTTAGGGATAAAAGATCACAGAAATCGCTAAAATCGCCAAGGGTTGGGAGAGTTTTTTCTTGAATGTTGGTTTACCGTATTATAGTCCCAAACAAGTCCTCAGCCTCTTGTTCGTCTATGGCAGTTCGTATTTGTTTTGGGTTAATCGCTGATCCTCTTGTGCTCTTGAGGGTGCTGATGTCGCAAAGAATCAGTCCATAGTAATTATATGTCCTCATTGTTGGTCATCATGAGTCTTGTGTGATGATTGGTTTTATTGGAAGTAGGGTTATGCTTTGATGTGCATATCCTTGATTGT
The DNA here is from genome assembly GCA_021014915.2 of Artemisia tridentata subsp. tridentata. Lineage (NCBI taxonomy): Eukaryota > Viridiplantae > Streptophyta > Magnoliopsida > Asterales > Asteraceae > Artemisia > Artemisia tridentata. Next base: position 116,362,328 of record CP139503.1, read on the forward strand.
TCAAACAGGTCCAAACGCATTGTGATGCTGTTGTTTATTCTTTGTTCGATTTAGAGCTGTTCATTACAACTGGAAGTTAGGTTTCAACCTAATTGGTGGCCATTCATGCATAGTACCAGACCTGGTAGCGTTTTTGGACCTGGTCGTTCAGACCTGGTGGTCTTATTTGCTTCGTTCTATCAGACTTGGTGGTGATGCTATCAATATGGTCATTATGATGCTGGAAGTTAGGGTCGTTTAACCCTATTATCATATTCAAAACAGGTCTAAATGCTCTTTCATGTTGCTGTTCATATTGATTGTTTAGGACCTGGTTTTTTGATGTGATATTCTGTAAGTTAGGGGCTGGTTGCACCCTAAGTTAGGGGCTGGTTGCACCCTAAGTTAGGGTTGTTTAACCCTATGATCGTTTCCAAACGGGTCCTTATGCATTGTGTATGGGTCTGCTATACGAGTGTCCTATTGCTTGTGTTGTAGTTGTTCTATACGATGGGTTAGGATCTGTTCATGGAGATGTTTGGCTGTTCGCTATTGATTGGACGTGCCATGCTGGTGTGATAATTGGTTCGCTAAGGCATATGGTGTTCTTTCTTTGGTTCAGCTATACGGATGTTTGCTTGATGGCAATGTTGGTTTGTGCTGGTACAAGTCCTTGGATACATGCTTGGTAGCTGAATAATCGGACTTGTGGTAAGTCGTTTGGAGTCCTGGTATGGGGTTGCGGATTGTCGTTTGTGGTCATTCCTGCCGTACTATTTGTGATTTCTAGTCGTGGAAGTTAAGGTGGATTGCCATAATGAGTTAGAAGGCTCAAGTGCTTGTACTTGAGTAGCATTGTAATGTCTTATGTACTTGTGGTCATTTTTGGTAGTCCATTTTGTTTAGTTATTGGTATGTTATGTAAGTTATAAGAATGGCATGTCATTCTTATATAGTGGTAGCTGTTAGTGTCCTAAGGGAATGAGACGAGGGAACTCACCCTCGTCCTTTGTACTTAAATGTTTTTTGGTTAATCTACTTACCAGGGTGCAGGATTACTCCCCTTTACCAAAAAAAGGCTGTTACGGGTTGGATCTGTGCCTAACGAAACCCTAATATTTTAGGGTTTGTTTTCTTCATTGCTGGTCGATCTGAAAGTATACATGTAAGTTCGTCCTGATATATGTTTTTGTAAGTGGGTTTTGAGAGAGATGTAAGTCAAGTTTGTTAGGGTTCTTGTTCAAAAACTCTAGTTCGTGGCCTGTCCGTTCTTGGCTATATGTGTGTAATCAGTTCGAGATCTGGAAGTTAGGGTTTTAAAACCCTATTTGGCAGTCATTAAGTAGTATATCAGACCTGGTTATGATCTGTTCGTGATATGTGGTTTGTCTGCCATTTAATCTGTTCATGATCGTGATTGGTTGCTGGTCTGTTATTCGATCTTGGGAAGTTAGGGTTTCGCAAACCCTAGTATCATCTATTCTATGTCACTGGATGTTTGGGTTGACTACCCTATTATCGTTATCACTACTGGTTATCATGATGCTGGAGTTTAGGGTTTCTTTGAAATTCTTGTCTGACTTGCGTGATGATTGGTTATGTGATGTTTAGTTCGTGATTAGCAGCTTAGACCTGGTCGATGTTTATGTCTCATGGGTCTGCTAAACGAGAGTTAAGGTTTGTTTGGGCCATTGATGCATTGTACCAGACCTGGTGGTTTTATGTGATTCGTTCTATCAGACTTGGTGGTGATGCTGTCAATATGGTCCTTATGATGCTGGAAGTTAGGGTCGTTTAACCCTATTGATCGTGATCCTATTGGAAGGTTTGGTGGTGCTGTTTATGGATTATCTTTCCTACCCAATACGTGATCATGTTGCCGCTTATGTGCATGCTAGTGGTGATGCTTTTTACCACTCATGCGATCATGTTGCGGATTTGGCTCTTGTTGTTTGTTCGTCTGCTGGTAATTAGTGTTCAACCCATGTTTTTTGGCGTAATGAATTTTACCAGGGTGCAGGATTACTCCCCTTTACCCAAAAAAAAACCATGTTTCTGGTCGTTGATGCATATTACCAGGCTTGCTGGTGTTCTCAGACCTGTTTGGTCATACTAGAAGTCCTGGTGGCCGTATTATTTGACCTGTATGGGGTTAATTGCTGCAGTCGATGGGTGTTAGACCCTGTTTGGGATGGTGGGTTATTCTATAACCTTATTATTCAGTTCTATGATCCGTATTGCACCACGTTACACTCTTATCTAGGTTGTTATTTTTGCGTACAAATAATAGCAGTTGCAATGGATTAAGACTTGTTGGGGCTGATTTGATGCTCCAAATCAGAGTGAAGGAAGTCAAGTTTGGGGGTATCCTTGTTCAAAAACCTTCGTTGATGGAAGTCAAGTTTGAGGGTATTCTTGTTCAAAAACCCTCGTACTCGTTTCTTGGAAGTTAGGGTTGAAACCTTATTTTGAGCGGAAGTGAAGGTGGGACGCCATAATGATTTTGAAGACTCAAGTGTTTTACCTGAGTACTATTGTATTGTCCTATGTAATTTAATCATTTTTGGTAGTTCCTTTTCGTTTTTGGTATTATGTAAGTTATAAGAATGGCCTGTCATTCTTATATAGTTGTTTGTAAGTGCCTATGTAACGGGCTGAGATATGAGATCTCACTCATATCCTTTGTACTTAAACGTTTTTTTTTTGTTAATCTACTTACCAGGGTGCAGGATTACTCCCCTTTACCCAAAAAAAAAAAGATATTCCTCCTGGTTTGAGGACGTTAAGAAGCACCTACAATAAAAGATGACATTTAATCGATGCAAACTTTATCCTTAGATGAGTATGCTATATACGATCGAGCGTATATGTTGATGAACGTACAATGAAATGGTTAGTGCAATATATTTTATCTCAAAGAAAAATATGATGCAACATATCAATAATCTAATCACAAGCAACTTAAGTCAGAGAAATTATGATTATTTGGCAAACCATATCATACCAATTATGATATTGTGATTATCTAGTAAAACATGTTATAAAGTGTGTAATCTTCTAATAAGAATTACATTCACAAGAATATAATATGATAAAATTCTACAAAACAATGCCTATGAGGAGGATATGAAGTGGAGTTAAAGTGAGTGATGCTAGTGTTGGTGTTAGTTTACTAGTGATAACTAAAGGTTGATGTAAGTAGGTTTTTCGCTAATCCATGGGGTTGATGATTAGTGAAAGAGGTGATGGAAGGTGGTGGTTATAATGAAAGCAATGAATTTAGAAACTCTAATGTATAGCAAATGCTATAAGAGTATTGAAGATGGTTAAGGTTATGATATTATCATCTACCAAAGATGATGAATCGTGCCATATTAAATGCTCGAATGGAAATAAGAGGAAGTGACGACAATGATCACTTAGGAATAGAAATTCCATATGCAACAATTAAAAATACTAGACACTTATATGCGGATGAAAATGACATCATATGATGAGAGTGTTGGTTGGACCAACGTGTTGAGAGTGATGGTTCTGTTTGCACTGACAATGACGCGCTTGATATGTATCAAGAATGAAAAGGATGAGATCCTATGATGGTGTCTTAGACACTAAAGATGTTCTAGACAATTAAGTTGTGAGATTAAGGTGAAAATCCTAGACTCTTTGGTTACGAGAAGGTTGTTTGGTTTCTGAATGGTTAAAAGCTGACCAGGTACCCGCGGATTGGGCAGAACCAAATCTTTGGTTCCATCCATCTTATCGTAGGGTGCCGTGGGACCAGAACTGATTTGGTCACTTTTTGTTGTTTTTGATCAAACGAAGGTTCAAGCTAAGGTAAGGTCATTGTAACCCTAGTGAAAGGATCCCTAGTATTCTCTCTCATTGTTGGCGATTTTGGAGAAACCAAAAAACAATCGCATCATAAATCATTTCTTCCAAAATCATTATTTGTGTGATATTCCTTCAACCGACCTTCATTTAATATCCCTTTTGGCAATCTATTCTAGTCGGTTGTGGGGTGTCGCATTATTCTATCCAATAAATACGATTTTAACCTCTTTTTGAATCACAAAATCGTGTTTGTGGATTGATTATTTAATTCTTATATTCTTTACAAAGTGTTGGTAATATTTAATCCATCAAAAACGTTGGTACAATCAAAAACGTTTTGGTGGAATTTAATATTGAAGATTCAGATTGAGCGCTACCATATTCTCCTTCGGATTTAAGTCGGTTTAAGGCTTCCTTATTTATCTTTTTATTGGTGTTAGGGACTGGTTTAAATCGTTTTATCATTTATTAAGGTACGATCATAATAATAAGCATGGGTGCTGGTTAGGATCTGGTTTGTGTGACGTTTAAACCCTAACTATTTTAGTTAGGGTTTTTTTGGTTTAATTGGCTGTTCATATTGTTATGCTGGACGTGGGTTCTAGAGAATGGAAAAGGGATTTCTTAACAACGTTAGTGCATCTAAAGATTATGTGGTTAATGACAACGTGGGTAACATTGATTTGAGTGAACTTAGTGCTCGAATGAAACGTTTGAAGGGTAATTCTGCTGGGAACGTCGATGTTCCTCAGCCTAAGATGGCGTCTAGAGGTTTACGTAATCCAAGCATGAGGTCTGATGGGAAGTCTCGTGTTAACGATCCTAATGAGAACGTACCTGACACGAATATTAGTCTTGGTGAGTCGACTCATGAGTTGATGATGAACCCTAATGTTAGTGTCACTAAGGATAACGATAACCTTCCTGATGGTGATGGAATTGGGGTGGCACCAAGTGCTGGACGGATGAGCAACATGCCTACGTCTTCGAGTGTTTTGGAACAGCCCGCTGATTATGTGGATGTTAATCAGCCTTATGGGGTTGATAAAGTGGTATTGGAGGGTGTCACATCTGGTGTTACTAGTGCTATTGATGGTGGTAATGTGAGGGGTAATGGCGGTGATGCACTTTCGTCTGGTCCTATTATTTCTGAGTGGAGTGTTTATGATGGTGATATTAACTTGTCTACGTTAGTGAACAAGAATGTGTCTTATGGTCCAAGTACATCTTATTCAGCCCCAACGACCTGTGGTACTAGCGAGGACAAAGGTAATGCTAATCCAAAGGATGCTGAAACCAACCATAACGAACAGGTGTGTCCTCCTTCCTTTGCTAGTATTGTGAACCAGGAACGTACTAATGGGAAGGTTAACTTCAGACCTTTGATTAATGAGGTTCGTGTGGACAACCATGAAATGATGTTACCTAAGGCGGCTATGGAGAATGTTTTATGCAGGTATGAGAATACACTTGTTGGGTATTTTGTTGGTAAGACCATTGCATTCCCCATTGTTCAGAATTATGTAACCAATACATGGGGTAAGTTTGGTCTGAAGAAGCTTATGAAGAATGATGCTGGTGTTTATTTGTTTAAATTTGATTCGAAAGATGGTATGGATCGTGTTCTTCAAAGTGGTCCTTGGTTAATCCGTAAATCGCCACTCATTCTTAACGTATGGACTTCTAAGGTGTCCTTAACCAAAAATGAGGTAACTAAGGTTCCGGTTTGGATTAAACTACATAATGTTCCTTTACTTGCGTACTCGGCTGACGGTTTGAGCTTAATTGCTACCTAAGTGGGGAAACCCATTATGTTGGATGCTTTTACTAGTTCGATGTGTGTAGATTCGTGGGGGCGTATTAGTTTTGCTCGTGCTCTTGTGGAACTAAGCTCGGAATCTGTCTTGAAGAGTGAGGTTTCTATGGCTATTCCTAATGAGGAGGATAATGGTTTCACTACGGCTATCATTAAGATTGAATATGAATGGAAGCCTCCTCATTGTGATTTGTGCAAAGTGTTTGGGCATGATCGTATTAATTGCCTAATCTGTGTTAAGGAGGCGGTTCGAAGTGGAGTTAATGTGGCACCTAATGTTCATACTACTAGGGGAAAGGACGACGACAGGTTTACCACGGTTAAGCATGGGAAGGATAAAGGGAAGAAGGCGGCTGATTTGTCTCAGCCGATTGGAGGTATTAGGGTTAATAAGCCTAAACCTAAATTTTGGAGACCTAAAACGACTGATCTGATGGCTCAAAAGGCGACGAATTCTTCAAATGTTGATTCTAGTAATAACACTAAGTCTTCTAATTCGTTTGGTGTTTTAGTCTCATTAGGGGAGGAGGATGTGGATGGGTTTCAACAAGATGGTAAAGGTTCGCAAGATCAGCTTGCGGGTAATTTGAAAGAGAAGGTGCAGGACACGGCTTCCAAACCTAGTACTTCTTCTTCTCCATATACGACTTCTACTTCTTCTGCTCCACACATTTCTTCTTCTAAAGGGGATGAGGCTTCTAAGCCTTCTACTGTCCAATCTTCTAGTACTTCAGCAATTAAGAGAGCTAACCCATTTTCTAAGGTGGGTGATATAGTTGATTCGAAAAGTGATGAAGATGAGGTGTTTGAGCCTGATAATCCTATGGGAAGTTACTTTTCATCAGCAGGTGGAGATAACGACCTTGAGGATTATTTTTCCGATGATTATGCAGCTCAGGTATACGACTTACCGGGACAATTTCATGATTTCAAGATCCTAAGTCGAGCTAGGAAGTAACATTTTATTTAGTTTTTTCATAAGATTGGCATGTCATCTTATGTTGCTTACCGGTTGTTCTAGTTGTTGGTAGCTAGTTGTTCATTTATGGCCTGTCATAAATGTTCTAGTGGTTGTTCAAGCAGCTGCTTGAGGTTAATGTGGCATTTCAGCCACATTCCATTGTACTTTAAATGTTTTTTGGTTAATATATTTTACCAGGGTGCAGGATTACTCCCATTTACCAAAAAAAAAAAGGTTCAAGCTAAGGTCTATTTACTTATAACTACAGATTTGGTTTCACTAATCCTCGCCAAAGTCTAAGGAGACTTAAAGCTTCTCGTTTAAGAGGTTTGTCAAACACATGATGTGTTTTTCACTTGATGAAGTATTGGTGCAAAACTGTGATGTTGAACTAAGAAGATTTGGAAAACTTATGGTTTTGTGAACTGATTTTAACTAAATGGTGTGAACCTATGTCTCGGTATTTGTGAGTGTTCTTTAATACAAACAGACAGTTATGTGAATGAATTTCTCTCCCCCTTAATCGGTGGACATCCAACATAATGTGTGATGTGAAGAATGATGATGCAGGTTAATGAAAGCAATGAGCTTGGTAGTTTGTTTTTGCTGATGTTGGTTAGCATACAAAGAACTTCATCCTTGAAGTTACGTATCTCTTCTCTATCAATGCGAGATGATCGCACGACGAGGCATGTGGTTTCCTCATGGAAGGTGTATTGTTATAACTAAAAGATGGAGATGTTGTTAGGAAAACGGAAGCAACAATACGATTTGGAGAGAGGTATGTTGAAAGATACCCAAACACAAATTTCAAACCTCTAAAACTTAATCCTATTAGCTTTTAAAGCTATATGCAAGAAAATGGATCCCATAAACATATTACTAATCTAAGTAGCAATAAAGGGACAATAATTACGCAAGATATGCATAACAAAGAGAAATAACAAATAATTTGTTATCAACCTACAAGACAAGAGTCTTAATGACAAAAGATGTGAATATCATAAGGCAATATCTTACAAAAACAAATAATCGACTACTAGATAAAAAGCTACCACATAGCATAAAGATAAATAATCATATTGCAAGATAGCATGACATTGTTTTAGATGCTACATTGTGAAATTGTTTTGAAGTTAGGCTTAGTCACTTAAGCATACTTGCCCATTGATTAACCTAATGATCTATGTGATAAAAATGACTTCTAAATGTTTATTATACCAAAAGCACTTTAACAAATTATAGGTGCATACATGGCAAGTTAACAAGAACCAAGTTAATCTTGTGAAATATCATATAACAAGTATCATGCAAATCATGTTAACATGAAGCATATAGGCATGCAGACAAAACCTTTCCAAGGTTTACACATTTGACTATCAATCAAATAGTTATCATGATAACGTCAAACACTTAAACATATCAAACACATAACATGTAATCAACACATATACACACCACACACACACACACACACATACACACACACACATACACACACACACACACACACATACACATATATATATATATATATATATATATATATATATATATATATATATATATATAATGCAAGTGATTTTACTAAAGAAAATCACATCTACTACTTGATTGATTAATATTCCTAAGACAAGATAAATTATCTTATTTTAATACTTACTTTAGGCAAGTATAGGAATACAGATTTTTCAAGTTGGAGAATGAATATGAGACTATTACTAGCGGTGCTCAATTCAGGCTAAACACGACCATTTTTACGGGTGATTCCACATACCTAACTTCTCTGCTGGAAGCAATTTAACCGTTAGGTTAAATTGAGTTTCTAGTGCAATAGATTCTCCAGTAGTCATTCTCATGTCTGAAAGATAGGAATTCCTATTTTTGTCTATTGAAGTATATAAAGATGATAATTCACCAATACATTACTTAATGAGACTCAACTATATCTATTAAAACTAAGGTGATGAAGATGTCATGTTTTACACGGGAATTTGACAAATATGTGTCAACAGATTTTAATCTTTGTGTTTGGGATCTAAGGTTGAATGATCTAAAGGGTGACATCATTTATGTTGAGTGTTGTACAAGTGATTTGATCATCTAAGACCAAGAGATGTGTTTGAGAACGTTTTCAAGAAAGTTCTTTGGAACAAGTATCTAAAGTTACCAACTTTTATAGATCTTGTGTATGCTCCAGAGATGTGGATGTGCACAAGGTTTGAGCAAGGTTTGGATATGATGTATGCTTGAAAGAAAACAGATACACATAGTATCTTTCAACAAGTAAGATTATCTCATGTGATCATGCTTAAGTATGACAAAATGAAACAACCTAAACATACAAGACCCTAAAAAATTCTCTCTAAGTGGCGACAAAAAAACCCTATCATTCCCTAATCGATTCTTTCAATTCTGCCTAAATCTCTATGTTTTGTCCAACAATCAGCTATTGTTAATGATTAACACTTGTGTTTATCCTTAGCTTGATCAGATTTGTTGCTTAAAACGTATTGTTTTTAGGTTTTATTGAAATCGTTTGTTAGGTTTTGTAGGTTTGCGATCAATAACCCTTTCCCTATAAACGATCGTGCATTGTTTGTATTCCCTTTTCTTCTAATTTAAACTGTAATCAGTTGTTGAGAATCACTCTTAACCTCTGATCCGTGTGGGTTTTTAAGAACTGGTCTATTAATCGCTTTTAGGGTTTCAAAAGGTTATTGGCGGTTTTGTATTCTGGATCGCATCCTTCATTCTGTAACTAAGGAAGTCGGTTTCAATTACTCTATTAATATTGTAGGGTTAATTAAAATCGACTTTAAGTATTCTTGGGTTGTGATTCTTTTGTTTGGTTCTGATAAGCGCATAACAGCCCTTAATTAGGGTTTACATTATACGATTGCAAGTAAACCTCTATAGGTTTTTTGGTAGGTAAGAAGGCTTCTAAAGCTTCTGGTTTAGCTGCTAAAATCCACAACATTGATGGCAAGGTTGCTGGTAAAGATGGGCAACCATTGAAGTCGATTTTGAAGAAGACGAGTAAGGCTGGGAATTCTAGTATTCCTTGCTCCAATTAGGCTGTTCAAGATGGGGAATGTTCGAAAGATCCTTCACATGTTGATTCTGATCCCACGTGTTACCATATGCATGACAATGATGTGGTTAATACTATGGCCCCCAATCAGGTTTGTGTTGAGGGGTCTTCGATTGGGAGTGTAGTTCCGGTTGCTAAAGTTGTTATTCCAATTGAAGTGGTTGATGATATGTGTACTAAATTTTCTAACACTCTTTATGGCTATTTCATTGGGCAACGTCATGCATTTTCGTTAGTGGAAGATTATGTCAAGCATGCTTGGGCTAAGTTTGGGTTTGAACATGTTATATTGAGGAATGGTTTCTTCCTTTTCAAATTCTCATCATTGGAAGGTATGACTAAGGTTCTTTCTGGGGGTCCTTGGTTTATTAAATCTGTGCCTTTATTCTTGCGTCCTTGGGTGCCGAATACTAGGTTGGACAGGGAGAAGATCACTAAGGTACCGATATGGGTGCGTATCCATAATGTACCTTCTGTTGTGTATTCCAAAGTTGGTATAAGTTTGATTGCAAAACAATTAGGGCGGATTATAAGGTTTGATGAGGGTAATAGTGCTATGTGTACTAATCCATGGGGTCGTTATTCTTATGCACGGGTGCTCATTGAATTATCTGCTAATATGGATGTTTTGGAATCAATTGATGTTGATATACCCCTGCCTAAGGGTAAGGGTCATTATACGGAAGTTGTTGAAGTCGAGTATGAATGGTGGCCGCCTTGGTGTTCTAAGTGTATTATCTTCAATCATGATGATCATTCTTGTCCCCTTAGACATACGCATGGTACTTGTGATTCAGACTCGAATAATAAGGATATTGGTGTGAATCGGGATGTTCACTTAAACAAGGCTGGTAATACGGGTGGTAAAAATAATATTGGGTCTTGTTCTATTAAGACTAAACCCAAATTCATGTTTAAACCTGTTTCTAAACCGGCTACTAAGAAGAAGAACAATGTTGCTAAACGTGATATGGGGGCTCATTCAAAAAAACCAGCCTACTAATGAGGGTTCTACTTCTGTTGGTACATCTTCTGGTGCGTTTGTGGGTGATATTGGTTCGGCTAGGGCTGATGAGAAGGTATCGACTCCATCTGAGCAGCCTAAAACGGGGGAAATTTATCCTTGTTCTATGGGAGATGTGGAAACCGTTGGGGGGGGTACCACTTCTTTTGTTTCTTTGGATGGTGGTAAGGAGCAAGTGAAGCCGAGTAAAAGTGATAAGGGAAGTTTGTGGGAGCAATTCGCTAGGACACATGTTGCTTCTACAAGTGATGTGAAATCATCTATTGCATGCTTACAAGACTCGGATGATGATGAGGCTTTAATGCCAGATGTTTTACTGGGTGCTAATAAGCCTAGTTCTTCTACTGATCCGTCTAGCTCTGCTATTAAACGAGTGAACCCATTTTCTAAGGTGGGTGATATTGTAGCTTCGGATAGTGATGAGGAGGTTGTCAACACCTTTGATGAGTCTGTCAACTTATTTGGAGGTGGTAATGACCTGGAGGATGATTTGGAGTCATATGATGGCTATGAGTTTCAGGCGTATGGTCGTGATATCCGCTTAAAGGGTCGTCATAGATAGTACGTTCTATTTTGTTAGTTATAAGAATGGCATGTCATTCTTATATAGTGGTTTACCCCACCATCCTGAACAGCTCTGGAGTGGCTCTGATACCACCTATAGCATCCCGCCTACTCAGACCACAATATTGTCCGCTTTGCCCGCAGGCTCACGGCTTTGCTTTTGTGGCCTCATTTGAAGACTTCCCGGCAGGTCACCCAAGCCAGTACTACTCTCACATGAGCACGCTTAACTGCCAGTTCCTAAGAACCCCACTCGCAGTAGACCACAAAACGCGTTGTGTCATTGCAAGGCGAATGTTATCTTATGAACCCAGCATCTCTCCAGGCCACAGCCGATGTGGGATTTGCCTAGGGTGTTACACATATCTTTTGTACATAAACGTTTTTTTGGTTAACCTACTTACTAGGGTGTAGGATTACTCCCCTTTACCCAAAAAAGTATGACAAAATGAGATGTAATGAAATCTCTTGTAACACGACCGTTCATGTTGCAAGGAGAGAATGATGCATAGGATATACATTATCCTTTTGACAAGATGAAAGCTAAACGCATGATTTCTTAGGCATCATGTTTTCCTAAATAAAGATATGAACTCCAAGAGTTTGAGTTGTATCGACCTATCCTACATTTACTGGATGAAGACAAGAGGAATTTACTTGAGTTTCTTATGTATACTCCTCAAGATTCATTGTCACTTGGGATGAGGTTGTCTTTGAAATTTGTATTTTAACATATATTGTTAAAATATTGATTTAAGGTTTAATGAAACTTACGCAGAAGTTTAATGACAAAGTATTACCAATACTTTGATAACTTGTGACAGTTGTACTACTTAAACCTAGTGAACAATGATAAACATTGAATGTGAGCATCATGCTCATTTGATGGTGAAGGTTCTAATCCTATAGGTGATAAAGTATGGTTGAATTTGTTTAACGCACACTTGATTTGATACGAGTGTTTGGACAAAGGGCTTTTTGAGCAATACACTCAATGGATTCAAATGATAGTAAGGATTGTGGAGTTGAGGGGTTTGTTGTGCTATGGGAGTACTTAGGTTTTCATGGATGTTGAAGACAACAAAAACTAATTCTTGTGATCCTTTGGTTGGTACAACTAGTGGATGATGTGATTTGAGGCTTAGGGCCTGAGACATATCACAGATGTGAATGTGATGGGTTGATGGTGAAAGTACAAGTGTACTTGGGTGATAGGATAAGTGTTTCAACATATGTTGCTAAAATACTTGAGTGTTGATTCTTTCGGATGTGACTTTTAATGACTACGATTGTAAGTCAAATTTACTTGAATATTTCGGATGAAATACTTAACTTGTTAATCCTACTTTGTTTAGATTTGATAGCATTCAAGGATAACAAGACTCGATAATACATCTATAAATTAAGTGTGAGTTATGACCAGATGTAAATCTTAATCGTCTTGAAGGATGACATGATAGCCAAGTAAGGTAACATATGTGGATGCAAGACAATATCTATAGTCATAAGTAAAACTTGTGATCTATGATATTTTTGCCAACAGTGAGTCTGGATTAGTTAGGGAATTGTCAATTTACAAATCAAGTTAATGGATAAGTAAAGGACAGATGGATGCATTGAATGTGTGTAATGATCATAAATGATCAGTGGTCTACGGACTGCAAGGAACAAATTTTTGGATTCCTTTCTTTACGGAGAAAGGAATCTTGGATCCTTTTTGTGAAATTTGAAAGTATGGTTAGAGATGATTATCCTATAGTTGCAAGTGAGATGTCCTAATCCTAATTTGAGTGAGCATCAATGAACATAATCCTAGTGATACAAGTGAGTGATCTCAAGTGAGGGAATAAACGAAAATTTGAAAAACTAGCTGTTGGTTCTGGCGGAACCAAGTTAAAACAAAGGCGGAGCCCAGTTTTTGGTTCCGTGGAATCCGTGAGTTGATTTTAGGTGGAGCCAAAGATCTCAACAGACGAAACCATAAATTTGGTTCCGCCATTTCCGCCAAATGGAAATTCTTAATAGAGGAAATGTTAAAATTCTCGATACCCGTTCAATTCCCGAAGATTGTCCTAAAACATATGCAACTACTTATTTTTGATTGATTAAAACCAAAAACACAGGTTCTAACACACGTTTGCACATAGATCAATATGATGATAATAACTTACCATAAATGGATGTTAAGCCAAACAGTGGCTTAAACACGGAAACTTGATAACATCAAAATGTTGTCGTCCTGCATTGTCACGGTTAGTTCACATAATCATTCAAAGATAAGTTTATATCCTATGACAAGACAAATACATTAAACATCATGATTTGAAGCAAATGTACCAAACACCTTTTTCAAAGATACTACATATTTACACATTTTAACACTTGAGCTAGAGTTTGTGCAAGGCAATACTTTTCAAGACACTAAACTAGTTTCACTTAGTTCTCATTCCTAAGTAAGTTATGCAAGGTTTCCACATAACATATGCAAACAAAAATATCTAAGTCTAAAAGTGAAACAAACACAGTTTATCAACTTATTGCACAAGATCTAGCAACGGTCCTATTGTGCATAAAACATGCAATTGATAAACAAGCAAATAAAAATCATGGCAAGATACTTATGTATCATAGACAAACAAAAGTAATCACAGTATTCATCAAGCAAACAACTAGAACAAATAGTCACATAGCATAGCATAAAAAGAAATATACTTTTCGTCACTTTGCGTTTAAATATGACGATGTATGCCAATCTTGATTTGTTTCCTTTATATGTATAAATATCGCCAAATTCTTTAGTTTCAAAAGAAATCATATCAATGTTCAAAGGATACCAACTTACATTGCCCGACTCAAAAGTTTAAGTTACTGTGTCAAAACGAAACTTAATATTTTGGACACACTGTAGCATCTGGTTTATTTCACTCACTTTGAAATTAGATTCAGGTCATAAGAGTATTTTTAAATGAAAGTAGACTCAATTCCCTTGAAAATGGTAGGTGGCACAACTCCTACGGACTTACGGTTAATTAGTTATGATTTTTTGAAGTTTGCAAAAGCTGATGAACAGAGACACACGGATCTCACGGAACCTTTTTGAGGGTTCCACCCTTTGTAACAAAGGGTTCCGTGGGTCTTTGTGACAAATTCTCCTAAACTCGTATTTTTACATAAAGAAAACGTGTAGGACTTGCTAGACTTAATATTAAACATATATTACACATATTTAACCACATTTCTTACTTATGTGACTTATCTAAACATTACGGAGGTGATTTTTCAACTAAATTAATAGTTATCCCAAACGCTCCTTTAAAAACCGTGTTTTTCGTAAATTAGCTTTACGCACACAATTTGACACTCAATCCTTTTAAGAAATCTTTTCTATTGATTTTCCAAAGACATCTTCAAGCTTGTATACAAAGTAACATTTAACAACAAAATTTCTAAGTATACTTAGCGAAACATTTTTCATATTATATTCCGCTTCAATGGTAATTTGATACATGGATCGTACTCCATTTTAAAAACCATTTGTTTTGAAAATAAGAGCCACGAGGCTCTGATACCAATTGTGAAAACGTAGAGGGGGGGGGGAGGGGTGAATACGTTACCGTTTTAAAATCTTAAAACTTGTTATATAAGATGTTTATAACTTGCATAAGTTAAAACATGTTGTCACACAAGTATCATCAACTAATCACAACACAAGCAATCACATAAAGCAAACATAAAAGTAAAGTAGTAAGTAAAAGAAAGCGCAAACCGAACACGATGATTTATAGTGGTTCGGTCACGGAGCTCCTCTCCGCCCTACTCCACTCCCCGAGTACCCAACTCGAGAGTTACTTCACTAGATCAACAAGCTCCCTTCTCGGCGGAGAAAACCTTACAAACGTCGCTTACACTTTTTCCGGTACAAAGCTAAATACCGGGTTCTAGTTCGAGGTAGAACCAACCTAACGTCGCTTACACCTTTTCCGACACTAAGCTAGATGTCGAGTTCTTTTACAAGGGTACAACCACTCCTGCTAGTTCTTTTACAAGGGTACAACCACTCCCGCTATGTTTTATGGCCCAACATAGAAACCTTGTGTTTTATGGCACAAACACATAAACCATCTAATCTAGTAAGAATAGATTACAATGATGATCCATGACATAAATGGGTCATGGATATGAATGGCTAATCTAAATGAACTTCCATTGATAGAAAGCCTTTAATGGATGAAGATCACAAGCTCACTAAACTTGTTCTGATGGATCTTCGTATATGCATATGGAATCTACATAAACTTCTTGAGTAAGAATTCTTCAATCATGGAGGATGTCAAGTGCCCTTGAATCTTCATATGTTGGAATACTTTGGTGGATGATGACTTCAAGATCTCTTAACCTTCATGGTGGATCAGGAAGTATGCTATGATGATGACTCACGATCTCTGAGGTTGCTTCACAGGATCATTACGAATATATGCTTACAACATAATGAAAGTTAGTAACATTATGATCATTATGAAAAGGATGATTAATGTGTGTTTCTACATGGTTTACTAATGATCTAAATGTATGCAAAGGGTAGAGGGAATGTGTGTTCAAGTGGGATAAACAATGGGTAAACAATGGGCTGCTATTTATAGCCAACAGGAATTTTACCCCGCGGATTTGGCGGAACCAAATAAAGGGATCCGTCCTTTATATGATTTGGTTCCGCGAGTCCCTGACAGAAAATCTCCCAAATATCTTTCCATATCTAACCAAGATCTTACAAAGTCAACTACATTGCTTCAAGATCTTTCCAAAATATCTTTCTAAATCTAAAAGATTTCTAAATGATGTATGCCATGATGTCATGTATATATTTCCATTTTAAGATTTAAAATGTAAATAATGTAAATGTATATATGTATGTAACATGTATCCTAGTGATCATGTAGCATGTATATACTAGCTTAACTAATATATGTTTACCAAGATTTATCATTTTAGTTTGACACCTAAAGTGTACTTATCCTATTAAACTTAGGAAACATGATGTATAAGTAAAAATACTTGTTTATGTAAAGGTGTAAAATGAGGTTCTAAGTAGAATGATTAATCTTTTAAAATACTTAATGACCTAACTGTATTTTAAACATTCTAAATGGTTTGTTAAGGGTTTGATCATAATGCCACATAACAAACATGTACGAACCTGTGTTGTATCATACGAGGACTCGAGAAGTCGAGAGGTGTTGGATGTATGTTGAGACAAAATAAGATTACAAGTAACTTGTACATTTTACATTATGTATCAAGTTACATGTTTGTCATCAATCAAAACAAACTAGATTGCTTGCACTAACAATCTCCCCAATGAGACTGCTTGCACTAACAAAAGACATTTTGAATCACTTAGATATGCTATCTTTATAAACTCAGGAATTTCAATTTCTCATATACTATATCTTTATAAACTCAGGAATTTCGATGGATTTTACACCACTCGGTTATCCCGAACCTTTATACTTAGGTCTCATGGTTGCAATTCATAATCAAGAAAATAAGCAAGTGACTTTATGTAACACCCCGAAAATAGGGTCCAGCGGAAGCATACATGTCACTGGGGTGCTACTCAATTGGTATCACAGCACAAGGTACAAAGAATGGTTTTACCTTAACCGTTTAGAATAAAATTTCATTATCAAAACCTTAAGTTTACATCATTTAAAATATAGTGCGGAAGTAAGGCCCAAAAACGATTAAAGCGGTCCCAAATATAAATATCAGAGTCGCCTATGACCATGCCGTTTGCCAAGCGCCTCCAGAGATAAGCTATAACCTTAAACTTGAAAATACATTCTAAAAGGGTCAGCTTACGCTGGTGAGTTCATAGGTTTTAGTTTAAAATGTAAAGCATTCAGATAACGATTTCCTAGCAAAGGCATTGTAAATCCACTCAGTCCCAAGTCCCGCCCATACAAGACTTGCAACCTGGTTGTTTACAACCCACTGCCAAATAAGATTTGGTTTAGGTAAACAAAGTTGTAGGTGGACCAAGATAAGGGATTTGCTACACTGGACTAAGTTAGATATAATCACGAAATCCACATCATGAGCCGCCCTCAAGGAGGGTCTCATATCATAACCAATCATGAGCCGCCCTCAAGGAGGGTCTCATATCATAACCAATCATTCCAATATCGATCATTCTAATGTCAATCATTCCAATGTCAATCATTCCAATATCAATCATTCTAATATCATAACGAGATCTCAAGTAGGGCCCTAAGCGACTCTAGCCAGGTGACATAGTTATAGCAAGGGGGTTGCTGCCCTGGTCTAGGCCGTAAGCAGATATCTATTCTTAGCTAGGCATCATGGTTATAGCAAGGGATTGCTACCATAGACTAAGTCAGCATCTACCGCAAGTAAAATCCTTAGCCAATCAACAAGTTTTAGCAATTCCAAAACGACGGCTAGGTCCATTCAAAATAGTTTAAATGTTCTCACTCATGAATACCAGATAAATCACGTAATGTCATCAAATAACCAGATATAATGTATCAGCCAAATAGTCAAAATAGAGCAAGTAGTTCACGTATTCCAAATAAACAGTCATGAGTTTAGTTAAAAACGAGCATGTATTCTCCCCCTAAAATAGTTAGAAAACCGGTAAAAGTAGGGGCCGTGAACTCACCTTAGCCACAGAAATGCAAGATCACAACTGACACGACTGGCATTGAGAAGCAAAGCATAACATCTCAAGAAATACAGCACGACAGTACACGGAGGTACAAGCACGGCGGTACACAACGGTCGAGGATCGGCACAACCTAATACATATACGGTTATCTCAAAATACGTCTCGCAAAATAATAAAGTCTATAAAAGACAGCGTGTCGTAGTTTTCGTGGATTGCTCATTTTTCAAAACTCATCAAAAGTTTAGTATCAACGTTTCGTGTGGTGTGGTAAGAAAACATAGACTCGACATACAACTCACGCCAAAGAGAAGAGACATCGACAAACTCGAGAGAATACTGACGAGAACTCAAATCAAGGAAGACAACCTAGAAGTTTACGACAACCAAACACCTCAAATCAACTAACTCAGTTTGTACGTTTCGACATTTACCCCGTTATCCCAAATAGTTTGTACAAAACATAAACGTTTTATAAATAGAAATAAATTTAACTAATAAAATTAGTTTTCTCAAGTCGCCTTGACTTAAATAAATCAATTTCCTCAAAACAGTTTAATAGAAAAGTTAATAAAAAGTATTCGTTAGTTATTAGACATTATTTCCTTATTGTGTATCCGTTACGAATCAAATATATTAAAGTCGTCGTGAGTCTAATATATTGTATTCGTCTCCAGTCCAATAAATCCATAATGTTCAATGTCCAAGTATAATAATCATATTTCGAATTCAAATCCAAATTCACAATTTCTCTATAATCCGAAACGTACTAAATATACACCAATAGCCAAACAATTCTATCTCGTTAGTAAAATATATTTTGACAACACAACTTATAACCAACACATCTTATGTGAGAAATGGGCTTGAGGCCCACTATAAAACCAAACACACCCTCTAATGGGCTGCGGGCCCAAACGAATAAACAAACACACCCAAAGTTGGGCTGGAATACTATTAACGAACGCACCCTAACTTACTCGAACCAAGTCCTAGCATTACGACACCAAGACTATGACCAAGAATATATATAATAACTCTTCTCATGCCGAGACCATGGGAGGTCTCGACCTCAAATCCGATGACAACAATATCGATAATAATATTAACACGAAAATGACTTATAAGTTCGATATCACCTCGAAAACAACCACGACAACGCCGTGAGCTTACGCTCACAGTTGACTCGACTCGACACACAACACAACTTCGCCAACAACAACAACCAACACACAAATTTACAGGTTTAAACCAAAAGGAATCCAAACAGACTTTCATAGGGTTTGACCCGACTCGTGAACTACCCAAACGAATCAACCCGACCACACAAGCGTTTTCTTACCTCACGATACTAGTTCCAAAACACTTTTAAATCCGGTTTTAAATAACGAAAACTAATAACCTTATTTCGAACAACAGCTTGAATCCACGAAAACAATGACAAAATAAATAAGAATCGGTTTATAAAATGAAGAACGTGAGTGGTTTTACCATTCCACTCGGGCGAACGAGGAAGAGAAGAGAATGAGGCGGAGGAGGATGACGGCGATGGCGACATGGCGGTGGTGATAACCACAACCAAATAAAACTCAGAGTAACTCCAAAACTCGATCTAAAAACGTCTTCAAATCTCACGGTTTCATACAAGTGACCAAAAGTGGTGAGTGATTGAAGGGTTGTGGTGGTCGATTCCTGGTGAGGGAAGAGGATAAACGGCGCGTGGAATATATGAAGGTGACGGGGAGATTAAGATGAGTACAATGGTGGTGGCGGTGAGGTGGGATGAGCGGCGGTGGTGCTCCGGTGGCCGGATTCGTGGCCGGAAATGTGGGAGAGAGGAGCGGCTGAAGAGTGGAGAAGAAATGGTGAAACCCTAGAAGAGTTATAAGTGTGTTTATATAGGGTGAGGGTAGGACTAAGGACAAATCCTAGTGCGCCCTCATTGACTAGTTGTGTCAATTTTCTCATATTTTTAATGAAACGCCAACGAGACAATTAATTCGTGTTATAAATAATTCCCGAGCATCCGAAATTTATTCCGTTAACTTTAAAATCGTTTTTCCATTAATTTTGATTATAAATACGTATATCTTTATTTCTCGTCGCCCGAATTAATTAATATACGTGTTCTATCCGTTATTGAGCCAAGTCACGCGTTGTGTACGAATTCCACGTTTCGCGAGATAACTTCTCGTTTTAGAATCAAAAGAGTTCAGGCAGGATCCGTTTATGAGAAACAGGGAAAGTCTCGAATGAAAATATATTCAGAAAATTACGGGTGGTTACACTTTACCTAGAGACACTAAAACTTCTGTTGAATCTCTATCCGTAGGAACTTCTCCACCGTTTAGTCTATCATCATCTGTAGGATCTTCTTCACCGTTTAGTCCATCCTCATCCGTAGGATCTTCATCACCTGTTAGACCAACTACACCACCACCAGACTATTCCTTCAATGTATCTATGTTTGTAGAATTATATAATTCACTATGGATTATACCGATACCATTAGGAGGTGAACCAGCTCCCGAGAAATGAATCCCATGCTCGTTAGAATATCCTTCTCTATATGTTTTAGGTTTCCAAAATCTTCCATTGTATCCTACAATGTTCTAAATGTTAGAACTTGTATCAAAATCTTCTGTTGTATCCTACAATGTTCTAAATGTTAGAACTTGTATCAAAATCTTCCGTTGTATCCTACAATGTTCTAAATGTTAGAACTTGTATCGAATAAAATATCTATGTTTGAATTTTCATAATTTTCATTATGACCGACTTGTGATATCTTTCTTATCCCGTGCTATCTGTCAAATGTTGATAGAATGACACCCACGAGATCGTCAACGTCTGCTGCTCCAGCCATGACTTAGGATGCCATCCGGCAACGGGTTGCTGATAGTGTGACTGCGGCACTAGAAACCCGAGCTACTAACATGGCTAATGCTAATAACGCAAATAGAAACCCTGAGCCGAGAGAAGTTCCTGTAGCGAAGAAGAGTAGCTACAAAGAGTTCATGAGCTGCCAACCTTTCAATTTCAAAGGTACAGAAGGCACTGTTGGACTAATCCGCTGGTTCGAATGAAGCGAATCAGTATTCTCTCGTAGTAACTGTACTGAAGATTGCAAAGTGAAGTTTGCTACCGGTACACTTACTGAAGAAGCTCTATCCTGGTGGAACTCATTTGCCCAACCAATGGGAATTGAGGAAGCTTATAAAACCACCTGGATCGAATTCAAAAAGCTTATGATTAAGAAGTACTGTCCCCGGACAGAAGTCAAGAATATGGAAGATGAATTCTATAACTTGACTGTGAAGGGGAATGATATTAAAACTTAAATTAGGAGATTTCAGGAGTTGGCAACTCTATGTCTTACCATGGTGCCAACTGCTGAAAAGACAATGGAAGTTTTCATCAGGGGTTTGCCTTGAAGTATCGAAGGGAATGTTACTGCCTCTAAACCTCAAACTTTAGAGGAAGCCATTACCATCACTCAAAGGTTAATGGATAAAGTGAATAAACCCTAAAAGTCTCTCTCTCTCTAGGCGATTTCTAACCCTAACTGCCCTAATCGATATTCACTTAATTCATCCAAATCCTTGTGTTTTCTGCAATAATTTGTAAGTTTAATTGATTAGAATTATTGTTATTCATTAATCTTATCAAATCGCTGCTTTAATCACAACGTTTTGTGCGTTTTGGGCGTTCTTGTTTATTAGGGTTTAGAATCATTTTTTACCCTTACCACTAAAACCGATCGACTTTTTCTATGGTATCATTGTTTTTCTGATCTTAACGTGTAATCAAGTGATAGGAGTTTTCTTATTCTCTAATTCAGTTGGGTTATCAAGCTCTGATTCTTAAATCGGTTTTAGGGTTTATAAGGTTTTGTCGGCTTGATTTTACTGATCGCCTCCATTAAACTAAATTCTTGGAAGTCGGTGTTAGCAATCTTATAAATTAACGTTTGTAGGGTGGTTGATTCAAATCGACTTGTCTTTATTCTTGGGTGGCGATTACTTTGATTGGTACTGATCTTCGATTATCAGCCCTATATTAGGGTTTGTTTCTTTCTCGCATTGCAAGTATATTGCAAGTACCCGTTTTAGGGTTTTGGTGCTGTAAGTTCTGTGTGATTTACGTGCGTTTTTGGAGATGGAATCGGGGTTTTTTGATGGTAAAAATTCTAAAAAGACTACGGGGTTGGCTGCTAAGATTAACAATATTGATGGTAACATTATTTTCAATAAGGATAAGCCATTGAACTCTATACTCAAAAGTGCAGGTTTGGCTGGAAAGATAGGAAGTTTCCCACTTCCTAATGAGCTTGGTTCGGTTTCTATGGCACCGAATTTATCTTCTGATGTTCCAGATTCTGATCTTACTGCTCGTAAAGATGTAAGTTCTATTGACCCTAACTCTAGTGTTCCGAAAGCAACTAATATTATAGAACCTAAGGCGTTGGGGGCTGATAATGTGGGGGCTGATAAGGATGTTGGGTCGAGGTCAATTGATTGTGCTAATATTGGGGGTGCTAAAGTTGTTATACCATTAGCCGTTGTTGATGATATGCGTTCAAAACTTGGTTTTACATTATGTGGCTATTTCCTTGGGTAACGATTAGCTTTTCCTATTGTTGAGGATTATGTTAAGCATGTATGGGCTAAGTTTGGCGTTGAACATGTAATGTTGCGTAATGATTTCTTCCTCTTCAAATTTGCGTCTCAAGAGGGTATGACTAAGGTTCTTGAGGGTGGCCTTTGGTTTATTAAATCCAATCCCATTTTTCTGAATATTTGGGTTCCTAATACAAGGATGGAGAAGGAAATGATTACTAAGGTACCGGTATGGATTCGAATACACAATGTACCAGCGGTTGCGTATTCTGAAGTCGATATTGGTTTGATTACTAAATAGCTAGGTCATATTATACGAATGGATGAAGGTACTAGAGCCATGTGTAGCAACCCTTGGGGTCGTTATTCTTATGCCCGGGTACTTATTCAATTATCTGCTGATCTGGATGTTTTGGAATCAATTGATGTTGATATACCCTTGCCTAAGGGTAAGGGTCTTTATACGGAGGTTCTTGAAGTCGAGTATGAATGGTGGCCGCCTTGGTGTTCTAAGTGTATTATTTTTAATCATGATGATCATTCTTGTCCCCTTAGACATAAGCGTGGTACTAGTGATTCAGACTCGAATAATAAGGATATTCGTGTAAATCGGGATGTTCACTCAAACAAGGCTGGTAATACGGGTGGTAAAAATACTATTGGGTCTCGGGTTGTTAATACTAAGCCCAAATTCATGTTTAAACCTGTTTCTAAACCGGCTACCAAGAAGAAGAACAAGGTTGCTAAAAGTGATTTGGGGGCTGATTCTAAAAACCAGCCTACTAATAAGGGTTCTACTTTCTGTTGGTGCATCTTCAGGTGCGGTTAAGGGTGATATTGGTTCGGTTAGGGCTGAAGAGATGGTATCAACTCCTCATGAGCTGCCTAAAATGGGGGACACTAATCTCTGTTCTTTGGGTGATGTGGAAACCGTTGGTGGGGGTGGTACCACCTCTTTTGTCTCGTTGGATAGTGGTAAGGAGACAATGAAGCCGGATAAAAGTGATAAAGGGAAGTTTGTGGGAGCAATTCTCTAGGACACATGTTGCTTCTACAAGTGATGTGAAATCATCTTTAGCATGCTTACAAGACTCGGATGATGATGAGGTTTTAATGCCAGATGTTTCACCGGGTGCTGATAAGTCTAGTTCCTCTACTGATCCGTCTAATTCTGCTAATAAACGTGTGAACCCATTTTCTATGGTGGGAGATATTGTAGATTCAAATAGTGATGAGGAGGTTATGAACACTTTTGATGAGTCTGTGAACTTATTTGGAAGTGGGAATGACCTTGAGTATGATTTGGAGTCTTATGATGGCTATGAGTCTCAGGCGTATGGTCGTGATATCCGCTTGAAGGGTCGTCATAGGTAGTATGTTTTATCTTGTTAGTTATAAGAATGGCATGTCATTCTTATATAGTTGTTTGGTTTGTTGAGTTTTTTCATGTAAGTGCCTATGTATCGGGCTGAGATATGAGATGTCACCCATATCCTTTGTACTTAAATGTTTTTTTGGTTAATCTACTTACCAGGGTGCAGGGTTATTCCCCTTTACCCAAAAAAAAAAGTTAATGGATCAAGTAACAAAGCACAACTCTATGTTGTCGTTGATCCTTTGTGATGTGAGTGAATGGGCTGGTTTGTACGTGTGCACGCTAGCAAGTTGCCATCGTTAGTGTAAGTGCAGGTTTTATGCTAAACCCGCTGGTTTTGTCCTTGTTATGACCTTGGCGTGCTAAGGTTCGATGCTTGGGACGTTTTGTAAGTTGATGGAGTCGTTTAGTGTGGGTTGGGGTTATTCAGATCATTCTGTTTTATTTCCACCATACTCTTGAGGCTTCTTCATAGAAGATGATTTGGACTACTATGATGATTTTGATGGCTCAAGTATCTTTTCTTGAGAAGTTCAGCATTCTTATTTGTAGTCATTATAGTTCATTAGTTCAATTTGGTAGTTATAAGAATGGCGTATCATTCTTATATAGTATTGATTGTATTTTGCACATGTTGTACATGTCAGTTGTTCTTATGTTTGTAAGTGCCTATCTAACGGGCTGGGATATGAGATTTCACTCATATCTTTTGTACTTAAACGTTTTTTTGGTTAATCTACTTACCAGGGTGTAGGATTACTCCCCTTTACCCAAATACCCGTACCACAAATCCTTACCCACGCCAGAACCAAAGGCAAGAAGCTACTAGAGCTTATGCTGTCACTCCAGCTAAGGAGAGTGGTTATGCTGGAAATTTCCCACTGTGTAGAAGATGTGCTATACATTACACAGGACCTTGCAATGCTAAGTGTAATACTTGAAACAAGGTGGGCCATCAGACCAAATATTGCAGACACAAGGGACCAGCCACTGGAAGCAATCAGCTACTAGTGACGGTTACTTGCCATGCCTATGGAGAGAAAGGGCATTATGCAAATCAGTGTCAAAAGAAGAATGATGGTTCCCAGGGGAGATCCTACATGTTAAGGGATAGGAATGCTCAGCTAGACCCGAATGTAGTTACGGGTATGTTCCTTCTAAATCATCATATAGCTAGAGTATTATTTGATTCTGGAGCCGATAAAAGTTTCGTATCTATATCTCTTGCTTCTAAACTTTGAATTCCACCCCTTACCATAGATACCTATTACGATATCGATCTCATGAAAGGAAGACAAACCGAAGCTCAACTCTCTCGGGTGAATGGCGATTTTCTTCCAAAAAACCCTAAACCTCACTAAATTCGATTCTTGATCCTTCAATCTTGTTCTAATCCTAATAACGATCGTGTTTTCTGCTTTATTAACTTGATTAATTCAACGTTAACATTATTTTTATTGGGATCTAGTCTCGATTAGATTAGGTTATCTTTTTTTAGGGTTTTTTTCTATTAATCGCTTTTAGGGTTTTTAGGTATCGACTTTTATCCTACGTTCTTTTCTGCTGGTTTTAATCATGAGGGAAGTCGGTTAGATTGTTCCTGGACTTTATATTCATGCCTTAACTTGGTTGAGGCAATCTCATTCTGAAGATTAGACGGTGTTCTTCTTGTTTTCTGTTTGTAGCGATCATTTTATTTTTTTGGTTTCGCAGTTTTCTTTTTAAGTTGCTATGAAGAGAGTGAGTGATATTAATTTTGATGTTGGTGATTTGAAGTCAAGAATGCAGAGGTTGAAACAACATGATGCTGGAGACGCCGGTGTATTCCAACCACGAATGGCTACTAGGGTTGTGAATAACCCTACTGTTAGCAAAGCTAATGTTACTGAACCACAGTCTGAATCGTACCCTACTGTTCCTCAATATGGGCTTACTGAAACTACTACCTTTGGTGAATCTTTTGCTTCTCATGTGGAACAAGCTATGATTGATGATTTTGTTAACCTACCAGACGGTGATGGTGTCCATGTTGCTTCGAATGCTGGAAAGTTTAAGCTAAGTGATTCACAGGAGGGTGTAAACCCTACTGCTACTGGTAAGTCGACTAATACTAGTACTCCTCCTATTTCGTATACTAATGCTACTAGCTCCAATACCAAGTAGGTTAAGGCGAATTTTAGAATATTGGAAAATGAGAATGTTATGGAGGATGTGGAGCTTTCAATTCCACTAAAAGTTGTTGAAGATATTAGTAACCGATTTGATAACACACTTTATGGTTACTTTATTGGAAAACGGGTTGCTTTCCCCGTTGTGGAATATTATGCACGTACCACATGGGAAAAGTTTGGTATTAAAAGGGCGATGATGAATTCAAAGGGATTTTTCTTTTTCAAGTTTGACACGAGAAAGGGGTTGGAAGATGTGCTTGAGGAGGGGCCTTGGATGATTCGTAATATCCATATCATATTAAAACCTTGGACCATGAATACTAACTTATTGAAAGAAGATTTAACTTGTGTCCCTGTTTGGGTTAAACTTCACGATGTTCCTATGGCTGTGTTTTCGGAGGATGGCCTTAGTCTTATTGCCACGAAAATAGGTACTCCCATTATGCTTGATTCGTTTACTACTACAATGTGTCTTGAATCGTGGGGTCGTTGTAGTTTTGTGCGTGCATTGATTGAGGTTAAATCTGAAAATGAATTGAAAAATAGTCTAACGATTGGTATTCCTTTGCTTAATGGTATGGGATATACAAAAGAAACCATAAGGGTGGAGTATGAGTGGAAGCCTCCACATTGTGATAAAGGTATTAAACTCACTAACTCGTTTGCTGCTCTTAATGAGGAGTTGGATGATTTTGATGAAGCTCTTAAACCGGTGGGTTCTGTTGATGATGAGGATATACTTAACGAGTTTGGCGAAACAGCGGGTTTTTTGGCTTCTACCTCCATGGGTCACACTAATGCTACAGGGGCAAGCACTCCTGAATTGAGGGGTTCTAATGTTTAGTGTTGCTACCTTTGGTCATATGTTAAAAAGTTTTGATAGAGAAAAAACCCTAAATATCTCTCTCTCTCTCTAGGGCGATTTCCGGCGCCACCCCTTACTAATTTTTCGGCCATATTTTCCTGTCTAAATCGCCTCTCTACCTTAAATGATCTACATTTTTGGTATGCAATCGGTATTCAGGTATATGTTTTCATCTAAAGGGTGGTTGCTATTCATTAATCTATTTTATATCCATTGAAATGGTCCTGATTCGCTCATTGGTTGGTTCCTATTTAATATTGTTTCACTTTGGTTATCTAATAGTATATTGGTCGGTCGCATGTGATCTGATCTATTATTGGTCGGTTGCATGTGATGGGTCGGTTATATTATATAACTGATTGTGAATTGATCAATGCTCTATTATTAAATCCATATTCACGTGGGGTTATTTTATTCTTAATTTTCATATCGCTATACATTCTGATGTGAGCTATATTTTCTGGTTACATGCTATACAACTGATTGTGAATTGATCGCTTTTATGGTTACATGCTATACAACGATATGAGCTATATTTTCGAAACCCTTATATTAGGGTTTCTGTTGACATAAATAAATGCCTAAAAACATTATCAATATTTATTCATATCTCTATGTTTTGATGATCACAAAATGTAAACTCATTAAAACATAAACTTATAAATTAAACAAGTACTTAGTTGTAAATATTCACTTCTACAACTAAAATCACTTAAGGTATGAATGAACTAATGCTTAATGCATCATATGATCAAAGGAACATTTTCTTTATTTCTAAACTTTTTATAAAATGTCAAAAATATTTTATATATTTTTGAAAAACAATTTTGGTATTAAATAAAAATGTTTAATCTTTTATAAAAACATGAATTCAACTTTTTAACCAAAATCAGTAAAAATGTTCCAGAAAAACCTTCCCAACAAAAGGACAAATCTGGGCAACGTTCAGAAAATTTTACTAGGCGGCCCCCTTAATTATTAAGGGGACCGGCTAGTAAAATTAAGGGGACCGACCCTCTTATTTAAGGGTGCTGGCCACGCTCCAGTAGGCTCCAGCTGTCCAGATTTTTCTCCTATAAATACCAGCCTTCCCCTGGATTTTTACTTACCCTTTTGCACTAAAACTTTCTGTTGTAGATCTCATTTCATATCTTAGAAAAACCTTTGATCATGTAATCTTAAGCATTGGTTTCCAAGTGATCCAAGCTTCCACCATCCAAGTGCAAAAGAAGAATACTTCTATCAATCAAGATTAGAAGTATTACAACTTAGTATCATCTTGTTACTTAAGTTGTGTGTTCAACAAAGTTTGTAAATCATTCATTCATTTGTATGTAAGGTGTGTGTTGTAGATTAGTGTTGTGTGTAAGTAGTGAAGATGTTGTATAAGTAGTTGTGATATAGAAGTTGTGAGGTCAAAGTGTAGAAGTCGTGAAGCCGTTGTGTAGAAGTCGTGAACCCGTGGTGTAGAAGTTGTGAAGCCGTAGCTTAGAAGACATGAATTCCTTGTGTTGAAGTCGTGAAGCCGTAGCATAGAAGCTGTGAAGCGGTCGTGTTAAAGTTGTGAAGTCCTAGTCGTGAAGTTCTTGTGTTGAAGTCGTGAAGCCATAGCATAGAAGCTGTGTAGCTGTCGTGTTGAAGCAATGAAGTCCTAGTCGTGAAGTCCTAGTGTTGAAGTCGTGAAGCCGTAGCATAGAGGTTGTGTAGCGGTCATGTTGAAGTCGTGAAGTCTTAGTCATGAAGACATAGTGTTGAAGTCGTGAAGCCGCATCATAGAGGTTGTGTAGCGGTCGTGTTGAAGTCGTGAAGAAGTCGTGAAGCAGTCGTGAAGCCGTTGTGAAGTAGTCGTGAATAAGTTGTGAAGAAATTGTGTTGTGAAGTTGTGAGATTGGTTCTAGCTACGATTAGAACTCGACATTTAGCTTTGTGTCGTTAAACCCGTGTAAGCCAAAGTTGTGTACGGTTTTCTCCGCCATAAGGGAGCTTATTGAAGTTGTGAAGAAAACTCTCGAGCAAGGTGTGCTCGGGGAGTGGAGTAGGGCAAGGAAGGTGTCCTTGTAGCCGAACCACTATAAATCTCTCGTGTCTCGGTTAGATCTTTCCATACCTTATTTATTTCTTTACTTGCATCGTCATTACTTTCATACACATAGGCTTATATAATTGCTAGTATTAATTAGAGGTCAACTTCACATAAAGATCAAATTGAAAATCCATTCAAGAAACCAAAACTTTTACAATCAATTTAAAAGAATACATATATAACTAATAATAAGATTTATGTTTTATTTTTCATAACAAACTAGAATCTAAAGTTTTTAAAAGTGTAAAACAAAGGTTTTATAATAAATTAAAAAGACGTAAAACTATTCAACCCCCCCCCCCTTCTAGTTTTCCACAATTGGTATCAAGAGCCACGTCAATCAAGATCTTTAAAATATACTGTATTTTAAAACTTGAATCGTTCTATGGAATTTGAAAAATATCTAGAAGGGGAATCTTAGCTAAAACCACCACTATTTGAAAACTATACTTTTCTTGAATGGAAAAATAAATTTGAAACTTATGTGAAATCAATTGATCTAGATCTTTGGCATTTCATTTCGATTGGTGATTTTGAAAGTCAAACAAAAACTGATTTTGAAAATCAAACAAAAACGGATTTTGAAAGTCAAATTGATTATTTGAAAACAAAGAATGAAGTAAATAATAAAGCTAAAATAATTATTTATAAAACCTTGCCAAAAGTTGAATATGAAAGAATATTCTTCTGTAAAACGGCAAATGATATTTGGAAAAATTTCTTAAACTTTCATCAAGAAAAATGTCAAGCCAAAGATGAGGATTTTGATCTTGTACATGAATTAGTTATCTTAGAAAATTTAATAGATAAACATGTAGATAAAATAGATACATGTGCTACTAGTTCAAATGTTGTTAATGTAGGTGTTAGCGACGAAGACTACATGAATCAACTCAAAAGTGAACTCAATCCAAGATCATGGAGTGACACAGACGATGGAGAAGATCATCATCCGAATCACCTATCATTCACACGTCGATCATCATCTGAGACATTACGAAGAAAAGCTAGGACGTGAGGTAAGTTCTCTTTTTAAATTTCATAAGTAATTACTTCATGCATATAATCTTATTAATGCCTTAGGATACGCTTAGTCTGATAGGTTGCTTTGCCTTTACACTTTAGTTATATTCGTTCTGTGGCTTAATGAACTAGAAACTCTTTAGTTAGCCCCCCTAAGTATTAGTAAACCAAGCAATCTTCATATTTGGTACTCTTCGATAGGTAAATTTAGGAACTTAATTTCTTCTAAAAAGAGAATGACTACTGGAGAATCTATTGACTAGAAACTCAATTTGACCTAACGGTTGAATTGCTTCTATGTGAGAAGTTGGGTGTGTGTAACCCGTAAAAACGGTCGTGTTTAGCCTGAATTGAGCACCACTAGTAATAGTCTCATACTCGTTCTCCAACTTGAATACATTATTCTTCCTAAATATACCTAACGATAGTTTACTGTTATGAACTTTGCTTTTCACTAGAGCTTTTCATTCCTAGATGTATGTCATCCTGAATATATAAAATTTATAGATGTTTACTTGCTCCTATGTGATTTGACTGCATGCCTTCGTAATTATTTGTTTAGTTGAATGCATTGTCATTATAATAGCTTTTGTTTTTCTCTAACTACTCTGACATGATGTATTTTTGTATTTAGTCATAATACATGTGTAAATGTCATAGGATATGTAGAAAGAGGTAGCATGTGACAATAGACTTGAGCATGAGATCTTTTATAAACCATTATTTTTTTAAACCTATAATTAATGGGACTTATTTTTAAATTTGCAAAAACTTCACATTTTGGAAAAATAATTTTTCAGAAGATTATGACACATTTCTATTTTACATGTTTCACCATCCTACCTTTCTTCCAAACTTGTGTCCATAATTATGTGTTTATCAAAACCAAAGATTGGAAAAATATGTTTTCTTTCTTCATAAAAACATTTTGAAATAAAACCAAAACTATTTCATTAAAATATTTTTCACATCCACATAAAAACCCACTTTCAAACATTGTTGAATAATGCCAAAAACATTTCTTTAAATCATGCATGGTGATCTCATATCTGTCATCTATATTTATGTATGTGACATTTATAAGTGAACTAAATTTGAAAATAACCATAATTTATTCACTAAGATCTCAGTTGGTACAAGTCTAGAACTCCATGCTATCACAACTCCCCATTCCCTTGTACATAGAAAATCATTAGGATTAATTAACTAGCCTTTTAATCTTCCTAAGTATGATACTATGAATTACTTGGTGCTATGTATTATCTTCTTGTCTAATATATGTATATACATGTTATATGCTTAATGAGTAGTTTGCATGATAGATAAAGTTGCTTACATAAATATGCTTAGCATATATGAGTTATTAAATCCTAAATTGCCTTGAAAGAAGTTGGACTTGCTTGAAACTAAACTCAAAACCACAACCCTTTCAACAATTTTCTGCCAAAAACCCATTTCCAGTAACCTGGAAATCAGCAGATGGGCGGCCCCCTTAATTCATTAGGCGGCCCCCTTAATATTTAAGGGGACCGGCCCCTTAATTAAGGGGACCGGCCATCTGATGGTCGAAGGTGATGCTCCCCTTTTCTATTTTTTAGCCTATTTTATCCTATACTTCCCAAAATTCACAAACACATTTTGTCACAAACCACCCTCCAAAATTTACCTTCCACAATCATATCATCACTACACCATACATACCCATTTGGAGGAGGAAGCTTGACATTTGCCATAACCCAACAAATGATGTTGTTCAAACTCAACCAACACCTAAACCTCATCCTAATAAACCCTTTCACACACATAACCAATCATCCATATGTCCACCTTCATTCACTCATAATTACCCAAGTTCACAAATGTCTCCACCACCAAAAGTGTCACCACCACTTCCACCAAATAACAACCACTCTCCATGATCATCACCTTCCACTCAACACTTGAAGTTCATTGAAGAACTCAAGGAAGCCCATGAGCTTAATGCTCTCCTTGCTTTGCACCTTGCTCAAAGCAACTTAAACCCATCACCATCCATATCACCATCATTACCATCATCACCACATCACTTGAGTCAAATTGAGAAACATGTCAACAATTGTCCTTGTTGCATCTTTCTCCAAAATCAAACCATCATTACCATCATCACCATCCATCTCACCATCATTACCATCATCACCACATCACTTTAGTCAAATTGAGAAACATGTCAACAATAGTCCTTGTTGCATCTTTCTCCAAAATCAAACCATCACCTTAAATGAGCGTCTCACTTGGATCGAGTATCTTCTTACTAGATCTAATCCAACACCACCACTTGAACAACATCAAAACCCTCATTCAACATGGTCAAGTCCAAGCTCTCCACCTCCAATTCCTCCATCAACACTCTCTCCAACATCCATACACCCAAACTTACAACCCCATTAATCCAATTTTTTTTAACCCCTCTTTACCATCATCCATCCAAAATAATTCAAGCTTTCCATGTCTAAAGCAAGTCAAATGGATCTCTTAGGCAATTTAAAATTTTCTACTTATTGTATGCTATAAGCAAAATATGTGTTGTATCAATAATTATGTTTTTAACATAATTATTTTCAACTAATGAATGCTTTATTTCTTGTCTTTAATATATGATTGTTATGCTTATTGCTTGTATACTTGATATCATGATATATATACATGCTTGATGATTAATAACATGCTCATTCCATAATATGTTTTAAATGTATGCATGCGTATTTAACATGTTTATGCCACTATTTAATCATTCTTGATATACATGATTCAAATAGAGCTTGCTGCAAAAACACCCTAAAAATGACCCTTTTCTGGAAAATTTTCAAATTTGGTCGCCTGGGAAAACACCAGATGGGCGGCCCCCTTAATTCCCAAGGCGGTCCCCTTAATTTTAAGGGGGCCGGCCTACAACTAAGGGGACCGGCCATCTGGGCAGTAAAATTTACTGTTTTCTTTTGTATCTTGCGACCCCTTTTATCTAGCCCAAACCTTACCTAAATCAACCATCACCTCCATCAAACACCCATATTCATTCACCATGCTATCACCAAAATCATCTCTAAGACACCAAAACTCCATCACCACCACCTCAATGTTAATCCCCAAGTGCACCAAATGCACCATCAAAAACACCCTTCACTCATGGCACAACATCTTCACCCATACCTTCCACTTTATCCATCAATAACTACATCAACTCACACCTTTCATCATCACCATCAAGAGCATCAACTCCACCTCCTACTCAAGAACCTCCATTCACCCAACTTGTCATTTCCATATCACCAATAACACCTCTTGATGCTCATTTCTCATCATCACCAATACCACCACACCCAAAAACGAACCATCATCTTTGGTCTTAGAGATGAGATACACTACATGTTTTCATCCCTTGAACACATGCTTAACAACCAACCTCCACCACAACCTCTATCATTTTCACCCACTACACTACCACCACCTTCATTCTCACCAAATTAAGCATATGCAATGCTTAATCAAAAATAATTTTTCAAACCATTTTGTGTGCAAGCCCCATGAAAGATCATGTACTCCTAGAATGATTATGTAGATTGCATTACTTACTTGCTAATGTAGGATTGAATATAATCTTGGATGGTTGTGTATTGATACACAACATTTTTAATAAATGTCTTTATATGCATGCTTATTTTTGCTATATATATGCTTGTGCTTCTAATATTTTTCTTGCAAGTATTCCATATATCGATTCCTTGGTGCCCCCAAACGAGGGGGATTATACATCAAGGGGGAGTTTTCGTCCCGACAAATTTCACGTTTGAATTTTGTCGGCTTAACCTTTTTGATTCTACAAAAAGGGGGAGAAGTGAATGTAAACTCACCAAATACTTGTCCAAAAATAAACTTTTTGGTTTAATGAGTTTAGGTTTTGTAATCATCAAAAAGGGGGAGATTGTTGACATAAATAAATGCCTAAAAACATTATCAATATTTATTTATATCTCTATGTTTTGATGATCACAAAATGTAAACTCATTAAAACATAAACTTATAAATTAAACAAGTACTTAGTTGTAAATATTCACTTCTACAACTAAAATCACTTAAGGTATGAATGAACTAATGCTTAATGCATCATATGATCAAAGGAACATTTTCTTTATTTCTAAACTTTTTATAAAATGTAAAAAACATTTTATATATTTTTGAAAAACAATTTTGGTATTAAATAAAAATGTTTAATCTTTTATAAAAATATGAATTCAAATTTTTAACCAAAATCAGTAAAAATGTTCCAGAAAAACCTTCCCCACAAAAGGACAAATCTGGGCAACGTTCAGAAAATTTTACTAGGCGGCCCCCTTAATTATTAAGGGGACCGGCTAGTAAAATTAAGGGGACCGACCCTCTTATTTAAGGGGGCCGGCCACGCTCCAGTAGGCTCCAGCTGTCCAGATTTTTCTCCTATAAATACCAGCCTTCCCCTGGATTTTTACTTACCCTTTTGCACTAAAACTTTCTGTTGTAGATCTCATTTCATATCTTAGAAAAACCTTTGATCATGTAATCTTAAGCATTGGTTTCCAAGTGATCCAAGCTTCCACCATCCAAGTGCAAAAGAAGAATACTTCTATCAATCAAGATTAGAAGTATTACAACTTAGTATCATCTTGTTACTTAAGTTGTGTGTTCAACAAAGTTTGTAAATCATTCATTCATTTGTATGTAAGGTGTGTGTTGTAGATTAGTGTTGTGTGTAAGTAGTGAAGATGTTGTATAAGTAGTTGTGATATAGAAGTTATGAGGTCAAAGTGTAGAAGTCGTGAAGCCGTTGTGTAGAAGTCATGAACCCGTGGTGTAGAAGTTGTGAAGCCGTAGCTTAGAAGACATGAAGACCTTATGTTGAAGTCGTGATGCCGTAGCATAGAAGCTGTGAAGCGGTCGTGTTAAAGTTGTGAAGTCCTAGTCGTGAAGTTCTTGTGTTGAAGTCGTGAAGCCATAGCATAGAAGCTGTGTAGCTGTCGTGTTGAAGCAATGAAGTCCTAGTCGTGAAGTCCTAGTGTTTAAGTCGTGAAGCCGTAGCATAGAGGTTGTGTAGCGGTCATGTTGAAGTCGTGAAGTCTTAGTCATGAAGACATAGTGTTGAAGTCGTGAAGCCGCATCATAGAGGTTGTGTAGTGGTCGTGTTGAAGTCGTGAAGAAGTCGTGAAGCAGTCGTGAAGCCGTTGTGAAGTAGTCGTGAATAAGTTGTGAAGAAGTTGTGTTGTGAAGTTGTGAGATTGGTTCTAGCTACGATTAGAACTCGACATTTAGCTTTGTGTCGTTAAACCCGTGTAAGCCAAAGTTGTGTACGGTTTTCTCCGCCATAAGGGAGCTTATTGAAGTTGTGAAGAAAACTCTCGAGCAAGGTGTGCTCGGGGAGTGGAGTAGGGAAAGGAAGGTGTCCTTGTAGCCGAACCACTATAAATCTCTCGTGTCTCGGTTAGATCTTTCCATACCTTATTTATTTCTTTACTTGCATCGTCATTACTTTCATACACATAGGCTTATATAATTGCTAGTATTAATTAGAGGTCAACTTCACATAAAGATCAAATTGAAAATCCATTCATGAAACCAAAACTTTTACAATCAATTTAAAAGAATACATATATAACTAATAATAAGATTTATGTTTTATTTTTCATAACAAACTAGAATCTAAAGTTTTTAAAAGTGTAAAACAAAGGTTTTATAATAAATTAAAAAGACGTAAAACTATTCAACCCCCCCTTCTAGTTTTCCACAGTTTCTTATGTATCTATCGTTGGTATTTGTAAGTGCTACTGTACGTGAACCCGTTTCTGGGTTTCTTTGGTGATTGTAAGTTCGAGTACGGATGTTAGTTTTATGGACATGGGTTATAGAGAGATGTACGTCAAGTTTGAGGGAATCTTGTTCAAAAACCCTTCCTGCTACGATTATTGGTGGTGGTTATTTGGAAGTTAGGGTGTGAGAAAACCCTAGTGGTCGTCTATGGCAGGTAGTATTTGCTTTGGTTTAATCGTTGATCTTCTTGTTCTCTTGAATGTGCTGATGTCGCAAAGAATCTGTCCATAGTGATTTTATGTCCTCATTACTGGTCATCATGCGTCTTGTGTGATGATTGGTTGTATTGGATGTAGGGTTATGCTTCGTTGCATATCCTTGATTGTTCTAACAGGTCCATACGCTTGATGTTGCTCGTTATTTTTTGTTGAATTTGGAGCTGTTCATTACAACTGGAAGTTAGGTTTAAACCTATTAGGTGGCCATTCATGCATAGTAGCAGACCTATGTTGCCTATTGAAAGGTTTGGTGGTGCTTTTGGTCTATCTTTCCTTCTCATTATGGTGACCTGGTTTACCTCTTATGCATGCATATTGTGGATTTGGCTCGTGTGGAATGTCCGTTTGCTGTTACTTAATTTAATTGTTGCAGTCGATGGGTGTATCACTGGAAGTTAGGGTTGGTAAGCCCTATTGGTTGATATGTCTACTCATATTATGTTTCTAATTTGGAGGGCTTGGCTGGTTCATCTTATGGTCTATAATACGATGGACTGTTGGAAGTTATGTTTTGTGGTGATTTGGTATCATTACATACATAGTACATGTTTTGTGGTAAGTCGTGGATTCTGATGATATGGGTTGCGGACTTGTTCTGTCTTGCCATATTATTTGTCATTCTTCGTTTGTAAGTTAGGGTTTGTTAACCCTATTTTTCGTCTATGATTGATCAAGATACACTGGGTTACATTCTTAGCTTGAGTTTTCTCCGTCAAAACTTGTAGCAAATGAGGTATTGGATCAAGTCGTAGTATTGACGTGGCTGGTTTAGTCCTTATTGGAACAATGGGAGTTCGTTGTAGCTATTTGGTGTGGTTAGGTGCTACTCTTGTACTACCATGGATAAGGCTGCATCGTTGAAGGGTATGGACATCTATGACGACTTTTGAAGAATCAAGTGTTTTAACTTGAGTTTTTAATTCGTTATCTTATAGTCATTGTAGTTTCTATGTTCATTTATTAGTTATAAGAGTGGTGTGTCACTCTTATATAGTGGTTTGGTTAGTTGTTCTTTACATGTATATGCCTATGTAACGGGCTGAGATATGGGATTCACCCATATCCTTTGTACTTAAACATTTTTTTGGTTAATCTACTTACCAGGGTGCAGGATTACTCCCTTTTACCCAAAAAAATGTTTAGTGTTGCTTCATGGAACATTAGGGGATTGAACCGCTCCCCTAAACAAAAAGAGGTTCGTCAGGTGGTGAATGAAAATAATTTGTGTTTATGTGCTATATTAGAATCTCATGTAGATGCGTCATGTGTTTATGATACATGTGCTAAGGTTTACCGAGGTTGGAAGTAGACGTCTAATGGAAACTTATGTGACAAGGGTTCTCGCATTATCCTTGGTTGGGATGATGCATTTGTTGATGTTTTGATTATGTCTCAAACTAACCAGGTTATGCATGTGCAGGTCAATGTAAAGGCTGATAATAAAGCGTTCTTTGTTTCTTTTGTGTATGCCCATAATTACTATATTGATTGTCGTGTGCTTTGGCATGACTTAGAGGTTCATGGTAGTCTTATGCGTGACAAACCTTGGGTGTTGCTTGGAGACTTCAATGCATCATTGTATTTGGAAGACAAATCTGGTGGCGGTTACGAGCTTACTATTGCTATGGATGAGTTTAAAGATTGTGTCAAAAATATTGAAGTCATGGACCTTAATTCTTCGGGATTACATTTTACTTGGAACCAGAAACCGAAGGGAGGCAATGGTGTCTTGAAGAAACTTGATCGTATAATGGGTAATGTTAAGTTTAGTGATGATTTTCCGGGATCTTTTGCTATATTTCAACCTTACCGTATTTCTGATCACTCTCCTTGTCCTCTTAGAATTCCTACAATTACTAAGAAGAAGCCAAAGCCATTTAAATTCTTTAATTTCTTAACACACAAACAAGGGTTTTTGGATGTTGTTAGACAGGGTTGGAGTACATCGGGTATTCAAGGGCACAATATGTTCAAGGTGGTTAAAAGGCTAAAGGGGCTGAAATCTCCCATTCGGAAACTTCTTAAAGACCAAGGTAATCTTCATGCCCGTGTAAATAACCTCCGTGCTGGATTGGATGAAGTTCAAAAGTCTCTTGATAAAGACCCTAACAATACCGAGCTTCGGGAAGAGGAGGCTGTTTATCTTGAGGCTTTTTGGAATGCTCTATTGGATGAGGAACGCTTCTTGAAACAAAAGGCTAAAGTTGATTGGCTTCGTGAGGGTGACACTAATTCATCTTATTTTCATAATATTGTCAAGAGTAGGAATAATAGAAGTCGCATAGAGCTTGTTACAGATGCAAATAATGTTATGCACCAAGGTAATGAAGTTCCTAATGTCTTTGTTCAACATTATGAGAATTTTCTTGGTGTGGAAGGTAATACCATTCAGATCTCCGACCGTGTGGCTTTCTCTTCTACTATTGATTCGACAAGGGCTGCTTGGACGGTGAGGGATGTGACTAATGTGGAAATTAAGGATGCTATGTTCTCTATTGGTGATAATAAGGCTCCGGGACCTAATGGTTTCACGGCTGCATTCTTCAAAAAGGCATGGGATATTGTTGGTAATGATGTATGTTTGGCGATTAGAGACTTCTTTAACAATGGGAAACTGCTTAAGGAACTTAATCACACTATTATTGCTCTTGTTCCTAAAGTCTCCACTCCTGCTAAGGTAAATGACTACAGGCCTATCTCTTGTTGTATGTTCTTTATAAATGCATCAGCAAAATCATTACTAATCGTATTAAAGAGGAGCTTGGAGATGTTGTTAGTATTAACTAGTCGGCCTTTGTTCCTGGGCGTAATATTTTTGATAATATTCTTCTCACTCAAGAACTTATGCGTAATTAACATCGCCCTCGTGGACCGCCTAGATGTGCTTTTAAAATTGATATCCAGAAGGCATATGATACTGTTGATTGGCGTTTTCTTGAGACCATTCTACTTGGTTTTGGCTTTCATACCACGATGATCTCATGGATAATGGCATGTGTTACTAGTGTCTCGTATTCCATATGCATTAATGGAGATATTTATGGTTGGTTTCGAGGTAAAAGGGGTCTACGTCAAGGTGATCCTATGTCGCCTTATCTGTTTACTCTTGTTATGGAAGTTTTAACTCTTTTATTGCAGCAAAGGGTGGAGCAGTCGACGGAATTCTAGTACCACAATTTATGTGAAAGGCAGAAAATTATTAACCTCTACTTCGCTGATGATCTCTTTATTTTTACACATGGTGATGTTGTTTTAGCTAGTGTGGTTATGGATGCTTTAGAGGAGTTTAAGAATGTGTCCGGCTTGGTTCCTAGTATTCCTAAGAGCACGGCGTTTTTTTGTCATGTGCCTAATCAGGTGAAGTTGTCTATTTTAAACTCTTTATCTTTTAACGAAGGTAATCTCCCCATTAAGTATTTGGGCGTCCCCCTGATATCTTCACGATTGCTGTATCGGGATTGCAAAGTTCTTGTGGAAAGGGTTCAAAATAGGATTTCAGATTGGAAGAATAAATTTTTATCTATGGCGGGTCGTTTACAGCTCATTATATCTGTTTTATCATCTATGCATATATATTGGGCTTCTGTTTTTATCCTTCCTGTTCGTGTCATCCATGATCTTGAACAGCTTATGCGTGGGTTTTTATGGTGTCAAGGTGATATGAAAAAGGGTAAGGCCAAGGTTGCGTGGGAGGATATATGTAAACCAAAAGAAGAGGGTGGTCTTGGTATTCGTAGCCTTCATGAGTTTAATGTGGCGCTTATGGCAAAACATATTTATAGTATTCTGACCCATAAGGAATCCTTATGGGTTAAATGGATCCATGCTTATAAACTTCGTGGTAGAAGCTTTTAGGATGTTCCATGCACGGGTGATATGAGTTGGGGCTGGAGGAAATTGCTTTTGATTCGTCCTATTATTCGGCCTTTTTTCTGGTTCCATATTTGTAATGGGAAGAGGGCGTCTCTATAGTTTGATAATTGGTGTTCATTGAGCCCTCTTAGGAGTTTGCTTACTACTAGAGATATATCTCGTTCGGGGTTTTCTCTTAATGATGTTGTGGGTGATCTTCTTACTGATGGCGTTTGGAGATGGCCTATTGATTGGTTAGATAGGATTCCTGAGCTAATGCTTATTAATGTTCCCACGTTAATAGATGGTGTTGAGGATGAGCTGGTTTGGAGAATGCCTAATGGTGATTTCAAGCCATTTACTATTTCACGTGTTTGGGATTCTGTTCGTATAAGGGCTAATCTGGTTCCATGGTTTCAAGTCGTGTGGTTCCCTCAATGTATCCCGAAACATGCGTTTAACATGTGGCTTGTCGTTAGTTGCAAGCTGAAAACACAAGATAGGTTGAGGCAATGGGATGTCGGTCCTTCTACTGACTTAAACCTGCTTCGTTGTCCTCTCTGTGATAATCAACCTGATTCTCATACTCACCTCTTTTTTGACTGCCATTTTTCTTTACAGGTGTGGACAAGAGTTCGTACGCTATGTGGTATGGATAACATTCCACCCAGGATTGATGATGCTGTTGCGTATCTTATACCTTTGTCTAAAGGAGGTTCTGCTGGTAGTGTGATTTCTCGTCTTCTTCTTACTGCTTCATGCTACTCTATCTGGCGTGAACGTAATTCGAGGCTTTTTAAGAAGAGGCTTAAGTCATATACTCAGGTGTTTGATGATATTGTTACCATTGTTCGGTTGAAGATCCTCTCATTCCGGTTTACAAAGAACTCTTTGCAGATTAGAAGGATTTTGGATACATGGAGGCTACCTGGATCGGTGATCATTGCTGGTGGTTCAAGTTCATGATGGGACGTTATTTATGGTCTATCTTGTACACGAGGGGAGTGCCAGGAATGGGTTGTACTCTTTTTCCCTACTCCAAGGTTTTCCCACTGGGTTTTTTCTTGGAAAGGGTTTTTAAGGAGGCAAACTTCCTGGGTCGCCTTGCACCTTTCGTGGTTACGGGTGGAAGCGGGATGTTCGATGGTTACAAGTTTATTCTTCTTTA
The DNA here is from genome assembly GCA_021014915.2 of Artemisia tridentata subsp. tridentata. Classification (NCBI taxonomy): domain Eukaryota; kingdom Viridiplantae; phylum Streptophyta; class Magnoliopsida; order Asterales; family Asteraceae; genus Artemisia; species Artemisia tridentata. The sequence goes on from CP139503.1 coordinate 116,403,530, forward strand.
TGCCTAGTTAGTTGATTTGTAATTTAGCTAGGTTTGTTTGTGTTTATGGCCTGTCATAAACACTAGTTTATCAAGCTTTTGCTTGAGGTTAATGTGGCACTCTACCACATTTCATTTGTACGTAACATTATTTTTTGGTTATATATTTACCGGAGTATACCCTTTACCCAAAAAAAAGATATCGATCTCATGCTGATTAAACTCGGTAGTTTTGACATTGTCATTGGTATGGATTGGTTGTCCAAGAATCATGCTAAGATTCTGTTAATACAAATATCGTCTAAAAAAACGTTATTTATATTTTACGATCTTTGCTATATTTTGTTAATGACAATTATAAACTTTATCTTTAGCAAAGCATAAATATAAGTTAAGTCTTTTACATATATAGTAAACAAGCTTTTAAAACTCATAACATGCTACATACATGATCACTAGTACATACATGTTACATTTATAAGTTACATACATTTACATTTACATATTACATTTTGTTTCTAAATATGGAATATGTACAATGACATCATTGCATACATCACATTGATATCTTTAGGATATCTTGAAGATCTTGTGAATATCTTGGATTGATCTTCACTCAAAGAATTAGATATGAAAATATCTTGGTTAGATTTGGGAAAGATTTTGAAGATTTGATGTCAGGTTCCCACGGAACCAAAGTCATACACGGACGGATCCCTCAAATTGGATCCGTCCCATCCGTGGTTTGCCAGGCAGTTTTGCCTATAAATAGCAAGCCACTCATTCATATTTTCTCATCACTCTTAAGCATAAACAACATCATTCATTCTTTCATTCATTACTAACCCATTCATATTGCATATTACATTCTTAGTGATCTTTCTTTTGTAGCAAAGAGATCAAAGCATCACAAGTTTCAACAAAGCGTTGCATGACTTGTTAGAATAGTCATAGTGTGAATTTGTTGTTTTTCACACATCATAGTTGTACCAAACTATCATATACCTCTGTTGTGATCGGTTAGTATTTTAGTCCTTGAAATACATAGAGTGTCGGGAGTGGTTGTGCCCTTGTAAAAGAACTCGGTATCTAGCTTTGTCCCAGAAAAAGTGTAAGCGACGTTTTTAAAGGTTTTCTCCGCCGAGAAGGGAGCTTGTTTCTTAGTGAAGAAAAACTCTCGAGTTAGAGGCTCGAGGAGTGGAGTAGGGCAAGGAAGAGAGTCCTTGTAGATCGAACCACTATAAACATCCGTGTTGTGGTTTGATTGTTTCATTCTCTACTTACTTGTTATATATTGTTTATTGTGTGCATAACTTGAAATCACGTTAAGTATTCAAAGCAAAAGAATTTTAAAATGGTAAAACTATTCAACCCCCCTTCTAGTTTTCCACAATTGGCATTAGGAGCTACGTTACTCAAGATCTTTAAAATATATTGTATTTTAAAACTTGGAACGATCCATGGATTTTGAAAATTTCAAAGAAGGGCAATCTATGCAAAGACCACCACTATTTTAACCAAATAGTTTTATATATTGGAAAAACTACTTTGAAACTTATGTGAAGTCAAAAGATATAGATCTATGGTACATTATTATAGAAGGTGACAATAAACCCATAATAAAAGATATATCAAGTGGTCGGGATGAGGATATTTCTCTTACTCGTCACAGTGATGAGCAAAAGAAGTTAATTGCCAAAAATAATGAAGCTAAAATGATGCTTTATAATACTTTAACTAGGAAAGAATATGAAAGAGTCTTTATGTGTAAAACCGCTAAAGACATTTGGCAATCCTTAATTATCACTCATCAAGGGAACTCACAAGTCAAGAATAACAAAATTGATCTTCTTATTCAACAATATGAACAATTTGTTATCCCTAAAGATGAGACCATTGATTGTGCATTTGCTAAGTTTAATACTAACATTACTTCTCTTAAAGCACTTGACGAATCTTTTTGTAGTAAGAACTTTGTCAGGAAATTTCTTAGAGCACTTCATCCGAAGTGGAGAGCAAAGGTGACGGCCATTGAAGAATCCAAGGATCTTTCAAGCATGTCACTTGACGAGCTAATAGGAAATCTCAAAGTTCATGAGATGGTGATGGAAAAAGATTCAGAGATAGTTAAGGGAAAAAAGGAAAAGATCAAGCCCATTACCTTAAAAGCTAGGGTAGATTCAAGTGATGATGAAGAGTCTAGTTCGGGTAGCGAAGATGAACAATATGCCATGGCCGTAAGAGATTTCAAGAAGTTCTTTAGGAGACGAGGAAAGTTTGTAAGACAACTTTGAAAAGAAAAGAAATCCTTCCGGAAAGACCGTGATGACGAGAAAGGAAAAGGAGAAAGAAAGTGTTTTAGGTGCGAAGATACAAGTCATCTAATAGGAGAATATCCTAAGCCACCCAAGAACAAAACTCAAAGAGCTTTTGTTAGTAGAGCTTGGAGTGACAGTGAAGATGATGACGAAGAGCCTAAGAACGACGAAGTTGCTCTCATGGCTCATGAATCAGACGAGGTTCATTCTGACTCATAATATTCTTCTATTGATGATGACACTTACAAAAAGAATACAACAATCTCTGTGAACTTAGCCTAAAAATCATAAACAAAAATAAGTTTTTGAAAACCAAAAAGGAATTTCTAGAAAACGAAGTTTATGAATTAAAGGAAAAAGTTAAACGGTTAGAAAAATTTAAAGCTGTTGACGAAACATGTGTTTCATGTCAAGAACTTAAACTAGAATTAGAAACGCTTAATATCACAAGAAGGCATCTAAAAAAAACCCTGGTATTCATTAGGAAAACGGCGGAATGCTTCCATGAATGTTTCGGGTTCGTAAGGATGTAAAACCCAAACTCTTCTACGTCTAACTGGAGAAGGTAATGCTGGCAGTGACTCAGAAGATGAGGAAGAGTCTGACTCAGGTGGCTCTGCTTATGCAAAAGTATGATCTCCCCTCCTGGCAAGCATATACGGATCGTCGGGAAATGGAGCAATATCAGGTACTATCGCGATGTCCTCAGATGACTCCTCTAAAGGATCGGACTCCATATCGGATGTAGCGCATCTGGGTGTTAGGGAGTGGACTGGTGTGGAGGGAATAGTATCGTCAGGCTCAGAATTCGATAAGATAATGATAAGGGGGTAGAGGAAGACATAACTCTGTAACAACCCGGTAATTATAAATATTTCACCATGTAACTAAATAGTCAGCATAAACATGCATAAGTAGTATTTTAGTGGCGTTGTGGCACGGAGGAATTTAGTTAAGTTGTAAAAAGTAGTTATAGTTTAGGTTTGCACCTTGTTCTCTATAACTTTGGCTCTGATACCAATCTGTAACACCCCCATATTTCGGTATACGCAGCGGAAATAGGTTTAGGATACTACTTCAAGTATCACAGTCATAATAATAGAAAACGACTCAAAAAGAGACGTTTTTAGATAAAACAGTTATCATTCATTTATTTAATCAGAGGTTTACAAAAGAGAGGTCCCAGCGGGAGTTATTGAAATACATATATATTGTATGAATGATAACGAAATGGACACCCTTTTTATAAGAAAGTCCATAGCCACTCCGTGACAAATCGTGCTTTAGTTTTTTTGGGTAAAGGAGAGTAATCCTGCACCCTGGTAAAATATATTAACCAAAAAAACATTTAAAGTACAATGGAATGTGGCTGAAGTGCCACATTAACCTCAAGCAGCCGCTTGAACAACCACTAAAACATTTATGACAGGCCATAAATGAACTAGCTACCAACAACTAGAACAACCAATAAGCAACATAAGATGACATGCCAATCTGATAAAAAAACTAAATAAAATGTTACTTCCTAGCACGACTTTGGATCTTGAAATCATGAAATTGTCCCGGTAAGTCGTAAACCTGAGCCGCATAATCAACTGAAAAATAATCCTCAAGGTTGTTATCTCCACCTGCTGATGAAAAGTAACTTCCCATAGGATTATCAAGCTCAAACACCTCATCTTCATCACTTTCCGAATCAACTATATCACCCACCTTAGAAAATGGGTTACCACTCTTAATTGCAGAAGTACTAGAAGATGGGGCAGTAGAAGGCTTAGTATTCTCAACCCCTTTAGAAGAAGAAGTATGTGGAGCGGAAGAAGAACTCGGTTTGGAAGCCGTATCCTGCACCTTCTCATTCAAACTGCTCGCACGCTGATCATGTGACCCTTTAACCTCCTGAGATAACCCAAACGCATCTTCCTCTGCCAAAGAGGCCAATACATCAAACGAATTAGAAGTTTTGGTTTTGACCTCCGCCACGTTACTCGACTTACCTGTGGTACCCTTACCCTGTTTACCATCATTAACCTTACTAGCATTTCCAACATCATCCGACTTCCCTTGCATATCCGACTTCCCACTATTAACAGTAGAAGTAGAAGCTTCAGTGTCTACTTTTTTAGCTTTAGCACGATAGACAAACTTAGGAGGAGGCTTAGTAAGACGAACACCAGAAATAGGATTAGTTTTAGCAGGTTGCTTACCCTTTCCTCCCTTGCGATTAGCATCAATAAAACCATCATTTGTATCAATAAAAGAGTTCACCTCATTAACACGCTTAGAACATTGATCATTAGAATGACCAAACACTTTGCAAGCTTCACAATGGGGGGCTTGCTATTCGTACTCAACTTCTATTGTGTGATACGAGTTACCAGGTACATCAATTAATGGAATAGCAACCACCAACGATTTCAAAGGGGTCTGATCAGCCGATACTTCAATAAGGGCTCGAGCATAGGAGGTGCGTCCCCATGAATCAAGGCACATATTAGAGGTATAAGCGTCCAACATAATCGGCCTCCCAAGTTTAGTACCAATCAAACTGAGGCCAGTTTCAGTATACGCAGCTAAAGGGATTTTATGGAGCTTCACCCAAACTGGAATCTTCGTTATATCATCCTTCTTCATGGTTACAGTAGGAGTCCAAGTTTTCAAAATCAAAGGGATAGTTCGAATAAACCAAGGTCCATTCTCTAACACCTGCTCCATACCAGTCTTAGAAGCAAACTTGAAAAAGAAAAATCCGTCATTCAACATAACCTTCATAATACCGTATTTGGCCCACGTATTCTTCACATAATTTTCAACTATAGGGAAAGCCAAACGCTTCCCTAGAAAATACCCAAATAAAGTATTAGCAAACCTGTGTCTAACCTCTTCAACCGAGCCATTAGGTAATGTAATATCAGCCTTGTCATCACTTTCATCATTAATAAGTGTTCGAAAATTAATTATCTTCTTCTTAATGTCGTTATTGAGAAGCGATGCATAAGACTTATGAGTAGAAGCAGCCATATTCTCATTAGCAACAGGAACATTCCCATTAACAATAAGCTGTTTTGACACATGTGATGGAGTAGAAGCAGCCATATTCTCCATATTCTTAGATTGTACTCCATTCATTGCTTCCTCAAAGTTCTTACACGCATCCAATACCAGTTTATCAACCCCATACGACTGATTAGCATCCACATGAGCAGAAGGCTGTTTCAAAACATTCGAAGTGTTAGTAGTACTTGAAGAAGTAGGCATTGTGTTCAAACGGCCAGCACATGGTGCAACACCAATTCCATCACCATCAGGAAGGTTAATGTTAACATTAGGCTCCTTACCCATACTATCAGCTCTAGTCGAGGACTCCACGCCATCAGAAGCAGTCAAAACTGATGTAACATCATCATTATTAGTCACGTTAAGACCAGAAACCTCATTAGGGTTTTTCAGAACCCTATAAGCCTTCCTTACATGAGTCGCACCAGGTTTACCATCATCATGCTCCTTCAACCGAGCCATACGAGCAGCTAACTCGTCAACATTTACGTTGACATTCCCATCAGACTTAGAACCATCAGTTGAGTTACCAGTAGAACTCATTATACGATCATCAGTTTTGACACCATGTTTCGTACCTTTATTTGCGCTAGTAGACGTCAAAAAACCCTTCTCCATAACTCTCTAACCCCACTAACAATGAAAAAAGACAGTAAATCTTCGAAAACAAGACCAGCAATCATGCAGTATACCAAAAGAAAGGAGAAAACCCTAATCGCAAGATTAGGGTTTAAATGTTAACGCACGTACATATCAACCAGCACCCATCATAATTAGCATGCAAACAATCAGAATTATATTAAATTAATAGCACTTGAATTCGAATATAATCTCAACTCCACAACCGACCCACGTTAGATGAATATGGAATTAATGGACAAAAACGAGTGAACTGGAGCGAGTAAACTTAATTTAATATTCAAATCGAATAGCAAAAGTCGGTTTGCAAAATATGGAATAAACAATTGAATCACCAACCAATGAATTGATAATGCTATCTAATTCCACCGACCCACTATAAAGATGGACCAATAGAAAGATAGAAATAATTAAGCTCGATCAAGGCTTGGTGTGATAAACAATTGATGATTTTTTGGAGTGATTATGATTATTACGATCGGTAAGGGTTTCTCCAAAGAATCGCCAAATTGAGAGTATTTTCTAGGGGTAATCCGTTTTTGGATGGTTTTTTCGTGCTTTAGTTACCTGAGATAAAACATGCTAAAAAGTCAACACAAAGGTTGAGTGAATCCATAGTGTTTATATAGTAATACTTGGTTGAACACAAGTTGAGTAATAGTAAAACAATAATATTGCAGTACAGTATATTGCCCTAAGTCTCATGACACGCAAACGTTAACAGTGGGACATCACAAGGGTGATGTTAATTACATACATCATAAAAATGTAAGTAATAATGCCCTCGGGTAGGAGCTTGCCATTCTCCTATTTATTCTCAAATAAAGTGCATTTGGTTACTTATCCAGCTAACACAAATGGGGCGTCAACTGCCAATAGATCTATTCACCATATTCGCGTTCACTCGCAAGTGATTAATGGCTCATGATATGAGGGTCTTTTTAGTGGCAACAGTGTAAACTTAGGCAATATCAATCAGGATAGCATACAGAAAAATACTTGTGTTCAGGTTTGTAGCATGTATCTCCCCACAAGTTTGGAAAACGTATAAAAGTGGGACTATGAACTTACCTTGGTGTTACAGTAGTCTGGTCAGAAAACTAATCAAGTTTTGAGAATAAACGGCTCTGACGCGCGACCTGAGTTGGTATGTCAAGTTTCAGTATGTTTGGTGATGTTCAACACTTTATTAATGTGTAATATTTATAGTAGTTATACAACATGTGTTTTGTCGATAATTACATGTAAACCTAAGAGTGAAATTAGTTTAACGCGTATGGTTGAACGAGAAAAGTACAAATGTTAATGTTTGTAATTTTGAAGTCTCTTCAAAAGTTAGTGGATGATAAGTTATCATAATTCATTTTTAAGGTTCGATCGATCGATGATGATATAGAAACAATTCGTATATTGATTTTTATCAAAAACCGAGTCGATATGTGTTAAAAGTGTATTTCTGTAATAATATAAAATGTTACACTTTATACCCTTATAGTTTCAAGTATTGACAGTTTATACCCCTGAACTTTCAAAAAATGACAATTTATACCCCTCAACTTTCATAAAATAACAATTTATACCCTTAACTTTAGTGAAATGACAGTTTCTACCCTGCAATTTCAAAAATGACATTTTATACCCTCGATTACAAGTCAATTACAGATTTAGTCCTTGTTATATATAACTAATTAATATTTACAGTTTTGGCCCAAGGAAAATCCAAATTACAATTTGTTAGACTTTTCCCCTCAAAGTATTTTTGATGTTACATCCGTAGTCCTTATTTTGTAATCTTTAGTTTTCTATTTAGAAAAGAGTGTGGCTTGTTACGGCTTATCAATATAAGTTATGTTAAGCTTATGAATAAGCTGTGGAGGGCTTATTAGCTTATATTTTAGCTTATGGGCCTTTAAAGCCCATTAAGGGTGTGTTTGGTTTTGTGGTCGCGACAAGGAAAAGAAAACAAAATAAAGGCGAGGCCTTGGGAGTTTTTGGCAAAGGTTTTATGGTTTTATAAACTAAGTTATGAGCTTGTTAAAATGGCTTAATGGCCTAGATTCTAGCTTCTAGCTTTTAGATTTAAATCCCAATTAAAAAGGGGGCGTTTGGTTATTTAGCGACAAGAAACAAAAAGAAAAAAAATAGAAATTAGACCTTAAAACTCATGGGATTATTTTTAGAGCTTGTTTATATGTTTTCTAGCTTATCTAAGGGACTCATGGGGTAGCTTATAGCTTATAGTTTTAAAAAAAAAAATAACAAAAGAAATTTAAATAGGGGTGTTTGTTTGTTCTCAGTAAAAAGAAAAAGAAAAGAACAATTGTTTTTTATCTTTGTTTTCAATTTGTACTAGGTTAATATCATATATAAGTGTTATTAGGATGTATAAAAGATATTTGAAAGGGTTTAAAGACTTACAATCTTCCTTGTACTCGATTAGAAAGAAAAACGCCAAAGGACTTCTAAAATGGAATAAGGCTTTTCCAAGGCGTCAAGGCTCTAGTATAAACTTCCTTCTCCTTTCTTTTGGACTTGATGTTAAGTGTGTGGAGTGTGTGAGAGTGTTGTGTGTTAGAACACAAAGGGATGAAAAAAATGGTTCTTGTCATGTCGACTTATATAGGCTAAGAAATTAGGGTTCATTTAATGTTTTATGCCACTTGTAAGATCTTGTTAAGAAGATAAGAGACATATGATCAAGGATAATCTAGGTTTTAGAGATGATCTTGTGAAGTTGTGGGTGGTTCGAATGGTGTTCAACAAAACCATGGAAAAAGCTTGAGAACTTTGACCATGGTGTAGAAAATCTAAAGGACAAGGTGTAAGAGATAAGATATGGGTAAATTATGCTTTTACATGGTGTAGAGATTGTCTAGTTAGATTAGAATTAGTTAGGGTTCTAGTTTGGTTTGTTTTATTTCATATCGAGCCACATTTGTTACATAGGGGGAATGATTTTAACTTCTAGGCTTTAATCAATTGTACAATAGGCTAGAATATGTAGTACTTGGAGTTTAGGAATATAAGTAACTTAGTTTATGTCTTTAGTTAGGTTTAGTTTAAAGAAATTAATAGTTTTTGAATCCATGCATTAAGCACTTGTACATGGGCTTTAGGGAGTGGTACTTTAGACTTAAATATTATGAGAAAACTAAGTTTCAAGTTAGTGCATTAAAGTCTTGTAAGGTGAGCTTTAAAGTAAGTACACTAAGGTTTATAATATGATTTATATTAATATTAAGTTTCTATGCATTAAGGACTTGTATATGTGCATGAAAGACTTGTACCTTAATATTTTATAAAAATCATACATATATTAATTAGGGTTTGTGATTTTATTACATAAAATCATTGAATTGTGAAATTAGGGTTTTTTTTTTTTTTTTTTTTTTTTTTGGGTAAAGGGGAGTAATCCTGCACCCTGGTAAATAGATTAACCAAAAACATTTAAGTACAAATGGAATATGGCTGAAGTACCATATTAACCTCAAGCTAAAAAGCTTGATAACCACCTAACTCTACGGGAAATAAGGTAAACTTTAGGTTTTCGTGCTTTAAATGCTTGTACATTAGCTTTAGGGTTTTGTTCTTTAAGGTTTGCACTTTAGAGGTCCTCAGTGCACTTTAGGGGGTGTAAAACCCCAAAATTTAAACAATCCGAAAAGGCTAAAATACCCTCTGAATTTGAACTTTAAGAACTTATGAAATTATTTAAGTAATCTCATTCGTAACTTAACCTAAGTATCTAACACGCCAATAATTGAATATATGAACGTAATACGAATATTTAAAACTTATGTTATACACAAACTAAGTTAATATAAACTTTACTCTATGAATTAAAAGTTACATTATAAGATTATGTTACAAATAAAATACCTACATTTAGCACTAATTTAGTCGACCCATTTGATGTGTTATATACACATAGTGTTCGGCCCATACATGGAGATAATTATGCATTTAACTTGGTGGATCACTAGCCCAAATAAACCCATACACACCTTATTTAGCCCATCATATCTCCTAACTAGAGCCCAAAATTCGGTCCATTAAAGCCCCAAAAATACCACACGGTTTCTTTTTTTTTTTTGGTTAAAACCGAATACCCCAAAAACACATCAAACCCTAATTTCTCTCAAACCAAAAATCCGGCTCTCTCTTGTCTCTCCTATTCAGTTGACTACAGCAGCAAGTGGAGGATTTTTTGTGTGTTCTTGTTCTATTCGTATTCAAGGTAATCTCACTCCCTTCATGTTTGATCCACTCGAATGGTTTCAACCCTAACCGACCCAGTTTTTTTTCTTTTGTTCCTTGTTTCTTGCTGCCATCGAACGAAAGAAGAGAAGAAGGAGGAAATCATTGGTGATTTTGTGGTATCTCGTTCTTCTGTTTTGATCACACTTCAAGGGTATTAGTATCACCCCTTTCCCTTTTCAATTCGTGATGATTTTTGCAAATATACATTCATATATGATTATAAAAGAGAAAAGATAAAATGATAAGATTGAAAACCCTAAAACCTATATGTATAGATCGGACCAGGGTATATGTGATGAATTCATTCTACTTGATTATGTAAGACCTGTTAGTAATCGACCTAAATATGTTATGAACTCATCTAAAATCGTTTTTTGTCAAGAAGTAAAGGTTAGAATGATAAAACCCTAAGTTATACATGATTCTGTGAATAACTACTACTGACCTGGAATTTTGTCCGACTTTAACCACGTGTAACTAATTGATGTCAATGTATATTTTGGTTTTTTAAGAGACTAAAACTAAGTTCAATGAAATGGCTACCTGGGAAAATTTAGTTTGTAATTTTTGGAGGCCTGGAAGGTTACCTTTTGATTTTTGGAAAATTATGTGTCTGATCGGATTTGTGAGTCTGGAAAATCAGTCCGGGTTTTTGAATTTTAATTTACAAACTGTGTCGAATTAGAAGGTTTCCTTCGAACTGGGTATTATATAGGATGTCTATTAGTTACTTGAATTTTTATAGATTTTTATGAATTTTTCTTAAGGGGTTTCTAATTAATAACTTTTCGTATAGTAAAATCTATCAGAAATCTAGCCAAGTTAGTTTAAGTGAATTTTAATCCATAGTTGTGCTACTTAATAAAATCTGGAAAAATTAGATAAAATACTTAAGACATTTAAGTATCTCTGGGAATTTTTGGGGAATTTATTTCTGAGTTCTTATATGATTTTCAATTTATAGAAAACCTAACAATTTCATGTTTAAAACTAATAGAAATCTGATAAAAGGTGTAAAAGGATTTAAAAGGTGTTATGTGTTTGTTTTTAAAACTAAAGGGTTTAAATGGTCATTTTTCTAAAACTAAAGGACCTAACTTGTGAACACCTGTAACTTTATAGTAATTACACTTTACACCCTAAATTTATGAGAATTGCATATTAACCCTAAACTACGAATACGATCATCCTTAATAGTTAATTTGACATACGAGAATGTTAATAACCAAAGTTACCTCAAATGGAATGAGAACTAAAATGAAACCTTACGATTATTTGTAGATCGGTTGAAGAAGGAGTGATCTCCTATTTGATTTGCTTTTCATTTCTCTTGCTTGCGTATTCGTTAAGGTACAGATATTCTGACCTTTCTTATAAGGTTTCTCATGATCTCTTCATTTTCTGATCCGTTAGTTTCTGAACTGATGCCATTGCTATGATTCCCTTTGCTTGAACCTTCTCTGTTGATCCCATTTGATATGACCTCTGTTATGAACCTATGTTATGAAAACCTTTTTAATTATACCATGGAAATGTTTTGAGAAAAACCAATTTAAAAAGATGTTTATAAATGATGCGAAACTACTTTTATATAAAAGGTTACTAACTTTTATGAACACTATATTTTGAAGACTAGCTTTATGAAAAAACCGTTTTGAAAGACTATTTTTATGAAAACTACTTTAAAGGATCGTTTTATGAAAATCATGAATTAAAGGATTGTTTAAAATGGACTTTTGATAGAAACTTCTGAAACGGACTTTTGATCTGAACCATGACTTGATTATTGAATATGAACCTTGATCTGATAAACTCTGATGTGGACCGTTGATACTATTTCTGAAATGATTTGATATGAACCATCTGTTATGAACTATCTGTATTGGACCTTTGGATATGACCTTCTGATTTGATTTGACACATGACTCTTAGTTTGGTACCCGAGCCAAAATTTGTGACCCTAGCCATGAAGGTAACATGGCCATGTCATTGATGCACCGATGGCGTGACTCTAGTGTGTTGGAGTGATGTTACACACCGTCCCTTTGTTTTGGTCTGCATGTGATTGGGTAGGGGCGTATGGATGCATCCTAGATCTGTTCTGTTTAGTGGATTATCTGTTATATGATTTGTTATTGTCTGGTGACTGGTACTGTGTGCAATACATGCCTTTCACATATATCTGGGAGCTAGCTACTCCATTTGAAGAATGAGGACACCCCTCATATTATCTGATTATCTGAGAGGTCTCCCCTCTATATGATTATGAAGATGTGGTTACTATATCTGATTTGTTCTGGGCTCGTGGTGGATTACTATCCTATTCTGTTCATTATACCTTCACATCATTTATACCTTATGATATTTCCCCTTTGCACTATATCTTATTTCTGTTTCGTTATCATTACTTTGTTTATGTATCTGTTCACTGAGCTTTTTAAGCTCAGCCGCATTTCTTTTCCTGCGGCAGGTTCTTAGTTGGAAGCTGGGTATGAGTGAAGAGACCTTTGGACTTAGAAGACTTTGATAGTATTCTGAAGTTGAGGCTATTAGAAGGATTTGCATTTACAGAATTAGTATTTACCGGAAGTTTCATTTGTAACCTTGTAATTTCAGTATTTCATTTGTAACCTTTGAAATTTATTGTATTACTATAGATGTATGCTTTGTTTTGATCTGATATGAAACCATTATCATGACATCTTTACCCTTGTCGGGTTGGGGTGTTACAATTATGGTATCAGAGAACAGACTGCGACTTGTAATACATTTACCCTTGACCTGTGAAGTTTGGACCATTAAGTTTCCACTGTAGGCGCTCATAAGATAACCGTTGAGGAATTGCTTTAGGATCTCCCCATAGGAACTTAAGTATTACCGGTGAGGAATGGGTAGACTAGGACATCTATGTAAGTAGCATTGCTTCCGCATCACTCTGATTCGTGCCTTGCTTTTGGTTAAAGCTTGTTGAGATCGCTTTTGGAGATTGAAAGCTTTTGCCTTGCACCACCTAAGTTTTGAAACCTAAATAAATCTTGAAGCCATTGAAAATTTCATAGTAATTGTCTGACACTATTTGATTCTTACATTCAGATTCCGACTCTGACCTCTGATCTTTTGTTAATCATTTCGATGCCTTTTGGGCATTTTGAGAACCTCCATGGCGAGTAGTTTGGCTTTCCCTCTTGATTATGACATTTGATTTTGTTGATCTCCGAGACTATAGAAGTACTAGGTGGATTAAGATAGGTTGTTTTGCTTACGACTCGAGATAAAGTATGATCATCATGAAGGCATATTTATGTAGTGCTAGTATTATGACGTCTGGCCAACGTGATAATACTTACACCATATAACGTGCCCTCATTGTGGCCATAGGATATCTTGGGAAGTACCTAAGAAGTTTAGAATTTGATCTCCGTTGAATTATCCTTGATTAGTGAGATTTTAGGTTCATTCTACCTATGCGTATACTCTGCCTTTGTTCATTAGATATCTCGACGAGTTTGGACTCTCGTTTTGCATTCTGTTGACCTTAGTAATAAATCTTGAACTCTTTGAAGAGCTCTCCACTGTTGATACAGTTAAGTTAATTTGAAATCTTGTTCGTATTCCATATGAGCTTTCCTGAAGATTAACCTATCATCCATTTTCCGTTGCGTGGACCTTTTGATCAGAATCAACCCAATTTGTCTCCTTCTGAAAAATTTGAACCCACCTTGTTTTGATTGAGTCATGAGAACTAAGACCATCCCATTCGTAAAGATTCTTTGGAAGAACCATCCTGAGAGCGAGGCTACTTGGGAGACCGAAGAATCAATACGATCCAGTTATCCACATTTCTCTTCTTGACTTGTTACGTATTCATTTTGATATTGCTTTCGATTTCGTATTTTCATTTCGACTTCGTACTTCAATTTTCGAGGACGAAAATTTCTTTTAAGAGGGGAAGAGTTGTAAAACCCCAAAATTTAAACAATCCGAAAAGACTAAAATACCCTCTGAATTTGAACTTTAAGAACTTATGAAATTATTTAAGTAATCTCATTCGTAACTTAACCTAAGTATCTAACACGCCAATAATTGAATATATGAACGTAATACGAATATTTAAAACTTATGTTATACACAAACTAAGTTAATATAAACTTTACTCTATGAATTAAAAGTTACATTATAAGATTATGTTACAAATAAAATACCTACATTTAGCACTAATTTAGTCGACCCATTTGATGTGTTATATACACATAGTGTTCGGCCCATACATGGAGATAATTATGCATTTAACTTGGTGGATCACTAGCCCAAAATAAACCCATACACACCTTATTTAGCCCATCATATCTCCTAACTAGAGCCCAAAATTCGGTCCATTAAATCCCCAAAAATACCACACGGTTTCTTTTTTTTTTGGGTTAAAACCGAATACCCCAAAAACACATCAAACCCTAATTTCTCTCAAACCAAAAATCCGGCTCTCTCTTGTCTCTCCTATTCAGTCGACTGCAGCAGCAAGTGGAGGATTTTTTGTGTGTTCTTGTTCTATTCGTATTCAAGGTAATCTCACTCCCTTCATGTTTGATCCACTCGAATGGTTTCAACCCTAACCGACCCACTTTTTTTCTTTTGTTCCTTGTTTCTTGTTGCCATCGAACCAAAGAAGAGAAGAAGGAGGAAATCATTGGTGATTTTGTGGTATCTCGTTCTTCTGTTTTGATCACACTTCAAGGGTATTCGTATCACCCCTTTCCCTTTTCAATTCGTGATGATTTTTGCAAATATACATTCATATATGATCATAAAAGAGAAAACATAAAATGATAAGATTGAAAACCCTAAAACATGTATGTATAGATCGAACCAGGATATATGTGATGAATTCATTGTTAGAGTTAATGTATATTTATTAATATGTGTATATCCGGTTTCGAACCCGAGACTTCGGGATTGCACACATTACGTATGAGTCTCAATGTTTTAATAATTAATATATTAAGTTATATTTAATTATTAAATTTCACAAATATTTATATGGTCAAACAAGATAAAAAGAGGGGGTTGAGTGTCGATTTATGAAACATGAGGAGGTGGAGAATAAAACTTGGAGGACAAGTTTTATTGCTATAAAAGCAACCTTTGCCTCTTAGTTTTGAGCATGATCGAAGACAGAAAAAAAATATCCCTAAAACCGATTCTTATTAATCGGTTCTCTCTTTTTACTATCCACTGACAACAATCAAAAGTAAAGGAATAATATACATGTGCATGTGATGATACGTGTATGTATTGCATGCGCATGATATTAGTATTATTCTTTTACATTCCTGTTAGTTCGAGCAGTAATGTGTACATAGTGGATTTGATCATGTATTATCTAGAACATCAAACCCTAGGTGTTGTGATGTTTTATTTGTGATACATGAACCTAGCTTTTCACATTGAGACGCTAGTAATACGTGTGTACAGGAACGAGTGACAAGCTTACTTTAGCTTGTCATCTTGGAAGTGTTACTTACCCTTGTCGATCCATCCTGAAACCCTATTAGGGTTTATATTGTTCTTGGAGCACGTGATTCCTTGTTCTTGCTAGGAATCGAAAAGGTACGCGTCTATTTAATTTTATGTTAATTAATTTACATGTTATTGTAGATCCATTCCGCTGCGTATACTTGTGATGATTATGTGTTTATAGTTTATTTATGATTCACATATTCCAACAGTGGCATCATGAGCCGCGTTTTTAACATGTAATTAATTACTAAAAACCCTTAAAAATTGAATCTTGATTAGATACATGCAATTGTTTAATCTAGGGTTTATTTTTTTGTAAACCCTAATTAGGTCGACACCTAATAAAAAGATTTAGGGGTTTTGGTTTTTTGTAGAAAACTTGTAGAAAACCCTAGGATTACATGCAATTTTTAGGGATTAATTAATGAGTACCTTATGTGATGTCGTTAATTAATTAGATTGCGTACAGGATTGATGACATCAAATAACGACATATTATTAGCATCATTTATCCTATATTATTGACTTGTTTTATATCACTTTATATGAGAATTGATACTTAATCGTTTACTTTTGTAATTCTCAGTTATAAACAAGCATTTGGTGAAAGTTAGTGATTTTGGACGAAATATGGAGATAAATGATCAAGATGGAAAAAGTCTACTAAACTCAAGGAGATACGCCGTATCATTCTAGACAGATACGCCGTATCATCATACTTAGATGAATTCGAAGACCATTGCCTGACTTTGAAGAATGCGCCGCATGTAATTATACCATGCGCCGCATATGAAACTTTGGTCAACGAAGAACCAACTTGTTCCACTCCAGATACGCCGCATTACATTTCTGACATACGGCATATCACTCTCAAGACTTCACCAGATATCCAAGATATTGAAGAATATTCGAGAATATTATAATCCTGGACCCCACGCGAAGTTACCTTGATACGCCGCATCGGACCAATCCGATGCGCCGTATCGGCCGTATACAATCCTTATCAAGAATTCAAGAGATCAAGTGAAGATTAGAAGCTTAATGAAGAAGTCAAGATTACAAGTCGACACTTGAAGATGCTTTCGTATTTTGGCCATAAAATCTTCATCCGGACTCCGTTTTAGGTGATTCAAGCGGCCACGGAAAGAGAAAAAGGAGATCTACCTGTATCTGAAGGAGATGCGGCGCATCTGGTCCTTAGATGCGCCGTATTGGGAGATGAGGCGCATCTGGTCTTTAGATGCGCCGTATTGGGTCAGTTTCAGACTTGGAGGCTACGTTTACTTATAGATGCGGCACATCTAACTCTCTAGATGCGCCGTATCGACCCAGATTTCAGAATCTATAAATACCGAGCTCATTAACGAATTAGGGTATCTTTGGGAACCCTTAGGGGCATTCCCAGACGATCAAAGCCTCTCCAAACAGTAGAAGATCAATATTGAAGACCTAATCATCCTTGAAGAACATCTCTAATCATTGTTATATTACTTAATCATTCGGTCAGCGTATCGTATTCATTATGTTTCATACTTTATTCGTTATGATTATGTTTATGTACTTTGTTACAGAGATTATGGGCTAACACCCTTAGGTGTTAGCCATGTTTATGAAGTTTTATTAGTTTTTATGATTTTGTCGATGTGTTTGCTTTGTTATTGGATTGGGTGCTTGTCGATAAAAACTCGTTTATTGCTTATAACTAGTAGAAGTCTATGTAACTAGGTTATGATCCTTATAACTTTAATTGATGTGACTTAACTACCTGTAATTGTGGTTGCTTTGGTTGAGTTATATGCGTGTTAACCCGAATCTCTATTAGGAATCATTGTTTGGCATAAACGGAACGTGTCTACAACCTAATAGGACTAGTAGCGTGTAATACCGAACTAGGTTAGATGGTTTAAAGCAATAAGTTAGTATTGATGCTAGACGAGTCACTATGATCTTTCGTCATATCCGCCCCGAGGGCTAGTTACTTAATTGTGACATAATTTCGTAATTGATATGCCGATTAACAATTGAATGAATTAAAACAAGTAGACATAAGCATGTATAACTATAAAATGGATTAGACTTGGCTAACCCGTTCTTCCTATCTTTGGTATCTTCATACTTGTATTGTTTGTTTATCTTAGTTTAGTTAGAATAAAACCAAACCCGTGCCAGTCTCTCAGGCTGAACCCCCCTTTACGTTAGTTTAGGAGAGTCGAATACCTCTAGAATTAGTATATTAGAAATCTCACTCCTAGTGAACGACCCTTGCTTACCTAGAAACTATCTACATTGACCGGGTACACTGCTCGTTAGTGTTTAGAGTCTATAGGTTAGTTCGGCAAAATATAAATTTAAAACTTGGTAGTTTATTATAGACCTAAAAAAAACACATCAAGGATATATTGACATTATAATATGTGTTAACATGATTATATGTGCAATATGGGATCCATGACAAAATCTTGCATATTTTGTCATGGAATGTTTGTTGATTTGTTTGCCACATGATTTTAAGATAGATCTTAAATTAGGGAAGACCTTAATATATTAATTAAAATTGGTTATGTGCAATGTGGTATCTAATTGATCAAAACTTACGCGGCTAAATTTATTTGGCGTCTGTGGTCCATTGGGTACAATGAGCTCGAAAACCAATGGGAGTTTTATTGATTAGATACATATAAATTCACATAGATAATTAATAGGATTTATCAAAAAGGTTTGCATGTGACTATATGATATTGTTAATGATCATATATGTGTTATTGAGTGTTTATTTATTTTTTATAAATTACTTGTTCTTTGTGTGTTTAATTATGATGGATTGTAACAACAAAAAGGGTAATTTTTCAAATAAAAATAAATGAACCTAATAACTATGAAACCTTTGTAGTAAACCATTTAATTGCCAAGTCTTATGTGCCGACAGTGGTTCGCTTCGCACGGTAATTTGCTCCCAGGCGAGACTAGCAATTAATAATTTACTACATAAATTGTTTTAAGCAAGAAAATTATAAGTTTTAGTTGATTGATGTGACTGTACAAAATTGGTCGAAGCGGCGGACCTATTATTGACAAACTATAAAGTGGGTTTAAGGTTGGTTCACATTAAATTGTGACCTTAGAGGGGCACGGTTTTAACCAGCTTCGGCGGCTGTCGTCCCTCCGCTCGCCTGTGCGTCAATAATAGACTTACCAAGTACACCATGAAAAAGTACGAAGCATCTTAAGGCAATGTTGTAAGTTTCTCAACGCCTCAATTAAAAACTTTGATGATTTGAGCTTACGAATGAGTAAACGGATTTTTGTTGAAAATATATATGATACAAAGATGAATGCATGACATCTTTGTACATATTTTTTGATTTAACACATCAAAAATTTATACCCTTAAATTTAAGTAATATGCCAACCAATTAATACGGAAATACCTAAGATGACATCTATCATTGCTAGCAGCCTCAGCTGATGTAATGATTCAAAGATGGTAGTCAAAAGGGGTAAATTGAGCACTTTCATTGCTAGCAGCCTCAGCTGATGTGATGAAACGGCGTCAATTTACATGTTTCTAAATTGGTTAACTTAATTGAGAACTTTCATTACTAGCAGCCTCAGCTGATGTAATGAAACGGCGTCAAGGCATAAAGATTTGGGGATGAAACATGTTTACATTTTGCAACTGATGTTGGCAATATAATGTAAGTCCCATGATTCTAGGAATTGCAATTGGATATTGGCAATTGAGTGTAGCTCTACCTTATTGAGTACTTTCATTGCTAGCAGCCTCAGCTGATGTGATGAAACGACGTCAATTTGGATCCTATTCTTTCAATGAAAATTAAATGGTGAAATTTTATTTACCGTGGGTGTTTAATTTTCTTGAAAAGTTATTATAAAAAATACTAAATTGAATTTTGAAAAATTCTTTTAATGTATTTAATGCAACGTTAAAACCGTAAACATGAGATATTCTTTTAGTAGTAAATTGATCTACACCCGTAGGGGTTTTGGATAGAGTCAATTTTTGCTGAAAAGAATAAACCGAGTCCACTTTCCGTGTGAAGAGTGAGACTTAATCCTATTCCTTTTCATGAATGAGAAAGGTATAATAGGAAAATTAGAATTGTCTATATTCTAAGAAATAACTCATGGCGAATTTTTTAAAGAAATTGCATGGTTAGGAGTTATTAAATTAGAAATTAGACTAATTACCGCAAAAGTGGTAAAAGGCTAACTAGAATAGTTGATCTAGTTGTTATGCTTTAACCATTTAAAGGTGCTACATACCATGATGGGATGGTAGACCTAATTAAGGAAGAAATTGCATACCCAATTCTTTCAAGTTAATTACATTGATGGATATTCCATCATTTACGAAGTAGAATACATTTCTTGAGTACCTTAGTAGAATTACGTAAGGAATTCATCAAGGGTATAGGAAAGTAAACAGCACGCTATTTGCTTTTACTGGTAATGCAACACTTACAATGTTGTCAAAGCCAGTGGGAGCATAGTGCTGAAATTACTGAATAATGAGTTCATGCAGTGATCTTAAATTCAGTGGGAGCTACAAGTCTTGGTAGTTACCCGGATTATCTCTAGAATCTCTTGAGATGATTACTTTCCAATTATAGACACTTGTGGTATTAAGGATAGTCGTGTACGTTTTCCTTACTAGACGAGGTGATTCTATATCTACTTATATCTATGACACAATCATATTGATTAAATAAGCAAACTATTGACGTGTTGTTTATCTGATACGTGATGTTGTTCCATGCACAAGTGGGAGAAATCTTATTGTGTGCAAGCAACAACATAAAGGAATATGATTTAAAGGGATCTCTTGACTGCAAGGTCAGAGATTGATGTTCTAATGTGTTTTATACACATTCTAATTTGTAGAACACTTGAAGTTAATATCTACTTTCATTACTAGATATTAATGACAAGGTAAATTACATACTTTCATTTTATCAGCCTCAGCTGATGTGATTAAACTATGTTAATTTACAAGTTTCTAAAATTAGATAATTATTAGAACAAGTGTCGATATGATAATAAGACTACTTCAAATGCAAATATTTATGTATTGTTGTAATGACATAAATAAATGAAGTAATCTTATACTACTTCATATTTAGATGTTTATGTATTCTTGGAATGACATAAATATATGAAGTAAATAAATTAACTTGAAATACTATTGAAACCAAGTTGTGGGTTTCATAATTACTTTAGTTATGCATATTTGTATTTTGTATAAAGATATAAACATGAAGTCTTTTAATATAAGACTTATAATAAAGTAAGACGTTATCTTGTTATGTATTTTTTTAAGACATATACAAGAAGTCATTGAGTTGATTAATGACTTATAACGTATATCGGGATTATAACAGTTTATGTCTTTTTGGTAAGACATAGAAATTAAGTGGCTTGGGCAATAAGGCACTTATGTTATAAAGTATGCAATTGGCTTGAAAATCTATTGTACCATTAAAGTGATTTAGTTGGTAAATAGGTAAGCCAAAACCAAAATATATTTATCTAATATATTGTAAGAAAGACTTACAATATTAATCCTAATGGAATACATAGTGTTTATGGTATGTTCAATTAGGAAAAATCAAACTCTTGATACATTGTTTGATTTGAGATAACTATATCCTATATTCTTCCTTAAAGATATAAAGGTTAGAAAATTGAGTATGAATTGGATATACTCAATTAGACTCCAACCTAGAAGATTAATAAGACACCATTTAATATGGAATGTGATCAATCACATTAAGTCTTAAAATTGAAGTTCAGAATTTGTTAAACTACTTGTTGGGTAGGTTATTAACAAATTAAGGTTAGGAACTGTCAATTTGTATCTGTAAAGTCCCAAAAGAGAACAAGTTTGTGTTGCTCTATTTGCTAAGCATTTATAGGTAATCTATAAATTGCAAAAGGCGAGTGGGAGTTTTATCTTCAAAGGATAAAAATTACAAGATACATAATCTTCTAAATACGTTAGCAAAATCATAATGAGAATTTAAGATGTTAGTGTTAAATCTCAAGATGATGGAATTATTATTCATAGATCCGCAAGGATATCTCAAATATTTGTAGAATATGTTGAGGGTTATGAGTTACAGGATCGTGATATGCCTGTTAATAAATTACAAATGTTATTTTGGCAAATTACTCATACTATGAATAATTAGATGCTGTCCAAAAAGATAACTAGTTTGGAAACGTAGTTGATCTTAAACTCTATAGTAACACTATAGAATGGAAATGAATTTCTAAAATGGAAATGAAAATCCTAGAGATTTAAATTCTTGTGTAGAAATCGTAATGGACAAATTTGTATACATATTTAATATGTGAAAAGATTATCAATCACAAATAAGCAATTAAATGTGATTGAAATTCTTTCTAAGCACATTAAATATATAAAGATTATGATTGTCATTGTTAGTTTCATTTATATGAAATTAATAATGGAATGTCAAAACTCTTTCTTTAATAATTACTTGAGCGAGGACGAAAAGTAATTGAAATGAGTGTTTGAATTCAAATAATCTTTAGTAGTATGCAAAATGCAAATCATTCGTGAATGGATTAATGCATGCATCTAGGAGATATACGTATTTTTAGTTATTAAATCTAGTTTTGATTTATAATTAAAATTAAGATATTTCTTAATATTCCTGAAAGCTAGTGGGAGTGATGTATTTATTTTCTTATTTCATATATGTTGTATAACATATAGGAAGTAACATTCCATTAACATTTATATGTTAAGTTTTAGTTTGGAATGAAACTTCATATAGAAAATAAAACCTTGAAATATATGTTTATTTGATTATAAACATAAGCGGTAAAATAACTGATTCTAAATGGACATGATATTCTATTAGAAGATCTAGATAGAAACATATCTTTGAAAAGATATGACATGAACAAAATCTAAGTTTGACACAAGGATTTTTCATGTACATCATGTTGCTTGTTGTATCATGCTTGGATGCAAGATGATTGACAACATTAGTATCTAATTATAAATTAGTAGATAGTTAAGTGTAATGGATATGGTTTAGAATTTACATCCTCAGCCTGGATTTGCTCCAAAATTCTAAATGTGAACCATATGGCATATTGTTGCATAATTGATATAGTGGACAAATATTCTTGAAGGATTTGGAGATATCAAAACATTACACAATGAATATTAAAAGTTTACGGAACTTTTAAAAGAGCATATTGTTGTTTGATACAATGATGCTAGTAAGATTGAGATGACACTTCATACTAGTCATAGTGGGAGCTCATCCTTATTAGGAAACCATGTGTACTAGTTATGCTCATAATGAGCATAGTTGCATTATACATAAAGAATTAGAATACTTTAACTACAAAGGTTTGGTAGTTTAATTTTCATAAATTCGTGCATGAGGATGTCACGCATTTTATGAAGTATGTGGCAATATCTAGATAGATGAATGCACACATACAAGAATTTCATTATATGAAATAAGTATTCTCAAAATTCCGATAGATCAGCATTAGATGATTTATGTTTTGTCAACAAGTATGTGGAACATGACTTGTGGCATAATTCACTAATGAGAATTGTCATGCATTGATCTAGTTAGTATTTGGATAAGGGATGTTAAGCAATATTATTTTAATGAAATAAAGTGCGGATAACGTTTATTCTCATTTATAATATTGTATCCTATATTTGCATGTTTAAATCCATGAATAACTTATGTTATTCTAAATAGTCCGTTGTCGATCAATAATATGGGAATATTATTGAATTAAGACAAATGTGAGGATTGGTAGAATGTACTGTAAGGTTGAGACACCAATGTCACATGATATTCAATATTGGATAAATTGAATATAGGACTTATCCCAACCACATGATTATACTTTATGGATCATAGTCATTAAGTATATCATGAATATTTATCCTCAGACTTGAGATACCAGGTGACTGCCGAGGATGTAGCTCATTTTCTGTAAGGTAGTCTAACGCTATCCGTAACAGGTAGTTATAAGGGCTATTTTCGGAGGTGATGCAAAGTTCGAGGGTCACGCTCGTAGTCAATAAAGGATTTGTTCCTTAAACTTTGTGTTGAAGTTTAATACTGCTCGGCCACTCGTAGGATTGACAAGATGTTTGCGTGGCCACGCCCAAAGTCTATATGGAAGCCGTTCATATGTTTTGGTAATCTTGTTCAATTATGTATAAACGAGAAACTATTGTTAATTATGGAATGACCAAGATCCATATCCAAATTAAAGCGGTATTAGTAACAAAAGGATAAGTATGATGATTGAATTCATCACGTGGTTTTTCCAGGAAAACCATACTCGGATCAAGCTGGGGGCATTGGGATCTGTTAAGCTAGACTAGCCCATGTCATTACGATATTAATGAATATCCAAGTGGGAGCTGTTAGAGTTAATGTATATTTATTAATATGTGTATGTCCGGTTTCGAACTCGAGACTTCGGGATTGCACACATTACGTATGAGTCTCAATGTTTTAATAATTAATATATTAAGTTATATTTAATTATTAAATTTCACAAATATTTATATGGTCAAACAAGATAAAAGGAGGGGGTTGAGTGTCGATTTATGAAACATGAGGAGGTGGAGAATAAAACTTGGAGGACAAGTTTTATTGCTATAAAAGCAACCTTTGCCTCTTAGTTTTGAGCATGATCGAAGACAGAAAAAAAAATATCCCTAAAACCGATTCTTATTAATCGGTTCTCTCTTTTTACTATCCACTGACAACAATCAAAAGTAAAGGAATAATATACATGTGCATGTGATGATACGTGTATGTATTGCATGCGCATGATATTAGTATTATTCTTTTACATTCCTGTTAGTTCGAGCAGTAATGTGTACATAGTGGATTTGATCATGTATTATCTAGAACATCAAACCCTAGGTGTTGTGATGTTTTATTTGTGATACATGAACCTAGCTTTTCACATTGAGACGCTAGTAATACGTGTGTACAGGAACGAGTGACAAGCTTACTTTAGCTTGTCATCTTGGAAGTGTTACTTACCCTTGTCGATCCATCCTGAAACCCTATTAGGGTTTATATTGTTCTTGGAGCACGTGATTCCTTGTTCTTGCTAGGAATCGAAAAGGTACGCGTCTATTTAATTTTATGTTAATTAATTTACATGTTATTGTAGATCCATTCCGCTGCGTATACTTGTGATGATTATGTGTTTATAGTTTATTTATGATTCACATATTCCAACATTCATTCGACTTGATTATGTAAGACCTGTTAATAATCGACCTAAATATGTTATGAACTCATCTAAAATCGTTTGTTGTCAAGAAGTAAAGGTTAGAATGATAAAACCCTAAGTTATACATGATTATGTGAATAACTGCTACTGACCTGGAATTTTGTCCGAATTTAACCGGTTGTAACTAATTGATGTGAACGTATATTTTGGTGTTTTAAGAGTCTAAAACTAAGTTCAATGAAATGGCTACCTGGGAAAATTTAGTTTGTAATTTTTGGAGGCCTGGAAGGTTACCTTTTGATTTTTGGAAAATTATGTGTCTGATCGGATTTGTGAGTCTGGAAAATCAGTCCGGATTTTTGAATTTTAGTTTACAAACCGTGTTGAATTAGAAGGTGTCCTTCGAACTGAGTAATATCTAGGATCTCTATTAGTTACTGGAATTTTTATAGATTTTTATGAATTTTTCTTAAGGGGTTTCTAATTAATAACTTTTCATATAGTAAAATCTATCAGAAATCTGGACAAGTTAGTTTAAGTGAATTTTAATCCATAGTTTTGCTACTTAATAAAATCTGGAAAAATTAGATAAAATACTTAAGACATTGAAGTATCTCTGGGAATTTTTGGGGAATTTATTTCTGAGTTCTTATATGATTTTCAATTTATAGAAAACCTAACAATTTCATGTTTAAAACTAATAGAAATCTGATAAAAGGTGTAAAAGGATTTAAAAGGTGTTATGTGTTTGTTTTTAAAACTAAAGGGTTTAAATGGTCATTTTTCTAAAACTAAAGGACCTAACTTGTGAACACCTGTAACTTTATAGTAATTACACTTTACACCCTAAATTTATGAGAATTGCATATTAACCCTAAACTACGAATACGATCATCCTTAATAGTTAATTTGACATACGAGAATGTTAATAACCAAAGTTACCTCAAATGGAATGAGAACTAAAATGAAACCTTACGATTATTTGTAGATCGGTTGAAGAAGGAGTGATCTCCTATTTGATTTGCTTTTCATTTCTCTTGCTTGCGTATTCGTTAAGGTACAGATATTCTGACCTTTCTTATAAGGTTTCTCATGATCTCTTCATTTTCTGATCCGTTAGTTTCTGAACTGATGCCATTGCTATGATTCCCTTTGCTTGAACCTCATCTGTTGATCCCATTTGATATGACCTCTGTTATGAACCTATGTTATGAAAACCTTTTTAATTATACCATGGAAATGTTTTGAGAAAAACCAATTTAAAAAGATGTTTATAAATGATGCGAAACTACTTTTATATGAAAGGTTACTAACTTTTGTGAACACTATATTTTGAAGACTAGCTTTATGAAAAACCGTTTTGAAAGACTATTTTTATGAAAACTACTTTAAAGGATCGTTTTATGAAAATCATGAATTAAAGGATTGTTTAAAATGGACTTTTGATAGAAACTTCTGAAACGGACTTTTGATCTGAACCATGACTTGATTATTGAATATGAACCTTGATCTGATAAACTCTGATGTGGACCGTTGATACTATTTCTGAAATGATTTGATATGAACCATCTGTTATGAACTATCTGTATTGTACCTTTGGATATGACCTTCTGATTTGATTTGACACATGACTCTTAGTTTGATACCCGAGCCAAAATTTGTGACCCTAGCCATGAAGGTAACATGGCCATGTAATTGATGCACCGATGGCGTGACTCTAGTGTGTTGGAGTGATGTTACACACCGTCCCTTTGTTTTGGTCTGCATGTGATTGGGTAGGGGCGTATGGATGCATCCTAGATCTGTTATGTTTAGTGGATTATCTGTTATATGATTTGTTATTGTCTGGTGACTGGTACTGTGTGCAATACATGCCTTTCACATATATCTTGGAGCTAGCTACTCCATTTGAAGAATGAGGACACCCCTCATATTATCTGATTATCTGAGAGGTCTCCCCTCTATATGATTATGAAGATGTGGTTACTATATCTGATTTGTTCTGGGCTCGTGGTGGATTACTATCCTATTCTGTTCATTATACCTTCACATCATTTATACCTTATGATATTTCCCCTTTGCACTATATCTTATTTCTGTTTCGTTATCATTACTTTGTTTATGTATCTGTTCACTGAGCTTTTTAAGCTCAGCCGCATTTCTTTTCCTGCGGCAGGTTCTTAGATGGAAGCTGGGTATGAGTGAAGAGACCTTTGGACTTAGAAGACTTTGATAGTATTCTGAAGTAGAGGCTATTAGAAGGATTTGCATTTACAGACTTAGTATTTAGTTTTAGTTTCATTTGTAACCTTGTAATTTCAGTATTTCATTTGTAACCTTTGAAATTTATTGTATTACTATAGATGTATGCTTTGTTTTGATCTGATATGAAACCATTATCGTGACATCTTTACCCTTGTCGGGTTGGGGTCTTACAAGGGGTCTTCAGTGCACTTTAGGGGTTATAGTGCAATTTAGGGGTCATTAGTGCACCTTAGGGGTTTTGTGAGAACTTTAATAGATAGCAAACGTTTAGTTTAAACATCTAATAGTCGTGTGTTAACGAAATAACGTAAAGTGGCAAATAAGAGTTGCAATCTTTTATACTTGACATATAAAGGTGTTTATTTGAAATAGACATAAGGCATGTTGGTGTCGGTACGCGTGTCAGCACGTTTATTGAGAATGTGAGTTACGTCACATTAGTTAGTCATTGTGATCTAATAAACTGATTACGTTTAATAAAAAAAAATTATACGTAGAAAATGGATAAGTATTCTTTATTTAGAATAATATATTAACTTAGTACAAGGTGAAATTTACCAGTGGTTACAGAGTGTAGTGATCATCTTATTTATGGTAGTTTAGTATCATGATAGTGGTTTACTTTGTACATACTAAACTGAATAGTTTCAATTAGTAGATTTTATCATAAACTTGTAATCGTTTTGCATATCTTGTAAGACTTATAGCAAATATTAAATCTATGATGTATTTTGTTGATGTACTATTATTGATGTTGAATGTGTGCTATATTATGATGGTATCATGGTGTTGCTTATCTTGTGATGTGATTCTATTACGTTAATCAAATACTTACAGTGTTGTACATTGTGATGATTGATAGAATTATGTCGCCTAGGAAGATGACTCCAGCTGTGATTCTTTTTTATAAGTTTTATTCAAGTTTTAATCAAGTTATTATACCGTTATCATTCACGTAATTATTAGATTCAGTTTATCGGATAATTTGTGTCCGTTCGGGTCCAAATATATTAAGCTCAACGACTCTAACATATTCTTCCGTCCCTTGTATCAAATCATACAATAATCCTACACTAATATCGTAAATCCAATAACGGTTACAAACAATGTCCAAATAACTAATCTATTACAATAATTTTTACAATATAAATTGAATTGGTGACAAAATCCCGGAATAACTCCAATAGCATCCAACATCATCATCGATCATGAAACAAATAAATTAAGTTAGTATCGAGCTCGATAAATTATAATACACCAAAATTAATACACCTAATATCAAACAGTTTATGATTTGGACCCCAATAATCAAAACAGACTCTCTTTAATTATACAATGGGCTTCCGCCCAAGGTTTAACCAAACACACTTAAAGGTTTGCTGTTGGGCTTATGAGCCATTTGAGCAAACAAACCCATCCAACAAGTTGTTGGGCTTGAAAACACATTAAGCAAAACACACTCTTTTCAAATTTTGGGCTAGACTTACTACACGATACAAACACAGGATGATTATTTGCAATTCGATTCATATGCTTAAACTTTGAGTTTTTGATGACACATTAAAACTGATTTTGGTTAAACCAAGTTGACAAATCAAGTAATCGCCTTGACGACATACTCGACTCGTGTCGAGACCAATTAGACCAATCAACAAACCAAACAGCCAACCCTAGTCTGCTAAAGACCACAACATCATTTGACACCCTTGTGGGTCATTTCTTGTCGCAACCGCGACCAACACAAACACCCTCTTGGTTACCTCTAACCCAAACACAACAACACCTTACTTGGGTGGTTTAGCCGAGACTCAACCAGGCAACTAGACACCTTAAGTGGGTTTCCAAACCGAATCAAAACAAACACAACATAATTATATCATAACAAGACAACTGGATTTTAGACTGTCCCAAAACTAATTTGTGACTCATTCGAGTCTTTTCTCCAATCCGAGACTAAACAACACTAATAGCCATTCGGCTACCACAATAACAACATCAAGACCAGAGTACATATATACTCGGCTAGCTAAACATGTCGTGACTCATATTGAGTAACGACTCACCCTTACAGGTCAGACCCCACTCGTCGCAACAACAAAATAAATTCCGAGATACTAGGATAATGAATTTTAAGCACATGCATAAGCATAAATACGCAAACAATAAATAAAATAGGTCAACTCAACTCAGTGAGATGACTCGCGCGAGTTGACTCACTCACTGAGTTGAGTCGACTCAACCACGAATCGGATGAGTTTCGTTGAAAAACCAATAGATCCACACGAGTTTTAACTTGAAATCATTAGTTTTAATCAGTTTTATAAATAAGATCGTTTATATAAATTAAAACGATTAGGGTTTTGAATAAAATGAAAGAAATAAAAGAAAAGGGTGCGTGATCTTTACCAGTCGAAAGAGAAGTGGTGGGGAAGATGGTGTTGGACGGCGGAGGTGTGGTGGCGAGTGGCTGTGGTCCTCAAAAACCCTAGCAAACTAACTCCTCTTGATCTCAAACGCTCCAGAAATACTCCCCTTGATCGGATCTATGCATCGGCTAAATATTTGAGGTGGCCGAAATTTTTGGCCGGATTCCGGTGACGGCGCCGGAACAGTGTTTCCGGTGAGGTGGTGTGTTATAAATGAGGAGAGAGAGAAGGGGCTTATATACCCCCCCCCCCCCCGAGGGGCCAAACGTGTACAATCCGATAGTTTAGGGGCGGCGGCGTAAATATGTCAAGGGGCTGGTTGTGCCAACTTGTAATTCTTTTATAATAAAACAATGTGGGCCCATTCGACGTACCAAAAGAACTCGAAAAATTATGAAACTTGCGCCATTGTTCTCGAAATAATTTTTCTGATAAAAATGAGTATAAGTATGCATAACTTTCTTGAAATTAATTTATTTGGCAAATTCGATTCGTTTCGTGTGTTTTAGGTTGTGTCGGCTCAATAAATGAATAACGCTCACGTTTCAACAAGATATCCATTGTTTTTCAATCCTAAACAAGTTCAAAGAGTTTTAAAAGCTAAGGAAAAGTTAAAATAATTATTTTGGCTCGTAAATTAAGTTTTGGAAACATGTCGGTTGTTACACCTTGAGCCGGAAGGAATGGTTGAAGCCGCTACGAGTTCGAGCTTTGGTTTTGACTATCAATTCAAACCTTCCCGCCCAGAATCTCCATGCTCAAGAAGAAGCCGTGAAACAAGAAGACCTCAAGAGTGAGAATCTTTATGGTATGATACAGAAGAAGTTTGAGAAGTATTCCGATGGAACTTTGTGTTTTAAGAGAAGAAGTTGGGTACTGCGTTTTGGAGGACTATGGGACTTAATCATGCTCGAGTATCATAAGTCAAAGTACTCTATACACCCAGGATCCGACAAGATGTATCACGATCTCAAGGAGTTATATTGGTGGCCAAACATGAAAGCCGACATTGCCGATTATGTTCGCAGGTGTCTTACGTGTGAGAAAGTTAAAGCCGAACATCGGAAACCGTCTGGTCTTCTATAGCAACCTGAGATTCCCGAATGGAAATGGGAACGGATTACCGTGGACTTCATTACTAAACTTCCAAGGACTTTAACTGGTTTCGACGCTATTTGGGTTATAGTCGATCGACTAACGAAATCAGCACATTTTCTACCCATCAAAAGAGGACTACAGTATGGACAAGTTGACTAGACTTTACGTGAAGGAAATAGTATCGAGACATGGAACCCCAATATCTATCATCTCTGACCGAGACAGATGATTCACTTCTAACTTTTGGCAATCACTTTTTTTTGGTTAAAGGGGAGTAATCCTACACCCTGGTTAGTATATTAAACCAAAAAAGTTAAGTACAATGGAATATGGATGAAGTACCATATTAACCTCAAGCTACAAGGCTTGATAAACCCCTAAAACTAGTGCTTATGACATGCCATAAGCACTTACAACTTTAGAAACAATAAAACTAATATGAAGACAAATTACTTCTTGCCGAGACCTTGGAGCTTGATATCATACATGTCGTAGAAGGCATTCAAGTTCCCTGGAAGATCATCAATTTGGTCCGCATAGTCATCATAGTCATATTCAAGGTCATTACCACCTCCAAATAAGTTGACGGACTCATCAAAAGTGTTAACGACCTCCTCATCACTATCAGAATCAACAATATCTCCCACCTTAGAGAAAGGGTTTACTCTTTTAGTGGTAGAGATAGATGGAGAACTAGAAGGACCAGGCTTGTCAGACGCATCCTGCACCTTCTCTTAAACAACACTCACAAGCGGATCTTGTGATTCATTCACCTTTGCTTCCATTGTACTCCCATCAGCCACATCCTTAACCACTTCTTGAGTAGGAATACCCAAGTCATCAATATCATCCATATTAAGGGCATCAAACTGATTGGATGTAACAACCTTTGTTCCACTCGTACTCGCCACATCAACAGCCTTCTTCTTAGTGACATCCACTTTCTTAGGTTCAGGAAGAGCCTTTTTGGGTTGGTATTGAAATTTCTTACCTACAACAGGTTTAGTGAAACCTCCTTGGGCAATCACTTTAGGATGCCTTTGGAACGAACCTCAACATGAGTACTGCATACCACCCGCAAACCGATGGCCAAAGTGAAAGGACAATTCAGACTTTAGAAAATATGCTTCGAGCATGTGTAATTGATTTTGGAAATGGGTGGGATACCCATTTGCCTTTGATTGAGTTTTCGTACAACAACAGTTATCATGCAAGCCTTAAGACTGCACTATTTGAAGCATTATATGGTCGAAAATGCCGATCACCCATTTGTTGGGCTAAAGTAGGAGAAGCTCAGCTCATTGGGCCGGATGTTGTTCGTGAGACGACCGAGAAGATCGTACAAATTAAGAACCGATTAAAAGCCGCAAGAGACCGACAGAAGAGTTATGTAGATGTGAGTCGTAAACCACTAGAATTTCAAGTTGGAGATAAGGTTATGTTGAAAGTCTCTCCATGGAAAGGCGTGATACGGTTTAGTAAGCGAGGAAAGTTGAACCCAAGGTACATTGGACCGTTCAAGATATTGAACATGGTTGGTCCTGTAGCCTACAGACTGGAGCTACCTCCCGAGCTTAGTAGAGTACACCCTACTTTCCACGTATCAAATTTGAAGAAGTGTTTATCCGATGAGACAGCCTTAATTCCACTCGATGAAATGCATATTGATGAGCAATTAAACTTTATTGAGGAGCGCATCGAGATTATGGAACGTGAGGTCAAACGACTAAAGAGGAGCCGTATTCCCATTGTGAAAGTCCGTTGGAATTCCAAGAGAGGACCCGAGTTTACCTGGGAACGCGAAGATGAGTTCAAGCGCAAGTACCCTCACCTTTTTGAAACCAGGACTGATAAGTTTAACTGAAATCCGGGACAGATTTCCCAATATGATGTATGTGCTGTAACATCTGGTAATTTTCCAAACCGTTTTCACTAGCCAAATATTTATTTTTGCATTACCTTAGTATTTAAACTTTTCCCTGAACTTATTTGAACATGAGAAACGTGAACGTTATCCCTTTATTATGTCAGCACAACCCAGAAAGCACGAAATGAATCAAATTTGCCAAATAAATTAACTTCGAGAAAGTTATGCTTATTTATACTCGTTTTTATTAGAAAAATCATTTCGGAAACAATGGCGCAAGTTTCATAATTTTTCGTGTCCGTTTGGTACGTTAAATGGGTCCCGCAGTAAATATTTCAAAAGTTTTCCTAACTTGTCACATATACCCCCTCCGATTGAATGTTTACACCGCCCCCCCCCCCCCCCACTTTGTTTTGTCCACCTTTGGTCCCCCACCTCATATAAAAACTCAATTTTTTCTCTTTTTTCCCATAATAACACACACACACACACATATCCCTCTCACTCTCTCCCTCCCCTTCGCCGGACCACCGCCGGCCACCACACCACCGTCGCCGGAAAATATTCCGGCCAACCCCCAAAACTCCACCAACACGTAGATCGAGACCCCCTCTTTGTTTCTGGAGCATTTGAGCTCGGTAGGAGCTTGTTTGATAACCGTACACCACCGTACCGCCACCACAGTTCAACACCGCTACCCACCGCCGCTTCGCCCCACCCTTCTCTCTCTCGGTATAACACTCATGGGAGTCACGGCTATGGTTGGTTTGATGTTTTGGTCTTAGCCAAGGGTTTTGACTCGTGTGAGTCGAGCCGTGACTCGTGGTGAGTCACGGCATGTGGGGATTGGTTAGTAGTTATTTTGTTTGTGGTTGTGTATTGGATTAGGAGTGGTTTGGTTTAGGTTGATTGTATCCGAGAGCCCCCTAGGCTCGACGGGGAGTGAGCCGTGACTCGAGGCGAGTCACGACATAGATTTATTGCTACTATCCGCTGCCATATTCCGAGTTGGGGGGTGTTACACTTATTGCTACTATCACCCGCACTTGATTTCAAGTGGAAGGAAAAACACCCTATTACATGGTAAATAAGGGTGGAGTCAGGCTCGTGACTCGAACAAAAACAAGTTCTTCGTGAGAGACAACCCATGCTTACCTTTTAATTTATGTCAATTTAATTTTTTTTCGAGTCTGTCCCAGGCCTTCGATATGGCGTATCCAACTACAATGGATACGGCGTATCGAATCATCTGGAATATTATAGTCTTTTATGTTTCGTATTTAAAATTTATGTCAAATGTTTCAATACGGCGTATCCAACCCCTATGGATACGGCGTATTCAACATTTTGACATCGTAATCTGAACTGTTTTGCTGGCATCAATACGGCATATCCATGGTTATTGGATATGGCGTATCGACCTGCCAGAACAGAATACAGTTGTTTCGTTTTTTTTGTCTTATTATTCTGACCGATAATTAATGAGATGTTCTCGAGTTTCTTTTTCTGTGGTCTATATATTTTGACATGTTTTAATGATTTATGGTGTTGATGTACTCCATCTTTTCATTTGCTCGCAAAGTTACATTGGAGGAGCATCCAGGGGAGTTTTTCTGTTCTAATTCTTTATAATTATTATATTTCATGTTATATTCATACAACGAGGACGTTGTATATTTTAAGTGGGGGAGGAGAATTAGAACACTATTTGTCCTTAATTTTTCAAAAATATGCGTAATATATGCCTATATTTAAAAACATTTAGCATGTTTTTGTGAAATCAAAGTTGCATGACTCGCACACATAACTCTTATTTCCATATTGTGAGAATTAAACCTTACTCGTTTCCATCTATTTTACCCAAATTCCACAAAAATATGAGTGTGCCGGTGACTTGTAGTAAACTTTAGAACTTGGCTTGTATACTATTCGAGACCACCATAATGAGTATTATTGATATAATTGGAGTGACTTGTCTAACTTGGTAAATTTCTAAGATTACACCCAAAAAGCGTATATATGTTATGTGATATTAACTAACTACATTGGTTAGTTAATCCCCATGTTAAAACTATTTGTTACTCTCATTTTTAGTGTAAGATACCCCTAGAAAAACCCTCAGAGTCATTCCTTTCGTTTACCAATATAAATTTATTTCGTTACACCATTACACCTTAGCCTACCCTATAGATTAAAGTCTGTGGTTGTTGCTTTTGTAAAGTGTGTATTTCCTGTGTTCGTGTGTGTTTCTTTATCTTTGGTTAGGTCGGGAATCGCACAACGCAATAGGGAATGTGATAGTAGTTATTTTTGATTTTCGTGTGTTTGCTACTTTCAGTATTATTTTTATGTCTGAAGTTTTGAAGTGTATGGAAAAATCATCCAGATTTATGATTATGGTGAAGTGGTGAAATTTTACACCATCTACAGTAAAACCTCTATAAATTAATAATGTTGGGACTGATATATTTTATTAATTTAGCGAGATATTATTATATCGATAAATTAATAATTTATTAATGTGAAGAGGTTTTACGTATAGCATTTAAATTTACAAGTCCAATATACTAGTTACAATGTATACTAGTTAGAGATGAAAAATAAATTAGAAAAAAATGTTCCAATTATCGTTTATGAATTCAAGACATTGTAGAAATTAATGAATGTATACTAATGAAAATTAAGAGGTTCAAAGCATCAAAGAAATTGTGGAATTTTTTTAGTAATTATTAATTTATAGTTTCGTTGGGACCAATAGATATACGTTGTGGTTTTAGAAAAATTATTATCCTATTATTTTATCAATTGGGGTCCAAATTTGTACTGGTCCCAAGTTGGGACTGGACAAATTATTAATTTTATTGAGGTTATTAATTTATCGAGTATTAATTTATAGAGGTTTTACTGTAGTTATTTATGTTTAAAAAACAAATTGAAAAAAGAAAAAGAAAAGTAGAAAAAAAGTGAGGATGTGAGATAATCACTTTGTTTAAGCTTAACCAATCTTATATTATGAGCTAATCGATTATTCGTTGGTACGTGATTATAAACCAACGATGCAAAGTTATGTACTAGTAGAGATATCGCTACTGCTTGTTGTATTATATTTATGGATTGCAAGGGAGTTGGTCGTTATGGGAACGCCAACTAAGGTTTATTCTTTGATTGAGATGTCATTGAGTCTAATTCATGTCTACCTAAAGCGTGTGTTCCCGTGTTTTTTTTTTGGTAAAAGGGAGAGATCTTCCACCCTTGGTAAAATTCATTAACCCAAAAACGTTGAAGTACAATGGATGAGGGTGAGTCCCCCACCTGGGCCCGATCAGGGCTAGAAAACAACTGCACCATATGTGCATCAAACCAAATCTAACAAGCTAAACAAATAGCTAACAAAAGAAATAAAAATAAAATGTTTATTACATGCCATAAACATGAACAACTAATTATTTCTTTCTGCGGCCTTGCACCTTGAAATCTCCCATATAATTACAAGAATTCATCAAGAATGTAGTAGTTTCATTTGATTCATCCTCCACCTCATCATCACTTGCCTCGACTTGCATATTTTGATTCAAAGGAACTTGATTCTCCTCGGGATCAAAAGCAAGAGAATCAAACGGGTTCAAATTTGCAATATTAGTAACATGTGTAGCCGTCTTCTGCCTTATGTTCTTGGATGTAGAAGCAACATTATTAGTATTACTCACCTTATTCTTTGGATGGTAGTAGTAACTGGGTTTAGGTTTGTTTAAGCGAACACCATCAATGTTACGGGCCTTTTCAGGTTGTTTCCCTTTTTCTTTCTTCCGCTTAACTTCTTCAAACCCATTATCCAAACTTTGGGTTGAAACAACCTCATTAGGCTTCTTGGGGCATTGATCAATACCATGACCAAAAATCTTACATAAATGACACCTTGGAGGTTTCCACTCGTACTCAACTCTAATAGTCTCTTTAGAGAAACCCTCGCCTTCCATCAAAGGAAGAGCAACAATAAGACTTTCTTTGAAGTCATTTTCAGAACTAACCTCGACCAACACCCGTGCAAAACTACAACGACCCCATGCTTCTTCACACATCTTGCTAGTCATAGAGTCGAGCATCTTAGGAATTCCAAGCTGTGTAGCAATAAGGCTTAACCCCTCTGCTGAATAGGCCGCAATAGGAACATCATGGAGTTTAATCCACACCGGTATTTTAGTTAAATCTTCCTTTAGCAAACTAGTATTCAGCGTGCATTCTTTAAGAATAATTGGAATATTTCGGATAATCCACGGACCAGTTTCCAACACATCTTCCATGCCCTTTCTAGTTTCAAATTGAAAAAAGGAAAAACCTTTTGCGTTTCTTATAACCTTAGTTAAACAATATTTCGACCACACACTACATACATAGTACTCAACCACCGGAAAAGCCAAACTCTTACCAATAAAATACCCGTACAAAGTATTCTTGAATTTATTACTAACCTTCTCCATGGTAGCACGTGGTATAGCAACATCAGCCCCCACACATGTAATATTAGATTCCAATAGACTTACAACCACCTTTGGTGTAGACACTTCGGGTTTCAAGACCTGTGCAAACAAGATGGTTTCGGGACTCTTGGTGACCTCATTAGGTTTAGACGGCTCATGGTTTGTTAGATCAGCAGCAGGCACATCATTGCCATTAGCAAAAGAAACCCCATCCGGTCATGAGCTCTTCTCATTATACCCTTCATCTTGGAACTGAACCACACGATTCGCCATTACAGGAGTTCTGCTGGAAGGAATCATTTTACCATCAATGTTCTTCACTTTTTTCGCTAAAGAACTTAAAACCTCACCATAACTTTCCTCTACTCCTATCTCTCCCAAACCCTCCATCATGCAAAGAACATAATAAACTAGATCGGAAACAAAACCAGAAGATAGTAATATGCGTCTTGACTTCTTTTACGCTAAAAAAACCCTAAAACGAATTAGGGTTTTAAAAAACATTACTGACCGATTGAATCACATGTTTGAAGAAACAATGATTGCGTAATAATTACCCACGATTATATTTAATTATTGAATAATAATGCCAAGCGAAATATAAAGCCAATAACCCTACCAAGCACCAATCACGAATGAATAAATTCAACCCCCCACCGACCCACTAATGAATTCTAAATTAATAGGAAAACGTTAGTGGAGCAGGATTCAGGAAGTGAATTAAAATTACGATTGAATGGATGGTAGCATTTTTGGTCGCCGGCGGATAGAAAGCATACTAGGGTTTTTACTAGCGTGAGTTAGTCTATAATTTGTGTCTTTTTCATAGGATGGTTGGGAAGTAATTAACCACGCTTGTTAGGACTTAATCTATTTGTTTATTTTTATTTTACACCAATTTATGTATTTCCCAATGTTTTATCCCTACCCTTTAGCAAGTTACTGTATTCGTTGTCAGCTTTCGAGCATTCGAATATAGTAATGGCTTAGTGAGAATGTCAAGTGCATGAATAAGGTAGTGACCATCCGAGGTTTTTACTAATCGAATGACGCGCCAGTGATCTGGAGTATGTCTTGGTGACCATCCGTTATGCAAATAACGCGCCAACAATCCAGGATACACCCTAGTGACCATCCGTTGTTTGAGGAACCAAGGATTCGCGCCAGCGATCTATTGTATTTGTATAGGAGATGTTTGAGCAAAGCTGGGTTTAACCCTTAAGCCTTATCATGTTTAACCCAATTTACCGCTTTAGACTTGTTACTCCTTAGATTTAGTGGTGGAGATGTGTATCCTTGCCAAGCTTATGATGGAATACTCGTCACGACTGAGCAATTGAGCGAATTACTAAAATGTTACCACATAGATTAGTTG
Source organism: Artemisia tridentata subsp. tridentata (assembly GCA_021014915.2). Classification (NCBI taxonomy): domain Eukaryota; kingdom Viridiplantae; phylum Streptophyta; class Magnoliopsida; order Asterales; family Asteraceae; genus Artemisia; species Artemisia tridentata. The sequence goes on from CP139503.1 coordinate 116,442,088, forward strand.
AGTGATTTCATTTTCCTATTTCGTGAGGTGTTTGGTTGTGTGATGCGTGGTTTTGCAACCTTACAACAGGTTTTACCTCTCGAGGGATCTCAAGAGGCTTACAACCCCACCAGGCAGTGTACCTGATCGATGTAGTATAGTGTAGTGGTAAGTACGGGGGATTGATCGTTCTCCACAGGGAATAGTGTTCGTTAGGTATGAAAAACTACTTTAGTAGGTCTAAGGGTGAGGGAAGATTCTTTTTGTATTTTTATAATTTTTTATGAAAGCAAGTAAAATCTCGGGTTTTGAAGGAGTGGGCGGAATTAGTTGCTAGTCAACTAACCCAAATAACTACAAATGCAAATAAAATAAAATACTGAAAATGAAAAGAGTTGTGAAACTTATGTGGAGAGAAATGTGTTTACTTAGATTTCCTTACTCCCTAACTATCTTTTACCGGTTGATTAGTGTGTATTAATTGCGTGGATGACGGGTGTATTCCTTAATACCAATCGTGGGGTGGCGTACGTACTTCCCCAACTCTACAAGCTCCTACTTCACTCCTATGTCGAGCCGGATAGGAAGCTCCTAACATGGGATCACTAGAATTCGCTCATGCATTAAATACAACCATAAAAACCTTAGTACGCATTGGTTCATGTTTCTTAAGACGTTCAAGCAAGTTACCGAATAGGAAGTTAGCCAGTTTTCTTAAGCCTAACATCGATGAACAATCATCCAATACAATTAATAACACACTAATAACCAATAATCAATAGCTAGGTTTCATTAGATCTAAGCAAACACAAGATAAATCTAGCCTAGCATGTTAATCAAAAGACAAGAACAATATATAATCAAACAACACATAGACATATTGATTGATTAAACAATTACTTATCTTCAATTAAACATGGGAGATCCAAGGGTATGAAAACCCTTAAAAATGGCAGAAATTCGTCTTTAGGGTTTCTCCTCACAAAGTTGCACACTAATGACAAAAAATTGCAAAACTATATATAGAGTTTAAGGGCTGACGGCGTCACATTATAGATCCTGATGCCGTCACCTCGCCGTGTCTAGGGTTCCCGGATGGCCTTCCTGACGCCGTCCCTCTTTAGACCTCCAAAATCCGCTCTGGCTTATCAAAGCTTGACGCCGTCAGAATATGGCTTGACGCCGTCCCTCTTTAGCTTAAACCGTGACGACCTTGATCACTTCAAAGGGTGACGCCGTCAGACTTTCCATTGTAAAATTCTCTGGCTTATCATGAGTAATTTTCATATCCACCTTTTTTGCCAAGCCGTGACGCTGTCAAGAGTAATACTTGACGCCGTCAAAGGTACTTTCCAGCATAATTTTGACACTTTGTCGTTTTCTTCACTTTTATGCTCCAAAAACGTCCAAAATGCTTCCTTTTCCAGATTTCTTCTCCAAAGTACCTAAAATGACAAAAGGAACGATTTAGGGCAATATTTGATCAAATAAATACGATTTAGGGCTTAAATGACCCCCTAAAAGCGGTACACTTTTCGCTTCATCAAATACCCTTACACTTGAGATTTGCTTGTCCTCAAGCAAATGCGCTTTTATTCTAATCAAAATACAAGTTAGGGGTCATTTAATGCTAATATAAAAGTAATTACAACAAACAGTCGTTCCACTTTAATCATAATAAGCACGGAGATTACATACTAGCACCTCACAAGTAGTGTTTAGATACTCACATCTCTCAGGTGTCATCAAAATAAATCTCATAAATGAAAACGGATAATATCTCTCACTACCTGTCATAGCAAATAGATTACCATAGGCTTGGGAAAGGATCGAAAACCTCCTCCACTAGGCGTAAGCACCTAAGATAAACTATCAAAGAGGGCTTTTAAATGGGTTATAACGTGAGGTGTAGGGATATGATAAACACGGTTTTGTTGGATAAGGGATATTTTACTGGTGGCGAGTTAAAGATCTTGATTAATTACATGTACAATATGGCGTTGCTAAGCCAAGATTAGACTCGAATTAAGCTAAAAACAAAATAACAAAAACATAAGACAAACATAAAATGAAACGGGATGGTAGTCCGTATGTTTTTTCTATTTTTCTTTTTCTCATTTTTTTGTATTTTTCTTGATTTTTTGTTTTTTTTTTCATACACTCTTGCCCTACCATCCAAAATAATACATCATAGGGGCGTTGCATTCCCCTTACACTTGAACTTTTACATAACTTTACAAATGCTATTCTAATGACTCGAATTAAGATAATCGAAACACTTGGAGTACTTTTAAAATACTTAGCACATATGGGGGTAATAAATGATGTTCTTCCCCATTACTCCATTACACTAATACTTTACCCATGAGTCCCAATCGTCCCAAAACAATATGTACTAGGGTATGACTCGACTTAGCAACCATGTAATCAATTAGATAATTAACTTGGGTTAAAACAAATGTTGTCACAATAATGCACTAAAAATGAGTGCATACAAGGTGGGCTAAGGCGATTTGGGTGTACATTTAAGTGGGGTGTAACAAATTCTTCCTTTAAGTAAAATTCTTAAAGGTCGAAACGAAAAGATAGGCTCTGAGGGGTGTACTAGGGGTATCGTGTACTAAAAATGAGTACAACGCAAAGGGTGTGGGAGAATTACTTGACCAATGTAGCCAATGTAATTATAACAAAAACACAGGTGTAAAACAATGGGTTAATCCTAATGCCTCTTATCATGTAGTAAATCTAACTACACGAATGTAGTCTCACTTGTGGCCTCGGAATGGTCCTAACGCAAGTTCTAGAATCTAAGTGCTACCGGTACACACATCATAGCATAAATGCTTTTCCTACCAATTCTAGGGGCGAACCTCACATATTTGGGGGTGGAAAATTTTTTAGTGGTACGGTTTTTGTGCTAGTCATATAACTCCTATCCGTGAGACGCCCATTAAGATCAAAGTTTCACTCCTATATGTTGTAAAAAAATTTAAATTTGGCACTAAAATTGCCCTAACAGGTATTTCTCTCAGTTTTATTACACATTTACTATTAAACAAACAAAAATCAAGCGTAATAGCATTCTCTAAAGTATCGTATTTTACCCCCCCCCCTTACACTTAAGATGAACATTGTCCCCAATGTTCAAATAACAAGATGTAAAAGTAAATAAGGTAAAAGAATGAAATCAAATACTCCCCTGATTCGCTCGGTGGATAAAGAAGTAACATGGTTAGATCTTCTTCCAAGAGAATGTAGAAGCTCGAAGACTAAAGCATCGCCAAAAGCTTGATTCCACATACATCTCCTTGTCCAAAATAACCTGTTAAACCTGAGAAAACAAACACGAAGACCTGCATAACATCGGCGGGATAAATCTATATATAAGGATATAATGCTTGTGGAATGATAATTTTGCAGATTCCTGGAGATTATAAATTAGAGATTTAATAAAAACTTTTTATGAAAACAAAACTTTCAAAAATTTCAGAAAATTAAAACCTGACGCCGTCAGGTTGTAAAGCCTGACGCCGTCAGAAATGATCTGACAGAATTCTCATGTTAAGTTTCCGGAAAATTTCTGGAAAAACCTTTACCTTACTTCCTGGAAATCCTGCAAAATATCATTATGACTCGATACAAGCATTTGACTCAAACAAATACTAATATGTATGTTAATTTATTATTATTACGATTCATGTTCATTTGTGTTCTAATAAACTGATTTGGATTCCCCTTACACTTATCTTTTGCAAAATACCTTTATATGTAGTTAAGACGAAGTTAAAAACAAGATAAAGCATTTTCACAATTTAGTTTTGAACAAGAATCAATAATAATAAAAATTAAACACACATACGGAAACAAATAAAATCCAACAAACAGATAAATAAACACACAAAGCAAATAAAGCTTGGGTTGCCTCCCAAGAAGCGCTTTTCTTTATTAACGAGTCTTGTAGCTAGACTCAAAGTTAGGCTTATCTAGTGTCGCTTATGCTCACGTATCCGAGTGTGAGCCATCTAATTGTTGCCTCATCTTTCTTGTATTCATCATTCAGCTCCAGACATCCATGATAATATCTCTTATTTTTCTCATGTGGATATTTGAGCCCCTTCCTCTTATCATTCTCACTTAACAAGTCAATAGGCACAATTCTATTGCAAGATTCAATGGAGTAGTTCTTAAACCTAGGATGTGATCGGGGCATTTGGTAAACAAAATCTTCATCCCCATCCGAGAATGTAATTAACCCGTCCACAAGTTTTTCGTCAAGGTTGGTCAACCTTTTGAAGGGTTCTCCAAAAATGACTTGGGTTAATTTGTTATCAATAAATTCTCCTAAGTTCTCCATAAGTTCTCCATAAAATCCACCAAATACACAAAACTTCCAACGAATACGTGTAGTGGCTTAATCCTAGCAACAATGTTATCTCCTTGATATTCTAGCTCATCTACCATGATTTTATTATAATTAGCGCGAGAGATAATGTTCATAGGCAAAGATGAGTTAAGATAAGCATAAAAATCATGATAACCAATCTTACACGGAAATTGCATGTTAAAGAGGCTATCCTTTTCGATCTTAGTCCTAGGGTCAACATACTTAAAGGGATCAATTTCCTCTTTTCCCCATTCCTCGTTAACTACTTCTCCATTACCAGCATCCTCATCGGAGTCTGAGTCGTAAAATGGACTAACATAGTTATTCTCACGGTCAGAATCCTCCATCTCAGAATTGTTACCAAAGTGGTGGTCGGGTGAAAGGTTGTTGTTTTCTACGATGGGGGCGGGAACGGGTAGTTGGAAATTTGCACGGCGGAAAATACGAATAACAGGGATCAAGCGATCACTATTACTCATGAGGTAGGTGGAAGGTGTCACAAACAAAAGCACAAAGAAATAAGATAGACTAAAGGAAATCTAGAAAAAGAAAATAAAAATCTCACTAGAAAGGAATCTAGTGAGTAGACCTAATAAAATAAAAATTCAACCTAAACAATAACTATTCCCCGGCAGCGGCGCCAAAAACTTGATGCGTGGTTTTGCAACCTTACAACAGGTTTTACCTCTCGAGGGATCTCAAGAGGCTTACAACCCCACCAGGCAGTGTACCTGACCGATGTAGTATAGTGTAGTGGTAAGTACGGGGGATTGATCGTTCTCCACAGGGAATAGTGTTCGTTAGGTATGAAAAACTACTTTAGTAGGTCTAAGGGTGAGGGAAGATTCTTTTTGTATTTTTATAATTTTTTATGAAAGCAAGTAAAATATCGGGTTTTGAAGGAGTGGGCGGAATTAGTTGCTAGTCAACTAACCCAAATAACTACAAATGCAAATAAAATAAAATACTGAAAATGAAAAGAGTTGTGAAATTTATGTGGAGAGAAATGTGTTTACTTAAATTTCCTTACTCCCTAACTATCTTTTACCGGTTGATTAGTGTGTATTAATTGCGTGGATGACGGGTGTATTCCTTAATACCAATCGTGGGGTGGCGTACGTACTTCCCCAACTCTACAAGCTCCTACTTCACTCCTATGTCGAGCCGGCTAGGAAGCTCCTAACATGGGATCACTAGAATTCGCTCATGCATTAAATACAACCATAAAAACCTTAGTACGCATTGGTTCATGTTTCTTAAGACGTTCAAGCAAGTTACCGAATAGGAAGTTAGCCAGTTTTCTTAAACCTAACATCGATGAACAATCATCCAATACAATTAATAACACACTAATAACCAATAATCAATAGCTAGGTTTCATTAGATCTAAGCAAACACAAGATAAATCTAGCCTAGCATGTTAATCAAAAGACAAGAACAATATATAATCAAACAACACATAGACATATTGATTGATTAAACAATTACTTATCTTCAATTAAACATGGGAGATCCAAGGGTATGAAAACCCTTAAAAATGGCAGAAATTCGTCTTTAGGGTTTCTCCTCACAAAGTTGCACACTAATGACAAAAAATTGCAAAACTATATATAGAGTTTAAGGGCTGACGGCGTCACGTTATAGATCATGACGCTGTCACCTCGCCGTGTCTAGGGTTCCCGGATGGCCTTCCTGACGCCGTCCCTCTTTAGACCTCCAAAATCCGCTCTGGCTTATCAAAGCTTGACGCCGTCAGAATATGGCTTGACGCCGTCCCTCTTTAGCTTAAACCGTGACGACCTTGATCACTTCAAAGGGTGACGCCGTCAGACTTTCCATTGTAAAATTCTCTGGCTTATCATGAGTAATTTTCATATCCACCTTTTTTGCCAAGCCGTGACGCTGTCAAGAGTAATACTTGACGCCGTCAAAGGTACTTTCCAGCATAATTTTGAGACTTTGTCGTTTTCTTCACTTTTATGCTCCAAAAACGTCCAAAATGCTTCCTTTTCCAGATTTCTTCTCCAAAGTACCTAAAATGACAAAAGGAATGATTTAGGGCAATATTTGATCAAATAAATACGATTTAGGGCTTAAATGACCCCCTAAAAGCGGTACACTTTTCGCTTCATCAAATACCCTTACACTTGAGATTTGCTTGTCCTCAAGCAAATGCGCTTTTATTCTAATCAAAATACAAGTTAGGGGTCATTTAATGCTAATATAAAAGTAATTACAACAAACAGTCGTTCCACTTTAATTATAATAAGCACGGAGATTACATACTAGCACCTCACAAGTAGTGTTTAGATACTCACATCTCTCAGGTGTCATCAAAATAAATCTCATAAATGAAAACGGATAATATCTCTCACTACATGTCATAGCAAATAGATTACCATAGGGTTGGGAAAGGATCGAAAACCTCCTCCACTAGGCGTAAGCACCTAAGATAAACTATCAAAGAGGGCTTTTAAATAGGTTATAACGTGAGGTGTAGGGATATGATAAACACGGTTTTGTTGGATAAGGGATATTTTACTGGTGGCGAGTTAAAGATCTTGATTAATTACATGTAAAATATGGCGTTGCTAAGCCAAGATTAGACTCGACTTAAGCTAAAAACAAAATAACAAAAACATAAGACAAACATAAAATGAAACGGGATGGTAGTCCGTATGTTTTTTCTATTTTTCTTTTTCTCATTTTTTTGTATTTTTCTTGATTTTTTTTTTATTTTTTTTTTCATACACTCTTGCCCTACCATCCAAAATAATACATCATAGGGGCGTTGCATTCCCCTTACACTTGAACTTTTACATAACTTTACAAATGCTATTCTAATGACTCGAATTAAGATAATCGGAACACTTGGAGTACTTTTAAAATACTTAGCACATATGGGGGTAATAAATGATGTTCTTCCCCATTACTCCATTACACTAATACTTTACCCATGAGTCCCAATCGTCCCAAAACAATATCTACAAGGATATGACTCGACTTAGCAACCATGTAATCAATTAGATAATTAACTTGGGTTAAAACAAATGTTGTCACAATAATGCACTAAAAATGAGTGCATACAAGGTGGGCTAAGGCGATTTGGGTGTACATTTAAGTGGGGTGTAACAAATTCTTCCTTTAAGTAAAATGCTTAAAGGTCGAAACGAAAAGATAGGCTCTGAGGGGTGTACTAGGGGTATCGTGTACTAAAAATGAGTACAACGCAAAGGGTGTGGGAGAATTATTTGACCAATGTAGCCAATGTAATTATAACAAAAACACAGGTGTAAAACAATGGGTTAATCCTAATGCCTCTTATCATGTAGTAAATCTAACTACACGAATGTAGTCTCACTTGTGGCCTCGGAATGGTCCTAACGCAAGTTCTAGAGTCTAAGTGCTACCGGTACACACATCATAGCATAAATGCTTTTCCTACCAATTCTAGGGGCGAACCTCACATATTTGGGGGTGGAAAATTTTTTAGTGGTACGGTTTTTGTGCTAGTCATATAACTCCTATCCGTGAGACGCCCATTAAGATCAAAGTTTCACTCCTATATGTTGTAAAAAAATTTAAATTTGGCACTAAAATTGCCCTGACAGGTATTTCTCTCAGTTTTATTACACATTTACTATTAAACAAACAAAAATCAAGCGTAATAGCATTCTCTAAAGTATCGTATTTTACCCCCCCCCCCCCTTACACTTAAGATGAACATTGTCCCCAATGTTCAAATAACAAGATGTAAAAGTAAATAAGGTAAAAGAATGAAATCAAATACTCCCCTGATTCGCTCGGTGGATAAAGAAGTAACATGGTTAGATCTTCTTCCAAGAGAATGTAGAAGCTCCAAGACTAAAGCATCGCCAAAAGCTTGATTCCACATACATCTCCTTGTCCAAAATAACATGTTAAACCTGAGAAAACAAACACGAAGACCTGCATAACATCGGCGGGATAAATTGATCCGTGTGTGAGTATATACAAATAAATATAGTATCGTGCACACGTGATACTTTGGGAAATGACAAGTCAAACCTTAGGAAAAGTCAAACTTGCAAAACCCGTGAATGTGATGTGTGTGATACCGGGCAAGTGATTTCCCGGATCGTTTCCCAACGAGATGTGAATGGGCTATTTTGGGAAGCTTTGGATTAGAGTGATTGATGATTTAGATTGCTTTTGATTTTGCTTTATTTAACAATTCTAAATAACAAATTAAAACAGATATGCACAATAAAATCAAACGCGAATTAATTAACTTAAAAACGCGCAACGAAAAATCTAAAAAGGACTAAAAAGTAAAATTTATGAAATTTAAAACCTAAAAATGTAAAATTACTAAAAACTTATTTTAAAACTTAAATTCTATTTTTTTTTACACTTTTTATTTAATTATTTCTAATTATTAATTATTTAATAACTAATTAAACTAATTTAAATTATAAAAATACTAAATGAGCAAAGAAAAATCTAAAACTTTTTCTAAAAATATTATTAAGTAAATAGAAGCTAAGAAAATTATAAAAATGAAAATTACTTAATTAAAATTTAAAAAGATAAATTCTATTAAATAGAAGCTATCACTATATTTCTATTTTTGATTTTTTCTTAAGAACTAAAAATGTAATTATATTTTTCCTAGATTACAAATGACAAAAGAAAATTATGAAAATTAAAATTGTATTTTTCTGATTAATATTCTATTTATTATGATTTAAATACTATTTTAAACTAATTAAAAAGATTAAAAATACCAAAACTATTCAGAAAATTATGAAAATTTACAGATAAATCTAAAATATTAATCTAATCCTAAGAAAAATTTAAAAAGTGAAAATTAAGCACTGGAACTGCTTAATGGCTTAAAACAGCTTATATAGAAGTGCTTATTGATAAGCACTTCTGACCAAAGTTGACCAAACTTATACCAAATGAGTTTTAGACTCAAATAAAATAAGCTGAGATAAGGCCAATAAGATCACAGAAGCATAGATATGGACTCAAACAGATGATATAAGCACTAAGGAAAAAGCAATAAGCTAGCAGAATAAGCTAATGGACAAAAACTCAGTGGAAACAGCAACTTAAGGTATAAATGAACTATTATGAACCACAAAACACAGATACTGAACAACCAAACACAGTTGCAGCCTTAAAACTAAAACAGATTCATGTTTGAACTACCCACTAAGACAGGCCAAATAAGCAGTGCTAATAAGCTGAGAATGGTGAGCTTATGGGGGCAAACAATCTACTAACCAACTGAGATGCTAAATTAACCAAAAGACTAGATTCTAAACCCAATTATCTCAATTAAAAGCTACCTAGAAACTAGAACAAGAACTGATGTGCAGGGCATCTATGGGTCCAAACAGGCCACTCGGAACCAAATTTCCAATAAGCAGATAAGTTTCAAAGCTGAAATTTCTTGTTGAATATGTTTCACAAGCTACCAAACTCCACAAATCCACTTTTCAAAAGTATTTCCAATAAAAATTAAACCCTACAGATGCTCTCAAAATTGTGACCAAAACCTGATTTTAAACCTTTTTGACTTTTTGATTTCAATGCAACTTTGACTAAACTGAATTTTGATTGATCTAATCTCACTAGTTATGATATATCAAGCTGTAATGGAGTAAGATTAAGCTACCTAAGCTACTTTTGATTCAACAATTGAGATTATGCTCACTGATTTTACTAACAGTTAACTACTATTGATTTTGAAAAGCTAATTTTGACTTACACTAAATATACTACTGATTAAATGCAATATTTATCTATATTATGCCTTAAGTAAACTGGTTATGCAGTTGAAACAGCCAAATAACTTCAAACGACTACTATTACCAACAGATCCAAACACTACTTAAAATCCTATCCACACTATGAAACTATGATAGAAACAACAAACCACCAATTAACTGTTTCTTACAGCTAAGATAACACTAATAGAAGCAAAATCAACAAACAATTACAATTAGAACCAACAGAAACTCAGAATCACAGGTTGTGCATTAGTTAAGCAAAAAGTGAAAACAGAACTTACATAAGCATCACATCTCAGCATGAAAAGAGATGTTTCACTTAGCTTGCCTATCTTTAGATAGGCCTATTGCTTCCAAACCTCCAATAGAACTATCAATTATCACCAGGATTCAATATCTTCACCACAGTTGACTTTTGTTGATTGTTTTTTATATTTTTGATTTTCTATTACTAATCCAAGTTTTAAGGTCTCTAAAAGCTTAAATAAGCTTTATGGGAGCTTAAGTGAGCTTGTGGAACATTTGTAACAACAAAAGAGTTTATCCCATAATTTTGCAAAAACTTGAAATTCTTAATGAAACTGAAGAAGGTACAAAAAAAACTTGAAATTATAAACTGAAAACTTTATATTAACTTAAGGTTAACAGGTTACAAGCTAAAATTATGACTAGGAATGCTAAGTTACATAAATTCGACATTAATGAAAATAAGCTAAAACTACACACCGCCTTCATAGCATCCTCCTTCCTTAAATACTTGAAAATTAGGGTTTGTAGAGGTGCCTTTGACTTTTCCCAGCAGTAAAATTGGCCTTTGGATGCACAACTTTTAATCTTGGCCATTGCTTGGTTTTGGCGCCAAAATGGTTATGATAACCATAGTCTGTTTTTGCGTGTGCCAGGGTGTTATAATGTTGGACTGGGGTGATTAGGAGTGTAGGGGTTATGATTGAGGAAGGTTTAGTGGGACGTGATGATGAGAATAGCATGGGTTGCAGGGGGGTCACGGGGTGGAAGGAGGTATAAACCATGGGTGAGTTATTTAACTAGTGGGGTTAAGGGGTGGGGTTAATATAACGGGTTTATTATTTAAGTGGGAGTGGGCCGGGTTGATAATGCGCTGGAAATGGTGTTGGGTTATTAGTTGTAAATTAGGTCCGTTTGGTTTGTAAAGTATTACAAGGACCATAGTTGTAAATTGCTGAAACTTTGAGGACCCATCTTGCACATCTTCCAAAATACACCAAGGGTAAATCCTGCCATGTTTCAATAATCCAGGGACCATACATGATGTTTCCAAAAAATAATATTTCCCAGGGATCATTTTTGCAAATTCTGAAAGTGCAGGGACCAAACTTGTAAATTATTTAAACTTTTCACCAAAGGACTAAATATGATAATTTATGATTTAAGAAGGACCTTTGGTGACTTTTCTTTCAAAACAAATGCTTAGGGACTAATTTTGACAAGTTTTGAAACTTGAGGGATTGAAACTGCCAATTTTGCAAACTTTGTTCGTTTTTCAACTGTTTTTAAACATTTTGCATTTAAAACATATAAAACACAATCCCTGGGATATTTTCAGTATTTTGCTGCATTTCTGAGTGTTTTTGAATGTTTTGGCAGTTCAGATAAGACAAAAATGATGAGTATTTAGACACTCATCAATCCCCCACACTAAACTATTGCTAGTCCCTAGCAATCTTTTATGAAGTTTTTAATGGATTTTTCTCTTTAACAAAAGCCATCACTTCTGGAGTAGCCAATTGTTTTAGTTCAAGTAAGAACCTTGGTACAATGATGACCAAATGATTTTGAGCAAACCATCAGCTGTCAACGGTTTTGATTTGTCTTTACCAGAAGCCGTTTGCTTCTGGACTAGCCAACTCTTAGATAAATTATCAATATTATCTTTGGTGAGCTGATTACCAATTATGGAATTCCAAAGCCTTTACCACAAGCCATAACCTTGCGGGCTAGCCAACTCTTCACTTTTAAGGATATGGTGAGTCGAAAACCATACAATTTTTGGCAAATTGCAAGCCATCAACGGATTTGAGACATCTTTACCAAGAGCCGTTTGCTCCTGGATTAGCCAATCCTTATGTGGGTTAGACATGGCGGACTGATAACCATTTATTGCGTTCTAAGTGAGAGAAATTTTTTTTTAAATTTTGGCTAAAATGGGGGTACTAGATGGTACATTTGATTAAATTCGCTAGAATTCCCCCCCACACTTAGAACTGAATATTGCCCTCAATATTCAAAGTACCGATTGTTAAACCAACACTTAGAACGTGAAAGGGAAATACTAATAGCCATTTATTTTATATACACACACTTTTTTTTCTTTTCTTTTTTTTTTTTTTGAAAATTCCATATATACAACATGTGGGGCATCTCCCCCACACTAGGGTGGTAGAAAATAGAAAGAAGTCAGAAATATGGGTGAAAACCCATATGGTGCTTGAGTTTTTGATCACCGAGTCACTAGCTTGACTCGATCCCCGCATTCATTGGTTCTTGGGGAAAGTTTGAAGATCCGGGACAACCATGGGTGGTATGTCCTCTCCAAAGTAATGTTTCAACCGATGGCCATTCACTTTAAAGTTAGGTCCGTCAGCTTGAGACAACTCAACGGTACCATATGGATAAACTTTTGTGATAGTGAATGGACCAGACCAACGGGATTTGAGTTTTCTCGAGAAGATCTTCAATCTTGAATTGAAAAGAAGGACTCGATCACCAACGTTAAAAACGCGGTTCTTGATTTTAGAGTCATGGAGCTTCTTTGTTTTTTCCTTGTAGATCAAAGAGTTCTCATATGCTTGATCACGAAGTTCATTCAATTCATTTATTTGAACTTTCCGGTGATCACCCGCTGTCTGAAGGTCAAAGTTTGCATGCTTGAGGGCCCAGTAGGCTTTGTGCTCAAGCTCAATCCGCAGATGGCACGCCTTTCCGTACACAAGCTTGTATGGAGTACACCCGATGGGTGTTTTGTAAGCTGTACGAAAGGCCCAGAGTGCGTCATCTAGCTTATCCGACCAAGATGCACGATTTTCTCCTACGGTCCTTTCTAAGATTCTTTTAATTCCTCGATTGGTAACTTCCACTTGCCCACTTGTTTGGGGGTGATACGCGGTAGAAAGACGGTGTGTAACACCATACTTTTGCATGACTTTATCAAACTTGTCATTGCAGAAATGCGTACCACGATCACTGATAATAGCACGTGGAGTTCCAAAACGAGCAAAAAGAGATTTCAAAAATTTCACAACAACTCGGGCATCATTTGTGGGTAAAGCTTTCGCTTCAACCCATTTTGACAAATAGTCAACAGCCACGAGAATGTATTTGTTTCCTCGAGATGATGGAAATGGCCCCATAAAGTCAATGCCCCATATGTCAAAGATTTCACAAACTTGAATGACATTTTGTGGCATTTCATTTCTTTGTGAAATATTTCCGTAACGTTGACAATCGTCACAAGCTTTGACTATTTCCTGGGCATCCTTGTAAATTGTGGGCCAATAGAAACCGGAATCAAACACCTTTTTGGCGGTGTAGTTGGGATTATGATGTCCCCCAGTAGGTCCAGAATGGCAAGCCTTGAGAATATCGATGGCTTCCTGACCATAAACACACCGCCGGATGACTTGATCCGCACAGATTTTAAACAGGTAGGGGTCGTGCCAGAAATAATGTTTGACATCCTTGAAGAACTTATTCTTCTGTTGGGACGACATCCCTTTCACAACAAAGTTACCCGCATGGTAGTTTGCAAAGTCGGCAAACCATGGGGTAGTAGAATCTCCACGAAAAGCAACCGCACTGAGTGTCTCGAGAGGAAATGTTTCATTTATTTCCTTTTTCTCGAAAACATCTTGGTGTGGGTTCTCTAATCGGGATAGATGATCAGCAGCTAGGTTCTCAGCTCCTTTTTTATCACGTATGGTGATATCAAATTCTTGCAGGAGGAGAACCCAACGGAGCAATCTCGGCTTTGCATCTTGTTTTGCAAAGAGATATTTGAGAGCCGAGTGATCCGTATACACTACGCATTTGGTCAAGATTAAGTATGGCCGAAATTTCTCAAAGGCATACACCACAGCCAACAATTCTTTTTCTGTAGTGGTGTAATGATTTTGAGCTTCAGTCATAGTTTTACTTGCGTAGTGGATAGGCTGAAAATGTTTGGCTTTACGTTGCCCCAGGACTGCACCGATAGCAAAATCACTTGCATCGCACATGAGTTCAAACGGCAAGTCCCAGTCGGGGGCAACTAAAATGGGTGCTTCAGTAAGCTTTTTCTTTAGAGTTTGAAGAGCTTCAACGCACTTAGGAGAAAAGATAAAAGGAGCATCCTTTTCAAGGAGATGAGTCATAGGCCGGGCGATTTTAGAAAAATCTTGTATGAATCTACGATAGAAACCGGCATGACCCAAAAAACTCCGAATACCTTTGACGGTAGTGGGATGAGGTAATTTACTGATGACATCAACTTTAGATCTGTCAACCTCAATCCCACTCTTGGAAATCTTATGGCCGAGGACAATGCCCTCTTTGACCATAAAGTGACTCTTCTCCCAATTTAGACAAAGATTGGTGTCTTTACACCTTTTCAACATGTTTTCTAAATTGGAGAGACATGCTTGGAACGAATCCCCAATGACCGAGAAGTCATCCATAAAGACCTCCATTGTTTTACCGATCATGTCGGTGAATATGGCCATCATGCACCTTTGGAATGTGCCCGGGGCATTACATAAGCCAAAAGGCATACGTTTATAGGCAAAAGTTCCATAAGGGCATGTAAAGGTAGTCTTTTCTTGATCTTGCGGATCAATGGGAATTTGAAAGTAACCCGAGAAACCATCTAGGAAACAATAGTACTCGTTTCCCGCTAATCTCTCAAGCATCTGGTCCATGAAGGGTAGAGGAAAATGGTCTTTACGGGTGGCATCATTTAACTTGCGATAGTCAATGCAGACACGCCACCCCGTAACCAATCGAGTTGGAATCAACTCATTTTCTTCATTTGTGACAACAGTAATGCCACCCTTTTTAGGAACGCAATGAATGGGACTAACCCAAGGACTATCCGAGATAGGGTAAATCAATCCGGCATCAAGAAGTTTGAGAACCTCTTGTTTGATAACCTCATGAATTTTAGGATTCACCCTTCTTTGATGTTGAACTGCCGGTTTAAAGTCATCCTCCATTAAAATCTTGTGAGTACAAAATTCAGGGTTAATACCCTTGATGTCGGAGAGCTTCCAAGCAATTGCTTGCTTGTGTGACTTCAAAACTTTTATGAGAGCAGTCTTTTCATCCTCACTCAAATCTTTAGCAATTATGACGGGTAATTTATCATTACCCTCCAAAAATGCATACTCGAGATGAGGTGGTAAGTCTTTGAGTTCGACCTCAGGAAATTCATCGTTTTTCTCAACCGATTTGATTTCCTCATTATGAAGTTTTTGTGGAAGAACAGGAGGAAGAGAGGGATCTTCATTTAACATCTTCTCAATGAGAAGGATATCCCCCTCCAGGTCAATCTCTTGGTTATCAATTCCATCGGGAACTGAATCACTTTTGAGAAAGGCCTCAATTTCCTCTAAGATGAAGTCACTTCCCTCAAACGGAGTAAGAGAAGGAGAAGAATTGGCGATTATAGGTTCAGAAGATGGAGTGGGATCACCACTCGAAGAATTATGAACATAACCAAGAACTTCTTGAGAGTACTCCTCTGAAGCAACATCAATGACATCTATTCGGTTAACCGATTCAGAGTCATAATTTGAGGAGTACCTCGAAGTTTGATCGAGGTTAAAAGTGACTGCTTCATTATCAACACGAAGAGTTATTTTCACTTCGAAAACATCAATTAGAGCACGGCCCGTCCTTAGGAATCCTCTTCCAAGAATGAGAGGAACCCTTGGATCAGCATCGAATTCAACAACAACGAAGTCAGCCGGAAAATGGAACTTTCCTACTTTCACGAATACATCTTCGGCAATGCCGAGTGGACGAGTGATAGAACGATTTGCAAGCTCAAAAGTCATGCAGGTAGGAGTAAGTCCAGGAAGAGAAAGTTTCTTCCATACTGAATTAGGCATCAGGTTAATGCTAGCACCAAGATCGGCCAAGGCGAAGCATTCACCCATTCCTGGAAAAACATACGGGATGAGAAATTTTCCAGGATCTCCAAGCTTCTCGGGAAGCTTCTTTAAAATTGCTGCAGAGCAATTCTCGTTTAAAGGAGTTTTTGCCATTTCGTATAATTTTTCCTTGTTGCTTAACAAGTTCTTGATCATTGATGCAAATTTGGGCATCATGATGATAGCATCCGCAAGGCTTATGTCAAAGTGCAAATCTTGAAAGATTTGATAGAACTTGTCCATTTGGTGACTAGCCTTTTCACGGAGCTTTTGCTCATTAAGTCGTGATGGATAAGGTATTGAAGGTTTGGATTTAGGGATCTCAACGGGAGTTTCAGCAGATTCAAAGACAACTCCAGGTTTGAGTTTGGTTTTTGGGACATCCTGAGGATGGACGTGTGCGGTACTTTGTGGGCTAGTAATTTGCACTTTGTCCTTTGTAGCCTCAGGTTCACGTTCCACTACCTTAGGAAGAGAAGAAACGGTAGTAGGAATCTCGGGTCCATCATAAGCTTTGCCACTGCGTGTGGTGATAGCTTTAAGTTCACCCTTTGGGTTGACCACAGTATTACCAGGGAGACCTCCCGAGGTAGAAGGTGGAGTGAGATGGCTTATGAGACTAGAAAGCATATTCTCGATGTTGTTTTGAGAATGTTCCATTTTGTTGTTTGTAGCCCTAAGCTCACTCTTCAGCTCATTACCCTGCTTGGTTATTGAAGATTGTAAATCATTCCTCAAAGTGAAGATTTGATTTTGCATTGCCTTCAGTTTGGTATCATTAACCTTGATATAGTTATTGAGTTCACTTGAAGGCGGTTCTTGGTAATGAGGAGCTGAATACCCTTGATTATCCCTTTGGGGTAGGTATTGATTGTTCTGATTGTTCGGGGCATGAAATTGATTTTGCATGTTTTGCCCTCTTTGCTGATTAGGATTAAACCTATTTGGATTGTTGGGTTGAGGAAATCCGGGTGGTCCATTTTGAGGACGGTAGTTTGGGTCCACTTGAGGACGGTATTGGTTACCTCCTTGGTTGGAACTACCGGCTACTGCATTAATTTCAAATGTACCATCGGTGGCAGTACAATTATAATATGCATGTGGGCCACCACAAGTGACACAAACTTCTACCTTTTTGATTTCGGCAGGTTGAGAAGTTTGCGGAGAAGAGGGAGAGGAAACTTTCTGTGTGGTGAGAACCAAGGATTTTATAACCTTCGTGAGTTCGTCAAGTCTAGCATCGGTGCTAGACTGACCCACGGATGATGAGGTAGAAGGACCAACACTCATTTGGGAAACAACCGGTTTGCTTCGTGGAGTGCGGACCTTAGACTTGTTCTCAATGATTGCTAAAGCATCCCTTGTGGTTCGATTCAAGAAATTTCCTCCAGCGGAGGAATTGAGAGATTCTTGATCAGCTGAGCTCACACCATTGTAGAAAGTGTCGAGTTGCATCAACTCAGAGAAACCATGATGCGGACATTTGCGAAGCATTTCTTTATAACGATCCCATGCCTCACTAAATGATTCATCGAATTTTTGTGTAAATTTCATGATTTCGTTTTTAAGATTCGTGGTTTTGGAAGGAGGAAAGAATTCATTCACGAACTTCTTAACCAAATCTTCCCATGTTACAATCGATCGAGGGGTTTGTTTATCAAGCCAAATCCGGGCAGCCCCCTCGATGGAAAATGGGAAAAGAAGAAGTTTGATTGCCTCTTCAGGGACATTTTTGCATTTGATGGTAGACGTGATTTTGTTAAACCATCGAATGTGATCTTGAGGATCGTCCCTTTCAAAACCATAGAATTGACGTGAGGTTACAAGATTTATTAACCCCGTCTTGAGTTCAAAATTCTCGGCCACGATGGCCGGAACAACGATAGCATCTCCGTAACCCTCGATGGGTGCTTGGAGAAGCTCATTCATAGTCGGCTCAGCCGCCATGAGAACAGGAATAGCACGAACTTCGGGTTCGACTATTGAAGAAGAACATCTACGTCTACGACCTCGCCTTCGAGGAATGTTGCCAAGCTCACGTAACGGGCTCGTAGACCTAGAAGAACGCGTGCGCATGCACTAGAACACAACTCTAAGAAGCCTCAGAGTTGATAGAATTATGAAAAAGGAAGGAAGATTCTTTTTATTTTTTTTTGAAAAGTGAAAATGAAAACAAATCCAATTAAAACAAGATCGAGAGAAAACACAAGTGAACTTAAACCAATAATCACAAGATGAATGGCTTCTTTGAAAAAGGTACACCACTCACAAGGATACAAAGGCAAGTTTTAATCTTTAGTTTGGGAACTTATTATGGTCGTACCCCCAGTTAGGTAGTACTCTGTCTTGGTTCTCGATGGTAATTTTTTATTGTTATTTATTATTAACAAAGAAAACGGAAAATGTTTTTGGGTTTTTAATTTTTATATGATAATATATATAGAAAAGAAAAGAAAAATATTTTTGTTTTTTATATTGTTTTTGGGAAATAGGAACTTCTTGAAAGAAGGATCTCGAATCACTAATCGCTTGAACTTAACACAATAGTCGCAGCACACCTCCCCGGCAGCGGCGCCAAAATTTGATCCGTGTGTGAGTATATATAAATAAATATAGTATCGTGCACACGTGATACTTTGGGAAATGACAAGTCAAACCTTAGGAAAAGTCAAACTTGCAAAACCCGTGAATGTGATGTGTGTGATACCGGGCAAGTGATTACCCGGATCGTTTCCCAACGAGATGTGAATGGGCTATTGTGGGAAGCTTTGGATTAGAGTGATTGATGATTTAGATTGCTTTTGATTTTGCTTTATTTAACAATTCTAAATAACAAATTAAAACAGATATGCACAATAAAATCAAACGCGAATTAATTAACTTAAAAACGCGCAACGAAAAATCTAAAAAGGACTAAAAAGTAAAATTTATGAAATTTAAAACCTAAAAATGTAAAATTACTAAAAACTTATTTTAAAACTTAAATTCTATTTTTTTTTACACTTTTTATTTAATTATTTCTAATTATTAATTATTTAATAACTAATTAAACTAATTTAAATTATAAAAATACTAAATGAGCAAAGAAAAATCTAAAACTTTTTCTAAAAATATTATTAAGTAAATAGAAGCTAAGAAAATTATAAAAATGAAAATTACTTAATTAAAATTTAAAAAGATAAATTCTATTAAATAGAAGCTATCACTATATTTCTATTTTTGATTTTTTCTTAAGAACTAAAAATGTAATTATATTTTTCCTAGATTACAAATGACAAAAGAAAATTATGAAAATTAAAATTGTATTTTTCTGATTAATATTCTATTTATTATGATTTAAATACTATTTTAAACTAATTAAAAAGATTAAAAATACCAAAACTATTCAGAAAATTATGAAAATTTACAGATAAATCTAAAATATTAATCTAATCCTAAGAAAAATTTAAAAAGTGAAAATTAAGCACTGGAACTGCTTAATGGCTTAAAACAGCTTATATAGAAGTGCTTATTGATAAGCACTTCTGACCAAAGTTGACCAAACTTATACCAAATGAGTTTTAGACTCAAATAAAATAAGCTGAGATAAGGCCAATAAGATCACAGAAGCATAGATATGGACTCAAACAGATGATATAAGCACTAAGGAAAAAGCAATAAGCTAGCAGAATAAGCTAATGGACAAAAACTCAGTGGAAACAGCAACTTAAGGTATAAATGAACTATTATGAACCACAAAACACAGATAATGAACAACCAAACACAGTTGCAGCCTTAAAACTAAAACAGATTCATGTTTGAACTACCCACTAAGACAGGCCAAATAAGCAGTGCTAATAAGCTGAGAATGGTGAGCTTATGGGGGCAAACAATCTACTAACCAACTGAGATGCTAAATTAACCAAAAGACTAGATTCTAAACCTAATTTTCTCAATTAAAAGCTACCTAGAAACTAGAACAAGAACTGATGTGCAGGGCATCTATGGGTCCAAACAGGCCACTCGGAACCAAATTTCCAATAAGCAGATAAGTTTCAAAGCTGAAATTTCTTGTTGAATATGTTTCACAAGCTACCAAACTCCACAAATCCACTTTTCAAAAGTATTTCCAATAAAAATTAAACCCTACAGATGCTCTCAAAATTGTGACCAAAACCTGATTTTAAACCTTTTTGACTTTTTGATTTCAATGCAACTTTGACTAAACTGAATTTTGATTGATCTAATCTCACTAGTTATGATATATCAAGCTGTAATGGAGTAAGATTAAGCTACCTAAGCTACTTTTGATTCAACAATTGAGATTATGCTCACTGATTTTACTAACAGTTAACTACTATTGATTTTGAAAAGCTAATTTTGACTTACACTAAATATACTATTGATTAAATGCAATATTTATCTATATTATGCCTTAAGTAAACTGGTTATGTAGTTGAAACAGCCAAATAACTTCAAACGACTACTATTACCAACAGATCCAAACACTACTTAAAATCCTATCCACATTATGAAACTATGATAGAAACAACAAACCACCAATTAACTGTTTCTTACAGCTAAGATAACACTAATAGAAGCAAAATCAACAAACAATTACAATTAGAACCAACAGAAACTCAGAATCACAGGTTGTGCATTAGTTAAGCAAAAAGTGAAAACAGAACTTACATAAGCATCACATCTCAGCATGAAAAGAGATGTTTCACTTAGCTTGCCTATCTTTAGATAGGCCTATTGCTTCCAAACCTCCAATAGAACTATCAATTATCACCAGGATTCAATATCTTCACCACAGTTGACTTTTGTTGACTGTTTTTTATATTTTTGATTTTCTATTACTAATCCAAGTTTTAAGGTCTCTAAAAGCTTAAATAAGCTTTATGGGAGCTTAAGTGAGCTTGTGGAACATTTGTAACAACAAAAGAGTTTATCCCATAATTTTGCAAAAACTTGAAATTCTTAATGAAACTGAAGAAGGTACAAAAAAAACTTGAAATTATAAACTGAAAACTTTATATTAACTTAAGGTTAACAGGTTACAAGCTAAAATTATGACTAGGAATGCTAAGTTACATAAATTCGACATTAATGAAAATAAGCTAAAACTACACACCGCCTTCATAGCATCCTCCTTCCTTAAATACTTGAAAATTAGGGTTTGTAGAGGTGCCTTTGACTTTTCCCAGCAGTAAAATTGGCCTTTGGATGCACAACTTTTAATCTTGGCCATTGCTTGGTTTTGGCGCCAAAATGGTTATGATAACCATAGTCTGTTTTTGCGTGTGCCAGGGTGTTATAATGTTGGACTGGGGTGATTAGGAGTGTAGGGGTTATGATTGAGGAAGGTTTAGTGGGACGTGATGATGAGAATAGCATGGGTTGCAGGGGGGTCACGGGGTGGAAGGAGGTATAAACCATGGGTGAGTTATTTAACTAGTGGGGTTAAGGGGTGGGGTTAATATAACGGGTTTATTATTTAAGTGGGAGTGGGCCGGGTTGATAATGGGCTGGAAATGGTGTTGGGTTATTAGTTGTAAATTAGGTCCGTTTGGTTTGTAAAGTATTACAAGGACCATAGTTGTAAATTGCTGAAACTTTGAGGACCCATCTTGCACATCTTCCAAAATACACCAAGGGTAAATCCTGCCATGTTTCAATAATCCAGGGACCATACATGATGTTTCCAAAAATAATATTTCCCAGGGATCATTTTTGCAAATTCTGAAAGTGCAGGGACCAAACTTGTAAATTATTTAAACTTTTCACCAAAGGACTAAATATGATAATTTATGATTTAAAAAGGACCTTTGGTGACTTTTCTTTCAAAACAAATGCTTAGGGACTAATTTTGACAAGTTTTGAAACTTGAGGGATTGAAACTGCCAATTTTGCAAACTTTGTTCGTTTTTCAACTGTTTTTAAACATTTTGCATTTAAAACATATAAAACACAATCCCTGGGATATTTTCAGTATTTTGCTGCATTTCTGAGTGTTTTTGAATGTTTTGGCAGTTCAGATAAGACAAAAATGATGAGTATTTAGACACTCATCAATCCCCCACACTAAACTATTGCTAGTCCCTAGCAATCTTTTATGAAGTTTTTAATGGATTTTTCTCTTTAACAAAAGCCATCACTTCTGGAGTAGCCAATTGTTTTAGTTCAAGTAAAAACCTTGGTACAATGATGACCAAATGATTTTGAGCAAACCATCAGCTGTCAACGGTTTTGATTTGTCTTTACCAGAAGCCGTTTGCTTCTGGACTAGCCAACTCTTAGATAAATTATCAATATTATCTTTGGTGAGCTGATTACCAATTATGGAATTCCAAAGCCTTTACCACAAGCCATAACCTTGCGGGCTAGCCAACTCTTCACTTTTAAGGATATGGTGAGTCGAAAACCATACAATTTTCGGCAAATTGCAAGCCATAAACGGATTTGAGACATCTTTACCAAGAGCTGTTTGCTCCTGGATTAGCCAATCCTTATGTGGGTTAGACATGGCGGACTGATAACCATTTATTGCGTTCTAAGTGAGAGAAAAAAAATTTAAAATTTTGGCTAAAATGGGGGTACTAGATGGTACATTTGACTAAATTCGCTAGAATTCCCCCCCACACTTAGAACTAAATATTGCTCTCAATATTCAAAGTACCGGTTGTTAAACCAACACATAGAACGTGAAAGGGAAATACTAATAGCCATTTATTTTATATACACACACTTTTTTTTTTTTTTTTTTTTTTTTTTTTTTTTTTTTTTTTTTTTTTTTTGAAAATTCCATATATACAACATGTGGGGCATCTTCCCCACACTAGGGTGGTAGAAAATAGAAAGAAGTCAGAAATATGGGTGAAAACCCATATGGTGCTTGAGTTTTTGATCACCGAGTCACTAGCTTGACTCGATCCCCGCATTCATTGGTTCTTGGGGAAAGTTTGAAGATCCGGGACAACCATGGGTGGTATGTCCTCTCCAAAGTAATGTTTCAACCGATGGCCATTCACTTTAAAGTTAGGTCCGTCAGCTTGAGATAACTCAACGGTACCATATGGATAAACTTTTGTGATAGTGAATGGACCAGACCAACGGGATTTGAGTTTTCCCGAGAAGATCTTCAATCTTGAATTGAAAAGAAGGACTCGATCACCAACGTTAAAAACGCGGTTCTTGATTTTAGAGTCATGGAGCTTCTTTGTTTTTTCCTTGTAGATCAAAGAGTTCTCATATGCTTGATCACGAAGTTCATTCAATTCATTTATTTGAACTTTCCGGTGATCACCCGCTGTCTGAAGGTCAAAGTTTGCATGCTTGAGGGCCCAGTAGGCTTTGTGCTCAAGCTCAATCGGCAGATGACACGCCTTTCCGTACACAAGCTTGTATGGAGTACACCTGATGGGTGTTTTGTAAGCTGTACGAAAGGCCCAGAGTGCGTCATCTAGCTTATCCGACCAAGATGCACGATTTTCTCCTACGGTCCTTTCTAAGATTCTTTTAATTCCTCGATTGGTAACTTCCACTTGCCCACTTGTTTGGGGGTGATACGCGGTAGAAAGATGGTGTGTAACACCATACTTTTGCATGACTTTATCAAACTTGTCATTGCAGAAATGCGTACCACGATCACTGATAATAGCACGTGGAGTTCCAAAACGAGCAAAAAGAGATTTCAAAAATTTCACAACAACTCGGGCATCATTTGTGGGTAAAGCTTTCGCTTCAACCCATTTTGACAAATAGTCAACAGCCACGAGAATGTATTTGTTTCCTCGAGATGATGGAAATGGCCCCATAAAGTCAATGCCCCATATGTCAAAGATTTCACAAACTTGAATGACATTTTGTGGCATTTCATTTCTTTGTGAAATATTTCCGTAACGTTGACAATCGTCACAAGCTTTGACTATTTCCTGGGCATCCTTGTAAATTGTGGGCCAATAGAAACCGGAATCAAACACCTTTTTGGCGGTGTAGTTGGGATTATGATGTCCCCCAGTAGGTCCAGAATGGCAAGCCTTGAGAATATCGATGGCTTCCTGACCATAAACACACCGCCGGATGACTTGATCCGCACAGATTTTAAACAGGTAGGGGTCGTCCCAGAAATAATGTTTGACATCCTTGAAGAACTTATTCTTCTGTTGGGACGACATCCCTTTCACAACAAAGTTACCCGCATGGTAGTTTGCAAAGTCGGCAAACCATGGGGTAGTAGAATCTCCACGAAAAGCAACCGCACTGAGTGTCTCTAGAGGAAATGTTTCATTTATTTCCTTTTTCTCGAAAACATCTTGGTGTGGGTTCTCTAATCGGGATAGATGATCAGCAGCTAGGTTCTCAGCTCCTTTTTTATCACGTATGGTGATATCAAATTCTTGCAGGAGGAGAACCCAACGGAGCAATCTCGGCTTTGCATCTTGTTTTGCAAAGAGATATTTGAGAGCCGAGTGATCCGTATACACTACGCATTTGGTCAAGATTAAGTATGGCCGAAATTTCTCAAAGGCATACACCACAGCCAACAATTCTTTTTCTGTAGTGGTGTAATGAGTTTGAGCTTCAGTCATAGTTTTACTTGCGTAGTGGATAGGCTGAAAATGTTTGGCTTTACGTTGCCCCAGGACTGCAAATGGTGTTGGGCCGGGTTGATAATGGGCTGGAAATGGTGTTGGGTTATTAGTTGTAAATTAGGTCCGTTTGGTTTGTAAAGTATTACAAGGACCATAGTTGTAAATTGCTGAAACTTTGAGGACCCATCTTGCACATCTTCCAAAATACACCAAGGGTAAATCCTGCCATGTTTCAATAATCCAGGGACCATACATGATGTTTCCAAAAAATAATATTTCCCAGGGATCATTTTTGCAAATTCTGAAAGTGCAGGGACCAAACTTGTAAATTATTTAAACTTTTCACCAAAGGACTAAATATGATAATTTATGATTTAAAAAGGACCTTTGGTGACTTTTCTTTCAAAACAAATGCTTAGGGACTAATTTTGACAAGTTTTGAAACTTGAGGGATTGAAACTGCCAATTTTGCAAACTTTGTTCGTTTTTCAACTGTTTTTAAACATTTTGCATTTAAAACATATAAAACACAATCCCTGGGATATTTTCAGTATTTTGCTGCATTTCTGAGTGTTTTTGAATGTTTTGGCAGTTCAGAGAAGACAAAAATGATGAGTATTTAGACACTCATCATAAATCTATATATAAGGATATAATGCTTGTGGAATGATAATTTTGCAGATTCCTGGAGATTATAAGTTATAGATTTAATAAAAACTTTTTATGAAAACAAAACTTTCAAAAATTTCAGAAAATTAAAACCTGACGCCGTCAGAAATGATCTGACGGAATTCTCATGTTAAGTTTCCGGAAAATTTCTGGAAAAACCTTTACCTTACTTCCTGGAAATCCTGCAAAATATCGTTATGACTCGATACAAGCATTTGAATCAAACAAATACTAATATGTATGTTAATTTATTATTATTACGATTCATGTTCATTTGTGTTCTAATAAACTGATTTGGATTCCCCTTACACTTATCTTTTGCAAAATACCTTTATATGTAGTTAAGACGAAGTTAAAAACAAGATAAAGCATTTTCACAATTTAGTTTTGAACAAGAATCAATAATAATAAAAATTAAACACACATACGGAAACAAATAAAATCCAACAAACAAATAAATAAACACACAAAGCAAATAAAGATTGGGTTGCCTCCCAAGAAGCGCTTTTCTTTATTAACGAGTCTTGTAGCTAGACTCAAGTTAGGCTTATCTAGTGCCGCTTATGCTCACGTACCCGAGTGTGAGCCATCTAATTGTTGCCTCATCTTTCTTGTACTCATCATTCAGCTCCAGACATCCATGATAATATCTCTTATTTTTCTCATGTGGATATTTGAGCCCCTTTCTTTTATCATTCTCACTTAACAAGTCAATAGGCACAAGTCTATTGCAAGATTCAATGGACAAGTTCTTAAACCTAGGATGTGATCGGGGCATTTGGTAAACAAAATCTTCATCCCCATCCGAGAATGTAATTAACCGGTCCACAAGTTTTTCGTCAAGGTTGGTCAACCTTTTGAAGGGTTCTCCAAAAATGACTTGGGTTAATTTGTTATCAATAAATTCTCCTAAATTCTCCATAACCATAAAATCCACCAAATACACAAAGCTTCCTACGAATACGTGTAGTGGCTTAATCCTAGCAACAACATTATCTCCTTGATATTCAAGCTCATCTACCATGATTTTATTATAATTAGCGCGAGAGATAATGTTCATAGGCAAAGATGAGTTAAGATAAGCATGAAAATCATGATAACCAATCTTACACGGAAATTGCATGTTAAAGAGGCTATCCTTTTCGATCTTAGTCCTAGGGTCAACATACTTAAAGGGATCAATTTCCTCTTTTCCCCATTCCTCGTTAACTACTTCTCCATTACCAGCATCCTCATCGGAGTCTGAGTCGTAAAATGGACTAACATAGTTATTCTCACGGTCAGAATCCTCCATCTCAGAATTGTTACCAAAGTGGTGGTCGGGTGAAAGGTTGTTGTTTTCTACGATGGGGGCGGGAACGGGCAGTTGGAAATTTGCACGGCGGAAAATACGAATAACAGGGATCAAGCGATCACTATTACTCATGAGGTAGGTGGAAGGTGTCACAAAAAAAAGCACAAAGAAATAAGATAGACTAAAGGAAATCTAGAAAAAGAAAATAAAAATCTCACTAGAAAGGAATCTAGTGAGTAGACCTAATAAAATAAAAATTCAACCTAAACAATAACTATTCCCCGGCAGCGGCGCCAAAAACTTGATGCGTGGTTTTGCAACCTTGCAACAGGTTTTACCTCTCGAGGGATCTCAAGAGGCTTACAACCCCACCAGGCAGTGTACCTGACCGATGTAGTATAGTGTAGTGGTAAGTACGGGGGATTGATCGTTCTCCACAGCGAATAGTGTTCGTTAGGTATGAAAAACTACTTTAGTAGGTCTAAGGGTGAGGGAAGATTCTTTTTGTATTTTTATAATTTTTTATGAAAGCAAGTAAAATATCGGGTTTTGAAGGAGTGGGCGGAATTAGTTGCTATTCAACTAACCCAAATAACTACAAATGCAAATAAAATAAAATACTGAAAATGAAAAGAGTTGTGAAACTTATGTGGAGAGAAATGTGTTTACTTAGATTTCCTTACTCCCTAACTATCTTTTACCGGTTGATTAGTGTGTATTAATTGCGTGGATGACGGGTGTATTCCTTAATACCAATCGTGGGGTGGCGTACGTACTTCCCCAACTCTACAAGCTCCTACTTCACTCCTATGTCGAGCCGGCTAGGAAGCTCCTAACATGGGATCACTAGAATTCGCTAATGCATTAAATACAACCATAAAAACCTTAGTACGCATTGGTTCATGTTTCTTAAGACGTTCAAGCAAGTTACCGAATAGGAAGTTAGCCAGTTTTCTTAAGCCTAACATCGATGAACAATCATCCAATACAATTAATAACACACTAATAACCAATAATCAATAGCTAGGTTTCATTAGATCTAAGCAAACACAAGATAAATCTAGCCTAGCATGTTAATCAAAAGACAAGAACAATATATAATCAAACAACACATAGACATATTGATTGATTAAACAATTACTTATCTTCAATTAAACATGGGAGATCCAAGGGTATGAAAACCCTTAAAAATGGCAGAAATTCATCTTTAGGGTTTCTCCTCACAAAGTTGCACACTAATGACAAAAAATTGCAAAACTATATATAGAGTTTAAGGGCTGACGGCGTCACGTTATAGATCCTGACGCCGTCACCTCGCCGTGTCTAGGGTTCCCGGATGGCCTTCCTGACGCCGTCCCTCTTTAGACCTCCAAAATCCGCTCTGGCTTATCAAAGCTTGACGCCGTCAGAATATGGCTTGACGCTGTCCCTCTTTAGCTTAAACCGTGACGACCTTGATCACTTCAAAGGGTGACGCCGTCAGACTTTCCATTGTAAAATTCTCTGGCTTATCATGAGTAATTTTCATATCCACCTTTTTTGCCAAGCCGTGACGCCGTCAAGAGTAATACTTGACGCCGTCAAAGGTACTTTCCAGCATAATTTTGAGACTTTGTCGTTTTCTTCACTTTTATGCTCCAAAAACGTCCAAAATGCTTCCTTTTCCAGATTTCTTCTCCAAAGTACCTAAAATGACAAAAGGAACGATTTAGGGCAATATTTGATCAAATAAATACGATTTAGGTCTTAAATGACCCCCTAAAAGCGGTACACTTTTCGCTTCATCATTGTGCAATTGAGATTAAACGAATGAATGATTAACTATAAAAATCCTAGACAACTGTTTAGGATACATTTTCATAAGTTTAATCTAAGGTTTACTTGAGGACAAGTAAAGTTCAAGTGTGGGAATATTTGATGACATCAAATAACGACATATTATTAGCATCATTTATCCTATGTTTATTGCTTGTTTTATATTACTTTTTATGAGATTTGATACTTTATCGCTTACTTTTGTAAATCTCAGTTATTATCAAGCAATTGGAGAAAGTTATGGAAAAAGACGTATTTTGGAGCAAAAACAAAGATATTAAAGAATGCCTACTGATCAGATACTCAATACGGCGTATAAACGTTTAAGTACAAAGGATATGGGTGAAATCCCATATCTCAGCCCGTTACATAGGCACTTACATGAATAAACACAAAGTCCCTTAGGACACTAACAAATAACCACTATATAAGAGTGACACACCACTCTTATAACTAATAAATGAACATA
This sequence comes from Artemisia tridentata subsp. tridentata, assembly GCA_021014915.2. Classification (NCBI taxonomy): domain Eukaryota; kingdom Viridiplantae; phylum Streptophyta; class Magnoliopsida; order Asterales; family Asteraceae; genus Artemisia; species Artemisia tridentata. The sequence continues at coordinate 116,471,218 of CP139503.1, forward strand.
AAAACTACAACGACTATAAGATAACAAATTAGATAAAGCACTTGATTCTCAAAAGTCGTCGTAGATGTCCATAACCTAAAACGATGCAGCTTCATCCATGGTAGTACTAGAGCAGCACCAATCCACACCAAACAACTACACCGAACTTCCATTGATCCAAAAGGACCAAACCAATACTACGACTTGATCCAATACCTCATCTGCTACAAGTTTTAACGAAATAAAACTCTAGCTAAGAATAAAACTTACATGAATGACTAACATGGTCAAATACGGGATAGGACAAAAATAAACTAAGTAGTTCCAATACCCACATAAAGATCCATGAAAGCCACACTTACACCAATGGTAGGAGACAGTAGCATCAGCAAGCATGATACGAAGCAGACCCTACTATCTGTTGACATAAATAATGCCTAAAAACATTATCAATATTTATTCATATCTCTATGTTTTGATGATCACAAAATGTAAACTCATTAAAACATAAACTTATAAAACAAACGAGTACTTAGTTGTAAATATTCACTTCTACAACTAAAATCACTTAAGGTATGAATGAACTAATGCTTAATGCATTATATGATCAAAGGAACATTTTCTTAAACACTAGATTTTTTATAAAATGTCAAAAACATTTTATATCTTTTAGTAAAACATTTTTGGTAATAAATAAAAAGGTTTAATTCATTATAAATTTATGAATTCAAATTTTCAACCAAAATCAGTAAAAATGTTCCAGAAAAACCTTCCCCACAAAAGGACAAAACTGGGCAACGGCTAGGGAGGGCGGCCCCCTTAATTATACAAGGCGGCCCCCTTAATTTTAAGGGGACCGCCCCCCTATTTAAGGGGGCCGGCCACGCTCCAGTAGCTTCCAGCTGTCCAGTTTTTCTGCCTATAAATACCAGCCTTCCCCTGGATTTTTACTTACCTTTTGCACACTAAAACTTTCTGTTCTAAACTCTTTCTAATCCTTGTAAATTCTTTCTAAAAACCTTTGATCATATCTTGTTAAGCTTTGGTTTCCAAGTGATCCAAGCTTCCTCCATTCAAGTGCAAGAGAAGAATACTCCTTCAACAACTAGAGAAGTATTGCAACTTAGTTACCTAAGTTGTTTGTGTCATCATTCATTTGTATATAAGTTGTGTACATTTGTTAGATAGTTGTGTGAATAATTGTTTGGGATAGGTTAGTGTGTAAGTAGAGAAGTTGTGTTGTTAAGGTGTGTAAGTAGTGAAGGTGTGAAGAAGTAGAAGTGTACATAGGTTGTGCTAAGTTGTGAAGTCATAGTGAAGAAGTCGTGAAGAAATCGTGAAGAAGTCGTGAAGAAAAAGGTGTGATTAAGTCGTGTATAAGTTGTGAGATTGGTTCTAGCTACGATTAGAACCCGACATCTAGCTTTGTGTCGGTAAGCCGGTGTAAGCTAAAGTTGTGTAAGGTTTTCTCCGCCATAAGGGAGCTTGTTGACATAGTGTTGTGAACTCTCGAGTTAGGTGCTCGGGGAGTGGAGTAGGGCAAGGAAGGTGTCCTTGTAGCCGAACCACTATAAATCTCTTATCTCTCGGTTAGATCTTTCCATCTCTATCTTTCATTTCATATTTATTACCTTACTTGCATTGTTTACTTATATTTACTTATATTTGTTCATATTGTTCAAGAGTTGAGTTCACATAAATTCGAATCTAAGTTTTTAAAAGTAAACAAAGTTTTCATAATAAAAATTAAAAAGACGTAAAACTATTCAACCCCCCCTTCTAGTTTTCCACAATTGGTATCAAGAGCCACGTCAAACAAGATTTTTAAAATAAATTGTATTTTAAAACTTGAAACGATCTATGGAATCTTTAAAATATCTAGAAGGGCAATCTATGCAAAGACCACCACTATTTGAAAGTGATGGTTTTCTTTATTGGAAAAATAGATTCGAAACTTATGTGAAATCAAAGGATCTTGATCTTTGGCATGTTATTACCTATGGTGATTTTCCTCCTATTAAAAATAATCCTTTAACTAAAATAGATGAAATTGTACCTTTTGAAAAACAAAATGATGATTTGAAAAAGAAACATAGCAAAAAATAATGAGGCTAAAATGATAATTTATAATGCGTTACCACGCAAAGAGTATGAAAGAATTTTTATGTGTCAAACCGCAAAAGAAATTTGTGATTCTTTACTAATCACTCACCAAGGTAATAGTCAAGTCAAAGATAACAAAATAGATCTTCTTGTTCAACAATATGAACAATTTACAATTCCTGAAGAGGAATCTATTGATAATGCATTTGCTAAATTTAACACTATTATCACAAGTTTAAAAGCACTTGATGAGACTTTTTCTAGCAAAAATTGTGTAAGGAAATTTCTTAGGGCATTACATCCAAAATGGCGCGCGAAGGTCACGGCTATTGAAGAGTCAAAGAACTTGATGACGTTATCACTTGATGAACTTTGATGAACTCAAATAAGTACATTTTATTACCATCATTTATCCTATTAATTTGACTTGTTTTATTATATTATGTATGATGATTGATACTTAATCGTTTACTTTTGTAATTCTCAGTTGAAAACAAGCATTTGGTGAAACTTGGCAATTTTGGACTAATTATGGAGCAAAACATGCAAGAAGTTAAGAGTCTACTGAAATGGACAAGATCAAGACTAATCTGCTCCAGATGCGCCGCATCTTGCTTATCACATACGGCGCATCGCTATCAAGATCTCACCAGATACGATCCAAGATACAAGAGGACATACGCCGCATCCAAAGATGAAGATACGCCGCATCTTCTGGCGGTGTACGAATATTCCTGAATATTATAATCTTGGACCCCACGCGAAGTTAAGTAAATGCGCCGCATCTACTTACTAGATGCGCCGTATCTTACCCTCAGACAGAAACTATAAATACCCCAAGACCAGACAAATTCGATGTGACATATTATATACGAAGACCGAAGTACAGAAACCTAGGACGAATTCAGTCAAGGCAGCAGCACAAGACACACTCAAATCAAAGATACAAGAGCTGTAAGAAGGTGCTGCATGTGTTTAATTCATTAAGTAGTTTTGTTTTATTGTGTTAGTAAACTTTAATTCATCAAGATTGGTGGCTTGTGTAATGTGACAACGGAAAGATTGCACTCCCTTAAAACTGCTTTCTCATTAATTAAAGTTTATATGTTGATGTCTTTGGTGACTTTTATTAGTGCATTGATAACCTCTGTGTCTAGCTGAGCGTTAATCGGGTCGCCATGCCTCTGCCCTCGCCTGTTTATTAGATCGCCTATGCATTCTATGGTCTGTAGAAAAGTAGGAGAAAGATAAATAGGATAGTCATAAGTAATCATTAAGGGTTTACTCGCCGATAAGATTAGAACCAACGAGAAAGGACTTAATCTCGGTGCGTTGCATTGAACTATACACTTCATATAACACTAGCAATAAAACAAGTGACAAACTACTTATCATAAGGACAGCCTTCTTATTTTCTAAAGTATTTATCTGTGTACGTGTGTGCTACTTGCTGATTCGTGCCTATTGGTTTAGTTTATTATTTAATTGCAACCAAATCGTGCCAGTCTCTCAGGCTGAACCCCCCTTGCGTTAGATTAGGTTGTATAGCTAACTTAATATATTAAAATACTGATTAGAATAACTAGATAATACGTTCCACTCTTAGTGATCGACACTCTACTTACCATTATATTCATACTGACCGGGTACACTGCTCGTTAAGTGTGTGTGTTATTGATAAGTCGGCTAAATATAAATTTAAAACTTGAGTAGGCATTAAAACTGCTAAACCGCAACGACACATCGCACGCATCAAGTTTTTGGCGCCGCTGCCGGGGAGTGAATTGTTATTATCTGTTAATTTGATTAGTATTTTAATTAGGTTTTAATTTTTTTATCTAACTGCTAATTTTGTTGTGTATTAGTTTAATTTGCATTCATTGTACTATTTTGCATATTTTCTGTTTTTGTGTGTTATTTGTTTGTTTTCTTTGTGTTTATTTTCGTGTGTTTTTATTTGTTTTTATTTTTCGTATTTTTTGTGTTCTGCTATCGTTGTACTGAGCTAAATCGAACGATACGGCGCATCTGATTTCTCAGATACGGCGTATTGCGTTCAATTTTTATAAAATACAACGCGTTTAAATAATTCGATACGACGCATCTTTTCCCCAAGATACGGCGTATCTGTTTTTGATAAAAAAAATTTTCTAAACGTTAACGCCATACGACGCATCTGCTTCAGCAGATACGGCGTATCTATTATTTTAATTAAAAACAGTTTTCGAATTATTAAACAGATACGGCGTATCGATTTTTATCGATACGGCGCATCTTCTGAATCAAAAATCTTATATTTTGAAACGTAACGAAGATACGGCGCATTAACCTTTGTTAATACGACGAATATAATTTGATAAATATTGTTGATTTTTGATATTTACTTTGATTGGTCCGCTACTCTCGTTTGCAAGTTGTTTATTTTCAGGATAAATGATGACTCGAGCATCACCATGAAAGATTACATTCTGAACCAAACCGAGAGAAGCTAGCTGGAGTGATCATACATAAGACAACGAGTGTGGAGGAAAACTCAATACTGGTAACATTAAACGTCCTGAATTCTTGAAATAGAACTCCAGGTAACCTCAACGATAATTCAACCAGCCCAAAGGAAAGTTCTCTACAATATAATCTCAATTTTATTATCCATATAATACATCTGTAATCTTAATTTTGTATGCTTAAAAACGATATTTGTTCCTAACCTCGGAATAAATCCTTATCCTCTAAACTATAAGATTACAATTGTTAATAAAACGTTTATACCTATTGCTCTTATTTTGAATTCATCTATATCGTATGGTGTAACCGTTTTTACCCCAATTTGATGAATAAAGAATCGTGTTGCGGAGGCCAAGGTACGTTCCTCATCTAAATTTCGTTCACTAACATAGCGATACGGCGGATCTAAACTTCCCATACGCCGTATCTCTGACCATCTAGGATTCATTGACTAGTCAACGAAATTAAATAGATACGGCGCATCCCAATTTTTCAATACGGCGCATCTTTTTGCCCTATAAATACGACGGGAATGCGCCGGATCTAAAGTCTTTACCACAAAAACTCACACAGTTAAGAACTATACACACAGTAAAAGTTATACTCTAATTCCGATCATTTTTTCTTAAATCCACCTTTAATCCGATCTATAATCTTTCTCCTAATCATCAAATTAAGGTAATTATTCCATTTCGATTTAATCTTGGTTAATACGAAAATTAGGGTTTATGTGATTAATTTGATTTGTGCTTAAATGATATAGAGATATGATTAGGACTTGTATTAGATGATCTTCCCCCTATTTAACTTGCGTAAATCATCGAATTTCTAGCCTAGTTTGATTTGACCGAAAATTTGCTAAATGAATTCGATTTTGAATATTTAGCGGGAAGGTGGATTAGTAAAATGTAATGAGCTATTAGAACTGATATAAGGGGTATATGATACTGTGATATTTAGTGGTAGTTTACGTCACGGATACGGATTCTTGAAAAGCATGCCTGATCCCCTTTATTTATACTGATATGCTTTTAGATGCGGCGCATCTAGGTTGATTGATGCGGCGTAACGACATATTTCCAAATTAATAAAAACTTAAGATACGCCGTATTACTTAATCTAGATACGACGCATCTACATACGCCGTATCTCATCTCTTACTCCGCATCTCTTATATTTCGTGCAGATACGCCGCACTGATTAAATCAGATGCGCCGTATCTACATCACTTACAGACTGCTTACTAACTTTGAAAATTTATCTCAGATGGCATTACCAGAAGTTGAACAAAGACATCAGTGGTTACGCTTCGAGAATATGGGACTAACCCCTGGCACCTTGGAGGATTACTTACGGAGACTTGAGTCGATTTACTTTAGGAGGATATTCAGGGTACAGGTTTTGGATTTTGATGATGTGGGATTGATTGGGGCTGGGCATGCTGCTGAGAGTTTACAGCATAGGATGGAGATGGTAGTTACTGGAGATGATGAGGAGGTGGTGTTCAGATCTAGTGCTTGGGAGAGATTGTTCAGGATTGACGAGCCCTTGGTACGGGAGCTCATGATGGAGTTTTTTAGTACATTTTACTACAGAGAGACGGATACTGATTTGGATATTGCTGACACCCTTGTGTTTAGACTGGGTGGGGTGTCGAGGCAGATGTCTATGAGACAATTCATTTTGGCCATGGGTTTGCATACGGTTGAGGAGCTTGAGTCAGATGGGTTTGACAGATATTGGGATGATAGTTTGAGAGCGGTCCCTGACAGAGGATTATTCAGTGATTACTGGGACAGGATTTCTTCGGGGGTGATATCACTACTTCCACCCCCTCTTACACTTTGATTAGGGAGCCGATGAGGAGGCTGTGCCACCGTTTGATAGCACTTACCATTGCTGGGAGGGGTCAGTCACCTGAGAAGGTGACCACTCTGGACCTCTTCCTCCTTAGGAGCATGGATGAGGGGTTGTCAGTGAACATCCCCCACTTTTTGGCACACTACCTCCACCGGTCGGCCGCAGGGAGAGATAGGAGGAGCCATATGACTGGCGGGCATTTTGTTTCTAGGCTGGCCCGCCATTTTGGAGTGATTGGAGCAGAGATTCCAGCGGGGCTGGAGGTTGTGGTGACCCGTCTCCCAGTTATTGACAGGGATTATTTGGTTAGACTTGGGATCTGTCAGTTGGCTATGGGAGAGTACGTTTGGGTAGCATTAGGGCCCGCCAGAGCTGCAGGACCAGAGGCGGAGCAGGGAGGCCCTCAGGGACCTCCGGCTGCTGCTCCAGCCCATCAGGAGGAGCCGCAGGCACCAGTACCCCCACCAGTCCCTGTACGCACCATGGGTCAGAGAGTTAACGCAGTCGAGGGAGAGCTGAGAGCCTTGAGAGGCATTGTTGATGGTATGAGGAGGGACTCAGAGTGGCTGGTTATGAGTGTGAGCAGACTTTTGGAGCAGCAGGGTATTACCCACACCCGTTCAGATGGTACTCATGTTGCGGGAGTGACACGTGCATATGCTCGCAGAGTCCGGCCTAGGACCGATGATGCCAGCACCTCAGGGACCCACCCACATGACCACACTGACCCTTGATCTCCTGATTCCACGTGTTATTTGACATTGTTCCATGCACATTATTATTATTCTTTTTGGATTGTACTAATCGATATTCTCATTTATGCATTTGATGTTTCAGTTTATATTTCTTAATGTGCTTGACGAAGACTGGCATTAAGTTCAGCATGAGAGTACGAGAGGACGTGAGAGATAAACGGTGGAATGAGCCATATTACAACAGACTGCCAACAGTCTGTTTGGTAAATACATGCGCCGCATCTAGTAAAACGGATGCGACGCATCCTATCCTATATTTTATCTTATTCCGTATTTATTCCAGGCTCGATACGGCGTATCTTCCTCTATAAGATACGGCGTATCGACTGACCTGATGAAGTTATGGAGCAATTGCCAAATGCACACACTTATGTGTGTATCAAATCAATGATCGATATTGAAGAGCTGAACGTGAGTCTAACTTGAAGACTCTGGAATAAAGACAAGTGCTGACCGGGAGACAACCCGGATTTTTCTTTTTATTATTCTGTTTTTGTGTCGAGTCAGTCAGGCCGCAGAGGATACGGCGCATCTCAATTCTGAGATGCGACGCATCTCCTACAATGGTCATATCTTATTTTATTTTATTTTTCTGCATTTTTTTTATTTTCGACTTTAAAACTTTTTATCAGTTTATTTTAATGCGGCGCATCCCTGGTTAAGGATGCGGCGCATCTTCTATTCTGATCCGTATTTATTTCAGGCTCGATACGGCGTATCTTCTTCCATAAGATACGGCGCATCGACTGACCTGATGATTTCCATTTTAATTTTTATGTTTTATTTTATCTAACTACTAATGTATTATGCAAGTTTGAACCTTTCTTACCTTAGGTGTGTTTTGAAGCCTTGGTGGTATTATAGATTCCTGCATTTCCTGTGGAAACATCGAATATGAAGCTTAAACGTTCTAATCCACAAGAAAGATGATTTTTGCTCTAATACAAATGGAGGATCATACCGAGCAAATCTCAGGGGAGTTTTTCTGTTCTAATTCTTTTATTTTCCAGTTTTTAACCTTTTATACAAACAACGAGGACGTTGTTTAACTTAAGTGGGGGGATTGGAGAATTAGAACACTTAACACTTACTTGTCCTAAACTTTTCAAAATATGCTTAAAATGTGCTTAATATATAAAAATTTAAAATTTTTAGCATGTTTTTGTTTAAAGTCTAAGTTGCATAGCTGCACACATGACGTTATTTTCAAAAATTGTGATTTTTCAAAATTCACAAATCTATGAGTGTGCCGGTGACTTGTAAACTTTAGAACTTGGCTTGTATACTATTCGAGACCACCATAATGAGTATTATTTATATAATTGGAATGACTTGTCTAAATTGGTAAATTTCTAGGATTACACCCAAAAAGCCTTTATATGTTATGTGTTATTAGCTAACTACACTGGTTAGTTAACCCCCGTATAAACCCTTTTGTTACTCTCATTTTTAGAGTAAGATACCCCTAGAAAAACACTCAGAACCATTCCTTTCGTTTCATACACCTTTGTTAAAATGTTTCGTTACACCCTTACACCTTAGCCTACCCTGTAGATTAAAATCCGTGGTTGGTTAATTGCTATAGGCAAAGTGTGTTTCCTTACATTACCTGTGTTCGCGTGCGTAATTCATTATCTATGGTTAGGTCGGGAAATTGCACAATGCGATTGGAGTGAAAGTAAATATTGTATATTTTTGAGTTTATTTTTCGTGTGTTTACTACTTTCACTATTACCGTTATTTCTGAAGTCATGAAAAGTATGGAATAATTATCCAGAATTATCATTATAGTGATGTGGTGAAATTTTACACATCTATGTTTATGTTATTAAAAAAAAAAAAAAAAAAAAAAAAAAAAATCGAAAAATAGAAAAGAAAAAAAAAAGAGAAAAAGAAAAAGTTGGATGTTTGATTTAAACCAACTTATGTAAAGTTATGTAAGTGGTCGATATCACCACTAGTTGTTATATATTTATGGATTGAAATGGGAGTTGGCAGTTATGGGAACGTCAACTAAGGTTTATTCTTTGATTAAGATCTTGTTGAGTATAATTCGTGTCTACCTAAAGCGTGTGTTTCAAGTGTTAAAGCGTGAGTTATTCAATGATATGAGTCTTATTCATGGGATGGTTGGGATAGTGATTAACCACACTTAGGATTTTAATTTATTTGTTTTGTTTATTTTTTTTATTTTTACACCAATTTATATCCCAAATATTATCCATACCCTGTATTATTCTTTATCCAACCAAACCTTTGATTTATTGAGATTAGGGATTTGAGCAATCTTAAGTATCGTAGTCGTGGATTCGGCTATGTATTTATGATTTTGTCGCCCTTTTTGATATATTATTATTGGTGAAGTTTGGACCTATCTTTAGCCTATTCGAGTTAAGGATTTGAGCAATTGCAAGTATCGTGTTCGTGGATTCGATCATGTATTTGTGATTTTGTCGCCCTTTCTGGAATTTGAGATCGATAGAGATTAAGAATAATTAACCCTTAAGCCTAAAAACCCTTTTTACCGCTTTAGACTTGTTATTCCTTGGCTTTAGTGGGGGAGATGTATATACTTGCCAAGCTTATGATAGAATATTCGTCGCGACTGGACAGTTAAACGATTAGATTTGCTTTTATCAAATTATTTTATTTTACTTCTAATTCGTTAAGTGTTTAGTGGTGTGATTATGACAAAAATGAATACATGCTTAAATATAAAAATAAATCCTAATATCTTTTAGGATACATTTTCATAAGATTAATTCTAAGGTTTACTTGGGGACAAGTAAAGTTCAAGTGGGGGGATATTTGATGAACTCAAATAAGTACATTTTATTACCATCATTTATCCTATTAATTTGACTTGTTTTATTATATTATGTATGAGGATTGATACTTAATCGTTTACTTTTGTAATTCTCAGTTGAAAACAAGCATTTGGTGAAACATGGCGATTTTGGACTAATTATGGAGCAAAACATGCAAGAAGTTAAGAGTCTACTGAAATGGACAAGATCAAGACTAATCTGCTCCAGATGCGCCGCATCTTGCTTATCACATACGGCGCATCGCTATCAAGATCTCACCAGATACGATCCAAGATACAAGAGGACATACGCCGCATCCAAAGATGAAGATACGCCGCATCTTCTGGCGGTGTATGAATATTCCTGAATATTATAATCTTGGACCCCATGCGAAGTTAAGTAAATGTGCCGCATCTACTTACTAGATGCGCCGCATCTTACCCTCAGACAGAAACTATAAATACCCCAAGACCAGACGAATTCGATGTGACATATTATATACGAAGACCGAAGTACAGAAACCTAGGACGAATTCAGTCAAGGCAGCAGCACAAGACACACTCAAATCAAAGATACAAGAGCTGTAAGAAGGTGCTGCATGTGTTTAATTCATTAAGTAGTTTTGTTTTATTGTGTTAGTAAACTTTAATTCATCAAGATTGGTGGCTTGTGTAATGTGACAACGGAAAGATTGCACTCCTTTAAAACTACTTTCTCATTAATTAAAGTTTATATGTTGATGTCTTTGGTGACTTTTATTAGTGCATTGATAACCTCTGTGTCTAGCTGAGCGTTGATCGGGTCGCCATGCCTCTGCCCTCGCCTGTTTATTAGATCGCCTATGCATTCTATGGTCTGTAGAAAAGTAGGAGAAAGATAAATAGGATAGTCATAAGTAATCATTAAGGGTTTACTCGCCGATAAGATTAGAACCAACGAGAAAGGACTTAATCTCGGTGCGTTGCATCGAACTATACACTTCATATAACACTAGCAATAAAACAAGTGACAAACTACTTATCATAAGGACAGCCCTCTTATTGTCTCAAGTATTTATCTGTGTACGTGTGTGCTACTTGCTGATTCGTGCCTATTGGTTTAGTTTATTATTTAATTGCAACCAAATCGTGCCAGTCTCTCAGGCTGAACCCCCCTTGCGTTAGATTAGGTTGTATAGCTAACTTAATATATTAAAATACTGATTAGAATAACTAGATAATACGTTCCACTCTTAGTGATCGACACTCTACTTACCATTATATTCATACTGACCGGGTACACTGCTCGTTAAGTGTGTGTGTTATTGATAAGTTGGCTAAATATAAATTTAAAACTTGAGTAGGCATTAAAACTGCTAAACCGCAACGACACATCGGACGCATCAAACTTATTGGCAACTTGAAGGTTCATGAAGAAATTATAAAGAGGGACTCAGAAACGGCCAAGAGCAAGAAAGATCAAATCAAGTCTCTCGCGCTAAAAGCCAAAAAGGAACTTAGTGATGACGATGATTCAAGTGACGATAGTGAAGACGAAGAATATGCAATGGCCGTAAGAGAATTAAAGAAATTCTTCAAGAGACGAGGAAGATTCACGAGACAACCGCGAGATGAAAGAAGATCGCTTCAAAGAAATAGAAATGATAACTACGGGAAAAGAAAGTGCTTTAGATGTGGAAGCCAAAACCATCTCATTGGCGAATGTCCAAAGCCACCGGGTTATGATTACGAAAGCGCATTTGTTAGTGGAACATGGAGCGATAGCGACAAAGATGAAGCGGACAAAGCAAAAGACGAAAAGTGCCTTGTAGCTCAAGCCACCGATGAAATATGTCTAGGGATAAATTTGGAGCCCGACGAATGGATTAAGGATAGCGGATGCTCGAAACACATGACAGGAAACCGGAAGCTATTCTCCTCCTACAAGGCATACAACGGAGGTAATGTTATTTTCGGTAGTGATTTTCGTGGAAAAATCATTGGCAAAGGTACGATCTCTCAAGACTCCCTAACTATTGAAAATGTTGAGCATGTAGATAATTTAACATATAACTTGCTTAGTATAGGACAAATATGTGATAATAAGTGTAGGGTTACTTTTACAAGTAAAGATAGCGAAATAGTTAAGGACGGAAAGGTCATAGGTAGAAGAATTAGGAAAGGTGGCGTATATGTTATGAAACTAGGAAATAAACCGGAAGATAAAATATGTCTAGCAACCTTAGATGAAAACTCTACATTGTGGCATAGAAGATTAGGTCACGCAAATATGCAACAAATACAATCCCTAGCCTCTAAAGAATTAGTTAGAAACTTGCCTAACCTAAGATATGACCAACACTTTTGCGATGCATGTAAAATAGGAAAACAACCACATGCTAGTCACAAAGCTAAGTATATAGTCTCCACTACTAGATGCCTAGAATTATTACACATGGACCTTTTTGGTCCATCCGCTGTACGGAGTTACGGAGGTAATCGTTATACCTTAGTAATTGTAGATGACTATTCACGATACACGTGGATTAGATTTTTAAGTGATAAAACCGAAGCCTTTAATAAGTTTGAAATATTTAGTAAAATGATTCAAAATAAATTAGGATGTTCTATAGTATCAATTAGGACGGACCATGGTCGGGAATTTGATAACGAAGTGCAATTCGGAAAATATTGTGATTTAAATGGGATATCTCACAATTTCTCCGCTCCTCGCACTCCACAATCAAATGGGGTAGTAGAAAGAAAGAATCGAACATTACAAGAAATGAGTAGAACAATGCTAAATGAACAATCTATCCCACAAAAATTTTGGTGCCATGCCGTAGATACATCAACATATATAATAAATAGAGTCTCAATTAGGCGAATTTTAGGAAAAACCCCATATGAGTTTTGTTCTCAATAAGAGGTAGAAAACCTAATCTAAATTACTTTAGGGTATTCGGGAGCAAATGTTTTGTTCTCAATACAAAAGATTACCTTACTAAGTTTGATCCTAAGTCGTACGAAGGAATCTTTCTAGGGTATTCACAAAATAGTAAAGCATACATAATACTTAATAAACACACTATGAAAGTAGAAGAGTCCTTAAATGTAACTTTTGATGAAACTCCACCACCACCTAAGACATTGCCCCTAGAAGATGATGACCTAGTTGAAGAAGAAGCTATTGAGGTTAGTAAAATTAAACCCTTAGGTGATGATAATGAAGATATAACACTAGGAGAAAACGAAATAGTAAATATTAAGGAATCTAAATCACACCCATTAGATAATAAATAGGAAACCTAAATCAAAGAACCCTTAGATCACAAGCTCAAGACAAAAATAACTTCTTTTGTTTCTGATGAGTGCCTATTTACTCATCATTTTATGCCCATATTAGACACAAAAATGACCAAAAACACCCAAATGGACCATATATTGTTACAAATATCCTTGGATTGTGTTTTATGTGTTTCAGGTACAAAAGGAATGAAAACGGGGCAAACATGGACAAAACCGAGCTTAATTTGGAAAAGATTTCAAAAATCGATACCGGGAAAGACATTATTTATTCGGATAAAAATCAAGCTCGAAAAATCCCAATTGACCCTTGGATTATTTTTATTTGGCAATATTGGTCCCTTGTTCAACTTTGAAAGAATGGCATATTTGGTCCCCAAGTTTCTACAATTACAAAATTGGTCCTTGTGCTAAATCCTATCCATCCTAAACCTACCAACCGGATCCTATACAATTAAACCCAACCCTTACCAGCCCATTTCACTACCATCCCAATCTCCCTTAGCTAACAATAAAAATACCGGGGTCAAACACAACAACCAGTCAACCCCATCCCTTTCCCTACCTTCTTCCTTCCCGCCAAAACAAACTCACCTTAACTGTACCTTCTCCAACATCTTTGTCCCCACTCTCCATTCCCCATATGCCTACTCCAGCAGCCCTACCACACCTCCAAAGTCAAAAAACCATGTGGTATTTCACATCCCCCTCCACCTCATCAATCCGAGGGCTAAGAAAGGATCAACGGCCAAAAATGCAAAGTTGTGGGGACCAAGAAAATCCGAAGGTCAAGGATTAAAGAAAGAAAGCACAAGCTCAGTAGAAGAAAGACCTAGCTCACTTAGTATATATAGTTAGTTGTTTCAGTAGCCAAAGATAGGTTTTAATTTAGCTTTCATTTAGGTATTTTTCTTTTTTATTTTTATTGTTTATCTTTTTAATTTCCAGTAATGTAATTTAATTTCAGTCAATGAAAATTTAATTTTTCTTGTTTTTATATTTTGGTCAACAAAAGTCAAATTCACTGTTTATCTGCACTTGCTTTAAGTTTAAACTTGATTATTCTAGCTTATATAAACTGTTGTTAGGCTATTTTTAGTTGATTGGAAGCATTTTTAGTTTTCTTAGTGCAATAGAGCATAGATAAGGTCTAATCTGAGCAATTAAGCTCTTTATGAGCCAAGGCCTTATAAGCCCTCAATCTTTGCCTCATTTCATGTCCATTTAAGTCATAGTTAGTAGTAGTAGTAATCCCTTTAAGCCTGGTTCATTTCTTTGCCCACATCAGTTCAAAAACACCATAGCAGTCCTAGTTTTTTGAGATTTTCCATTTTACAGCCTCTATTATTGATTTTTAATTCATTCATTTTAAGTTGTTTTTAGCTTAATTTTTGCACTAACGAACCTTGCCAGCTTATCTTTCCTTTACCATTTTTTTTTAGATTTTTAGGAATTTTATTTAACTGCTTTTTAATGCCTTGAATAAGGCCTTTTTGCCCTGCACACCAAGCCACATCAGCAGACCTTTATGGTCTTTGGCTGATTTTGGCTTATTTTGAGCTTATTTCTGGAACTCATTGGTTATTGTGAATTAGATTTTTTGCTTTTAGTTAGTTTGTAGCTTATTTCCTTGATTTCAGGTTTTTTTAGAAGAAGCCATTTAGCTTTTTTTCATTTTTAGCTTATCTCCCATTTTCCTAAACTGATCCAACACATAAGCTGTTTCTGAGCTTATTGTTGGATTTCTAAAAAGTTCCCAGTTTTAATATTAGCTTATTTTAACTTATAGTCTGAGTTTTAAAAAGAAAAAAAAAACAAAAAAAATGTTTGCAAAAAAATGCATAACTGGGGTTCGAACCCCAAACCTTTAGCTCACAACACCAACACCTCTACCAGTCGCCCTTGGGTCTTTTTCATTTATCTTTTGCAAAATTTAATTTATATCACCTTTTCCCTTTTAAGCTTATCCGAACCTTTTTGCTTTTTCCCAGCTTATTGAAATAAGCTGGGACCTTTTTTTATATTTTTCTTATATTCTGTTTACCTTAAAGTATTTTCACAAAAATTTCCAGATTTTTCTATTTTCGTTTAGTATTTTTAATCATTTATTTTCTTTTAATTAGTATTTAATTCGTATTTAATTACTAAAAAGTCAAAAAAATATAATTCTTTTTTTTTTCAATTTTCTTTTATCATTTAGGACGTAGGAAAATTAATTTGGTATCCTTAGGGTTAGTTTTTATAAGATTTGACGTTTTTACTCGTTTTTAGTTTTCCGGTTACGTTATTTTAGTTTTCGTTTTATTAGATATTAGTACCCAAGTGAACCTCGTTATTTCAAGCATTTTAATTCCAAACCTCATACGATATCCTCAATTTCACGCCTCGTTGGAACTACGACCCGGGTATTCACTTATCCGGTTTATTATAATTGATTGTTGTGTTAAATCGTCGCGAGTTGACTTTTCTTCGTGAGAGGTTTAGCTTGTGATCATTTTAAACCAATCAATTTTTGGCGCCGCTGCCGGGGAAGGTTGAAGCGAATTTTTAAATTCTCGTTTGTTGTTGCGTGTTTTGAAGACCCTTCTCCCGAGAAGTTATCATTTCCTTCGTAAATATTTTCTTATTAAAACCCAAAAAGATTTTCATTTCAAAATTTATTTTCCTTTTTCCCTTTGTATGTTTCAAAATGTTTCTAAAAATCAAAAAATATTCTTCTTATCCCTTCTATTCGTTTAATTCTTTATCTCACCCTCTATCCGTTTAATTCTTTTTATGTCTTCATCTTACCATTATGGTTGTGAATGGTGTGGGGGACCTCCAAATGGTGGAAATTGCCCCGGTTGTAGCATTGTAAATTCGGGAAACGGGTTTGTCTATGACCAAAATCCCTATAATGAAACAACCAATTTCCTTAACCAACCCCCGCACCATGAGATGGAAACATATTCTTGTGAATATTGTGGAGGTCCACACCAAAGTTTTGATTGTCAAGCAAGGAACACGCTTGTCTATGAGCAAGTTCCATGTAATAATCAAAATTTTGGTTATGACCGATATCCATATGATTCACCGAGTCAGTCACAACAGTTTTACTGTTGTGAATTCTGTGGAGGTCCGCATTATGAATCCGATTGTCAAATGAGGAGCCCGCTTGTCTATGAGCATGGTCCTTGTAACAATTATGATTGTTCTTATCAAAACCAACCTCCACAGTACCAAATGACTCAACCTCAGCCACTTCCTCAAGAACTTCTCCATGTTCTAAATTTAATAGAAGAAGTTAAGGATTTGGCTAATAAAATTCCCCAAGATGATCGTCATGGTAAATCTATGGAAGATTTACTCGCCGAAGAACGAGCAGCGCAAAGGCGTTCCATATTTCTCAAGGCTGCCATTCTCGATGACGATGATGAGGAAGACGACGAGGAGAGTGCTATTCCTTTGAACGATATCATTTCTCAACTCCCTCAGTCTATTGCAATCACATCATTCTTTCCAACTTTGGACTCCGAGGACTCTCTCATAATGGGGGATGAGCATATTAGCACTATTCCTGAAAAGGAATCGGACGAATTCATAAAGTCTAGTGCTGAGAACCTTATCCCAATCCCAAGTGAGTCTGAGGATACATCCGACAGTGAATGTGATTGGTCTTTTTGTGATGATTATCCTCTTGACACTTCAGAGGATTCTTCCGGGATTTTCTCTAACCCTCTTTTCAATTCAAACGATGATTTTTCCTCTAGTGATGACGAATCACTTTCTGATGAGGACGTTCTAGATGAAAGTATCGAAGTCTATTCAAACTCTCTTTTTGAATTTGATGACGAGTACTTTTCTAGCAACGTAAATCCTCTTTTTGATGAAGAGTTAGAGAACGATGAGGTCAAGGACTCTATGAGTCCTAAACTTGATGATATGACCTCAATTCTTGATCCCGAGACTAATACAGACATTCTTTCTCTGACATACATGACACTTCCCTTTGAGGATCGCCATTATATTGATATCACATATGTCGTTCGAGTTTTTCTACCTTTCTGTGCTGATAAGCTAGCTTGTCCTTTTCTTGACTCCCTCGGGAGTAAGGAAGAAGTTTTTGACCCGGGCATCTCAATTTATCATTCTTTTGAGCCGGGTGTATCTCATCGTAGTGGAACTTTCAAGTACTTCAATGTTTATCCAAACATCTTGAATGAAAGTCCTATGGAGATTTTCTCTTCCACATGCTTCCCCAAGAACAAATGAATTCGGGGTCGAGTCAAGCTAGTGACTCGGTTAACAAAAACATTAGCACCACATGGGTGACAACCCATGTTTCTGACTTCTTTTTATTTTCTGACACTAAGTGTGGGGGGTTTCCTCTACTGTGCTTTGTTTTGTGTGTTGTTTGTTCTTGTTTGCAGGTTTCCCTTAGATCGTGATGATTGATGCGCCTGTTTTCAATCCAGCCGCCCAATATCCGATCTTTTTGCTAACGTTTATCTAGGGATATCTTTTTAATCCTGTTTGTGAAAGTGAGATTTCTGTCACACACTTGGCTATTAGTATTACCTTTTTACGTTCTAAGTGTCGGCATAATAGCCGGTACTTTAAATATTGAGGGAAATATTTAATTCTAAGTGTGGGGGAGAATTCTCGCGATTTTTGTCACACATGTACCTTCTAGTGCCCTAGTACCCCCGTTTTGGCCAAAAATTTTAAAATTTTTGTAGTTTTTAGATAAGAAATTGCAATAAAAAAAGAAGTGTTTAGTCTTGATTAGGTTAGAACAAAGGGAATCCCGACTCTGCCAGAGTGTTGATCTGGCTCCTTCCTTAACGATTAGGCTAAGGTTTTACGATATGTGCAAATGAAAATGCTAAGCGTAGAATAGTTGGTTTTCTTTAGAGCTTATATAAGTAATCTATGGCTTTTCCTCCCAGGAGATAACTAATCTGACTTAATAAGTGCTTATTTTCAAACATTTGAACACACAAAATCATTTTTTCATACGATTTTGAAAAATACTAGTTCAAAGATTTATTTAAACTTCGGAACAAGCATATGTCATAGTTGTAAAAGTTAAATAATAAATGTATGTGCTATAAGCTGCGGATTCAAGATCGGCCCTTGGATCCTTATTTCCGGAAGGCGTTTAGGTCTTGGCTACCCTCTTACACCGGCCCTTGGACCTCTAATTCAGGAATGTTTAGAGTCTTGGAACTCTCCGTTGTAACGGCCCTTGGATCCTTTATTCCGGAAGGTGTAAGGTCTTGGTTCCCGTGAAACTCCGTTAGTTTATGTTGCACAAGTAAAAAAAAAATAAAAAATAAAAAATAAATAAAAAAAAAAAGATGAAAAGAAATAAATAAAATAAAATGGAATGATATTGCAAAATGCAAAAATGGAATGATATTGCAAAATGCAATAAGTTTTGATGTGTTGAATAAAGTTTTGAAACTTGCTTGTTGTAAATTTTAAATCTATCTTTCAACTAGTATTAGTCAAAATCTTATAAAAACGTCGATTTTTGTGATCAAAATTTTGAAAACGAGCACAGTCACCTAACTTGAATAAATATGGGAGTGAAAAGTTAAGTCTCGGCTTACATAGATTATTAGTATAAGTAGTGTTAGCATTTTACAAAAACGTTTGCACATTGAGTTTAAGCTTTGTTGGGAGTATTAAAAAGAGGATGACGATTTCAATTCCCTGAAGACACCCATTTTGTGTGAATCCCGTTCCATGATACCATTTTTGAAAATCAAGCATTTTGTCTGTTTTTGTTTTAGTTTAAATTTCTTGCATCAAATAAAAAAATAGAAACGGGGTATACTTGGTATTCTTTTGATCCTTTCATTACTTTATATGATCGGATTGCTAGGGACAAGCAATTGATAGTGTGGGGGGATGATGAGTGCCTATTTACTCATCATTTTATGCCCATATTAGACACAAAAATGACCAAAAACACCCAAATTGACCATATATTGTTACAAATATCCTTGGATTGTGTTTTATGTGTTTCAGGTACAAAAGGATTGAAAACGGGGCAAACATGGACAAAACCGAGCTTAATTTGGAAAAGATTTCAAAAAGCCGATGCCGGGAAAGACATTATTTATTCGGATGAAAATCAAGCTCGAAAAATCCCAATTGACCCTTGGATTGTTTTTATTTGGCAATATTGGTCCCTTGTTCAACTTTGAAAGAATTTCAGATTTGGTCCCCAAGTTTCTACAATTACAAAATTGGTCCTTGTGCTAAATCCTATCCATCCTAAACCTACCAACCGGATCCTATACAATTAAACCCAACCCTTACCAGCCCATTTCACTACCAGCCCAATCTCCCTTAGCTAACAATAAAAATACCGGGGTCAAACACAACAACCAGTCAATCCCATCCCTTTCCCTACCTTCTTCCTTCCCGCCAAAACCAACTCACCTTAACTGTACCTTCTCCAACATCTTTGTCCCCCCTCTCCATTCCCCATATGCCTACTCCAGCAACCCTACCACACCTCCAAAGTCAAAAACCCATGTGGTATTTCACATCCCCCTCCACCTCATCAATCCGAGGGCTAAGAAAGGATCAACGGCCAAAATGCAAAGTTGTGGGGACCAAGAAAATCCGAAGGTCAAGGATTAAAGAAAGAAAGCACAAGCTCAGTAGAAGAAATACCTAGCTCACTTAGTATATATAGTTAGTTGTTTCAGTAGCCAAAGATAGGATTTAATTTAGCTTTCATTTAGGTATTTTTCTTCTTTATTGTTATTGTTTATCTTTTTAATTTCCAGTAATGTAATTTAATTTCAGTCAATGAAAATTTAATTTTTCTTGTTTTTATATTTTGGTCAACAAAAGTCAAATTCATTGTTTATCTGCACTTGCTTTAAGTTTAAACTTGATTATTCTAGCTTATATAAACTGTTTTTAGGCTATTTTTAGTTGATTGGAAGCATTTTAAGTTTTCTTAGTGGAATAGTGCATAGATAAGGTCTAATCTGAGCAATTAAGCACTTTATGAGCCAAGGCCTTATAAGCCCTCAATCTTTGCCTCATTTCATGTTCATTTAAGTCATAGTTAGTAGTAGTAGTAATCCCTTTAAGCCTTGTTCATTTCTTTGCCCACATCAGTTCAAAAACACCATAGCAGTCCTAGTTTTTTGAGATTTTCCATTTTACAGCCTCTATTGTTGATTTTTAATTCATTCATTTTAAGTTGTTTTTAGCTTAATTTTTGCACTAATGAACCTTGCCAGCTTATCTTTCCTTTACCATTTTTTTTTAGATTTTTAGGAATTTTATTTAACTGCTTTTTAATGCCTTGAATAAGGCCTTTTTGCCCTGCACACCAAGCCACATCAGCAGACCTTTATGGTCTTTGGCCGATTTTGGCTTATTTTGAGCTTATTTCTGGAACTCATTGCTTATTGTAAATTAGATTTTTTGCTTTTAGTTAGTTTGTAGCTTATTTCCTTGATTTCAGGATTTTTAGAAGAAGCCATTTAGCTTATTTGCATTTTTAGCTTATCTCCCATTTTCCTTAACTGATCCAACATATAAGCTGTTTCTGAGCTTATTGTTGGATTTCTAAAAAGTTCCCAGTTTTAATATTAGCTTATTTTAACTTATAGTCTGAGTTTTAAAAAGAAAACAAAAAAAAAAAAACAAAAAAAAATGTTTGCAAAAAAATGCATAACTGGGGTTCGAACCCCAGACCTTTAGCTCACAACACCAACACCTCTACCAGTCGCCCTTGGGTCTTTTTCATTTATCTTTTGCAACATTTAATTTATATCACCTTTTCCCTTTTAAGCTTATCCGAACCTTTTTGCTTTTTCCCAGCTTATTGAAATAAGCTGGGACCTTTTTTTATATTTTTCTTAGATTCTGTTTACCTTAAAGTATTTTCACAAAAATTTCCAGATTTTTCTATTTTCGTTTAGTATTTTTAATCATTTATTTTCTTTTAATTAGTATTTAATTCGTATTTAATTATTAAAAAGTCAAAAAAATATAATTATTTTTTTTAAAATTTTCTTTTATCATTTAGGACGTAGGAAAATTAATTTGGTATCCGTAGGGTTAGTTTTTATAAGATTTGACGTTTTTACTCGTTTTTAGTTTTCCGGTTACGTTATTTTAGTTTTCGTTTTATTAGATATTAGTACCCAAGTGAACCTCGTTATTTCAAGCATTTTAATTCCAAACCTCATACGATATCCTCAATTTCACGCCTCGTTGGGTCTACGTCCCGGGTATTCACTTATCCTGTTTATTATAATTGATTGTTGCGTTAAATCGTCGCGAGTTGACTTTTCTTCGTGAGAGGTTTAGCTTGTGATCATTTTAAACCAATCAGTTTCCTATCAACTATAGAACCTAAAAATATAAATGACGCATTAAAAGATGAAAGTTAGGTTATGGCTATGCAAGAAGAACTAAATCAATTTAAGACTAATGACGTTTGGGAACTAGTCCCAAATCCCAAAAACATGACCATCATAGGAACTAAGTGGGTTTATAGAAATAAGTTAGATGAAAATGGAATAGTTACTAGGAACAAAGCTAGGTTAGTTGCCCAAGGATATAATCAACAAGAAGGAATAGATTATGACGAAACTTATGCCCCCGTAGCTAGATTAGAATCTATAAGAATACTACTTGCCTATGCATGCACCCTAGATTTTAAGTTATTTCAAATGGACGTGAAAAGTGCATTCCTTAACGGTTTTATCAATGAGGAGGTATACGTGGCACAACCTCCAGGATTCATTGACTTCGCAAAACTTGATTATGTTTATAAACTCAAGAAAGATTTATATGGACTCAAACAAGCTCCCAAGACTTGGTATGATCGATTAAAAGCATTTCTTATTAAACATGATTATTCCATGGGAATGGTAGATAACACTCTTTTCACGAAAAAGAATAGCCCAAATCTCATCATTGTCCAAATATATGTCGACGACATTATATTCGGATCGACTTGTCAGGATATGTGTGATGAATTCGCCAAAATCATGCATGATGAGTTTGAGATGAGTATGATGGGTGAACTTAATTTCTTCCTAGGATTACAAATAAAACAATTAGAAGATGGAATATTTTTTAATCAATCTAAGTACATTAAGGAAATGCTTAAGAAATTTGGATTAGAAGACGCTAAGCCCATGAAAACACCGATGTCTACGGAAGTTAAACTCACAAGAGACAAAGAGGGTGAGTCCGTAGAAAATACTAAGTATAGAGGAATGATAGGTAGTTTACTATACTTAACGGCAAGTAGACCGGATATCATGTTTAGTGTCTGCCTTTGTGCCCGTTTTCAAGAGGATCCCAAAACCTCTCACCTAGAAGCGGTTAAGCGTATCTTCTGATACATTAAAGGCACTATACACTTAGGATTATGGTATCCTAAGGGATCCGGCATAGAAACCATCGTCTATGCGAATTCGGATCATGCGGGAGACTACGTGGATAGAAAAAGCAATAGTGGAATTTGCACGTTCATGGGATGTTGTCTAACATCTTGGTTCTCAAAGAAGCAAACCGCTCTTGCTATTTCTACTACAGAAGCCGAATATGTAAGCGCTGGAAAGGCATGTCAACAAGCACTATGGGTTTACAAAGAGATAAGAATAAGTTATTTCCTGTATCATTGTAGCTTTCTCTCTTTGTCATCTTTAGTCCTTCTTGTTTCCTTCTTTTATTTATTTTGTCACATCAAATCTATAAAACCCAACATTGTGAACTCTCGAGTTAGGTGCTCGGGGAGTGGATTAGGGAAAGGAAGGTATCCTTGTAGCCGAACCACTATAAATCTCTTGTCTCTCGGTTAGATCTTTCCATCTCTATCTTTCATTTTATATTTATTACCTTACTTGCATTGTTTACTTATATTTACTTATATTTGTTCATATTGTTCAAGTGTTGAGTTCACATAAATTCGAATCTAAGTTTTTAAAAGTAAACAAACTTTTCATAATAAAAATTAAAAAGACGTAAAACTATTCAACCCCCCTTATAGTTTTCCACACTATCGACAATGCCAAGAGGTTAAAAAACCCCAACATACAACCACCACATTAACGAACCCCAGCAGATCCGATTGTAGTAGTTATGCGATACCATAATAGGGTTTCATAGAACCCTAACTTCCCAACACACTCGTGTAGCAGACCCAAATGATCACAATAGAATACCAGCAGGTCATACATACACATAGCGGACATCACATCACAACCATTCACCACATGATAATAAAACCATGTATGATAATACAACCACCATGTCTGCGCATACAACTACCAGTTCTGTACGACTAGATATGGTAATGACCAAGTCTGAATAAACAAGAACACCAACAGTTTGGTAATACGCATCCATGAACATCCAGTAGGGTTACTACCCTAACTTCCAGTAGACAAATATTCGACCAAAACCATCTAACATCCACTACAATGACAATCCGCAAGCAGATCCAAACGTAGCAGCATGGAACCAGTAGAATATGTCGAACAATAGGGTTATACACACCCTAACTTACATTAATAACAATCGAGACCTGCTAATCAACAATAATAGGGTTGCACTAACCCTAATCCAGCAATAACGATCCAAACACACCATATAGCAGATCATCGAAAGAAGAGAACAATAATAGGGTTTAACCAAAACCCTAACATCCAATAGCAAACCAAAACGAATATGAATAAATCACAAAACTCAGGCCTGATATACGAACCAATAACACCCAAATAGGGTTAAAAAACCCTAACTTCCACAACGAACGAACAGATCTTATAATAATAGCAGCAGGAGCGTACCGATCTGTAGAAGAAGGGTTTTTGAACAAGATTCCCCCAAACTTGACTTACCTCTCTCTCATAACCCATGACCAAATAACAAAAACTTGCAGTAGAACATACAATCACTCCACAAACCCTAATCGGGTTCACTTGCAATAGAACAGCCAATGATAGATAAAAAAGAAACCCTAAATAAGGGTTTCGTTCAACAATAAAGTGCAGATCGAATCCAACAACAGCCTCAATATATAGCAATAATCATAGAGGCACACCAGATCTAGACGTAATAATAGAGACGGTTAAAAAAAACCGCCATGAGTGAAAACCGATCTAGATATAAACAGCCATATCAAAAGAGTAGCAAAGTTGAAACCCTAAGAAAACGATCACCATAAAAAACGTCTTAGAAAAGATGAATTAAAGAGAACTGATTGCAAAGAAAAGATGAATTAAAGAGAAACGATCACCATAATCGTGTATTGCATACCCAAGAACCGTTAATGGTTAAAAGGCAGAGAGGACGACGAATACAGGTTGTTTTATGGCCGGAAAATAGATGGAAGATGGCGGCCGGATTTCTCCATGGGGAGAGAGAATTTTTAGGGTTTTTTTTTTCCCATATATGAGCCTTAGCCGAGAAATCAAGAGAAGAAACGAAGCCAAAAGAAGAAATCAAGATTACATGACGACACTCGAAGATGCTTTAGTATTTTGGCCGTAAAATCTTCATCCGGACTCCGTTTTACTTGATTCAAGCGGCCACGCAAAGAGAAAAAGGAGACCTATCTGTTCCTGAAGGCCATACGACGTATTACGTTTGTGGATACGCTGTATCGGGGTCGGAATAGCAGCAAGTTATTTTTAGTAAACCTTGGAGGCTACTCTTACTTAATCCTATAAATACCAAAGCCCTAGAACGACTTTAGCATCATTATTATCAGCTGGAGACAGCCCCAAATCGTCCCTAACACTTCCTCCATCCATCCTTGAAGATCGACGAAGAACATCTCAAGATTTAACGTTGTATATCATTCGGTTAGCATAATAATTTGTCTATGAATTCTTTATGTTTACTTTCAATGTATACTCTATCTTTTGCTGAGATTATGGGCTAACACCCTTAGGTGTTAGACAAGTTTATGAAGTTTTATTAGTTTACATGATTGTGTCGATTTGTTTGCTTTGTTATTGGATTGGGTGCTTGTCGATAAAAACTCGTTTATTGCTTATTACTAGTAGAAGTCTATGTAACTAGGTTATGATCCTTATGATTTTAATTGATGTAATTAACTGGTATGTGCTTAAACACATACCTTTTCTTGACCAAAACCGGACCAAAATGCCAAAAGATATTGTGTTTTTGTGTTTTTGAATGTGCAGGGATGGATATCGTGAAAATTGACAAAAGACACAAGAAACCCGGGAAGACGAGCACGAGATTTGGAATGGACTCAAAGCCGATGCCGGAAAGACATACTTGGTCAAGAAGCCAAAAATCACCCTTAGATCAACTTTGATGAAATGGCAATTTTAATCCCTTAGATTTCTAAAATTACACCTTTAGTCCTTGAAACTTTAAACCCTTAAAGTCCTATTATATACTTATTACCCGGATCCATTTTTAAACATTCCCCAACCCACACTTTATATTAAACCCAACCCACTACTCACTCCTAAGACCAGCCCACCATCTAACCCAATCCTTAAACCCGATCCACCCAACAACCAAAAACCCGGTCAAACCCCTTATACCTCACCCAGTCAAACAAAAAAATTAAATAAACCCACACTCACCACACACACTCATACGCGCCCCCAAATATTTACTAAACCCAGAAAACTACTATTACATGAACCCTAGCTATTTACCGTACCAAATTTACAGCAACTAAGGGTATATTCGACCAATCATTAGCCCTTCTAGAAGTTCCTGACAAGGAGAATGACACATGGCAGCGAGTGATTGGATCGAACACGCGTAAAGTCTGATCGTACGGTAGAGATTAAAAGATTGAAGAGCAAGGATGATCTAAGGGTGATGGATAGCTGAGGAGCACTCGGATTGATGAGCTGGAAGACCCAGAAGGTTCATTCGAGCTCTATAAATAGAAGAGGATTTCTCCTCATTTCGGTGTGTAGGAATTTAGTAGTGAAACTCTGTCATTTTCATTTCTCAATTGTAATTTCTTTTTAATAGTGTAATCCAGTTTTTAATTAATGAAAGTTTAGTTACTATTTTATAATTCAAGCTTCTTCAATTTACTTTCAACCTTTATTTAGTTTGATTTTAGTCTGAATAGCTTATTAATGTTTTATTACAATCTAGCAATCAATTTCAGTTTATATCTTAGTTAATAGTTAATTGTTATTCATCTAAATCTAAAAAATAAAAATAGTCTTCAAATTTCAAAAAAAAAACAGGCTTCAATAAGCCTATTTCATTGTTCATACAAGCTTATTCAAGCTGTTATAGCTTGTTGTAAGGTTGCTTATTCATATTGCTTCTCAACATCAAAAAGTCAACGAAAGTCAACTGGTCCATGATGGTGATGATTCTGGGGTAATTTGATAGATCAAACAGTGAACTGGAAGTGTTTGGCCTATCCAAAGATAGGCTAGCTTAGTGAATCCCCTCTGTTCAAGCTGAGGGGAAGTTACCTTGTGAGTTCTAATTTTCATTTTTATTCAATTCTGCAGCAGTAGCTTAAGGTAGTTTAGATCTGATTTTATTAGTTAGTTATTGCTTATTATTGCTTATATGGTCTGAAAATTGCTTGATAGTAGTAGTTTACTTCATTTACATTTGATTGGTTTGAATTTTGTTGTCAAGTGACTTGTTACTGTTTCATTTATTGGATTATATATGCATGATTTGAATCTAAGTATTTGAGGTTTGAGATTGGAGTTTTTGATGTGCTATTGATTGCATTTAATCATGAAATGAGGTTGTAGTTTGGATTGTAGGTTTAAATCTCATGGCTGCTTCTTAAAGTTTTGATTACAGTGGGTTAATTGGTGTTTGAATCAGTGAGTTTGACTGAATTCTAGTTGATTGAAGGTAGTGTCTAAAGTTCACTTAGCTCACTTAGGGTAATTTTAGAATAAATCAGGCATCAGTAGGTAACTTCATTAATAGGTCAAAGTTGCTTGTTAAATCTGTGATCTGATGTGATCTGCAGCTTTTGGTCATCTGTGTTGCATCAACTAGTTGGATAATCAGTTAAAGTTTGTTAGTATAGTGTTATTATAGCTTAATCACAACTAGATTGATAGATTTGAGCAGCTGAAATTCATTTTAGTCAACATTAAATAGCATATAATTTGTCAAACTTGTTCTATTTCATCAGCACATACTGAGTGCTTAGCTAGAATCATGTTCTTGTTTGATTGATCTTTAGTGGTTGGAATTTGGTTTGGATTAGTGTTCTGAGTAGCTTACCAGCTTGTAATTCTAGATCAACAAGAAAATTTTAGTTTGGAGCTCATTAGCTTATCTAAAATTAAGCTCAAAGTTGTTTGGCTGCATAAAAGCTCCCCTGCACCACAGTCATAAGCTCCAGTTCATTAGCAGTTTTCTTGCATTCTATTTGAGTTAAGTGTGATATTATTGGGGCAAAAGCTAGTCAAGATAGCTGTTTATTAGTTTCTGCTTTTGGTTTTCACTTTTCAGCTTATTTGGTTAGCTTATTTGAGTCTTATTTTGAGCTTATTGGGCTATTCTTAAAAGAGAGTGTAAAAACTCAACTGTATTGTGTATAAGCTGTTTTCCAGCTTATTCAAGCTTGTTTGAGCTCTTTCTTTTCATTAAAATTAGTGTTGGTTAATTGTTAGTCGAATTACAAAAGAAGAAAATTAAAAAAAAAAATAGTTTAGGTTAATTGTAGTTGCCCAGGCTCGAACCTGGGGTGTTTGAAGTTAGAAAAACGTTTTTATTTTCAGTTTTTGTCAATCAAGTCCTTAGGTTTCAGTTTAAACGAGTTTGGTCCTTGTCTTTGTTTAAAAACGTTTTCAGTTTTACAAAAGTTTCAAAAAAATACAAATTAGTCCCTGTCTTTTATTAGGTCGATAATAGTTTCAGTTTTTACCATTTTAGTCCCTCAGCTTTTATAAAACTTTTATTTTCTTAATTTTCTTTTGTAATTTAGTTTATTTTAATTACATTTTCAGTCCCTTGAGTTTTTAGTTTTGCATTTTAGGTTTATATTTTCACTATTAGTATTATAAGTCTCGGGAATAGCCCGGGACTTGTGTTATTTTCTTTTTGTGTGCATTTATTTGATTAACGTAGATTGCTTTTAATTTTTCATATTTTAGTTTAAGCAACACCAAAATAATCACTTTCACTTATTCACTTCACATTTTCACGACACCGAATCGACTTAAACGCCGTCAAACCTTCGTTGGGAGAACGACCCGGGGAAATATTTTCACAAATATTCCTTTGGAATTATACACTTAAAAAGATATTAATCAAAATGGCGCCGCTGCCGGGGAAGGCTTGAAACGTTGTCGTTGATTCATATCGTATTTTGTGTTTTGAAGATCCTTCCTCGGAAGTTATCGTTTTATAAAAAATAAAAATACAAAAAGAAAATAAATAAAACACTTTTCCTAAAGTGTTTTCATAAATACATCTTAATAAACATCCTCGGTCTTCCGTTGAAGGAGGGCGGTTGTAAACCATTCCGAATAAACAACAAAAGAGATCGTGAAGTTAAACGTTTCTCGGATTATTTCTTTACTACAACCTATACACGGGGTTTAAGGAGGTCTTGACATTAAATTGCAGACCGAAGAGAGATCCATTCTTCTCTCCCGCCACGCTGCGCGTAGTTTTGAAAGAAACGAGTACGGTTGATCAACGATCACCAAAAAAAATATATATATAATTTTAATTTTTCCTTATAAAAATAAAAATCCAAAAATATTTTCATTTTCAATTTTTGTTTTTGATTTTTCTTTTTGGTGTATGCACACCCGTTCTTCTTCTTCTAATCCTCTTCTTTCACCACTTTCAAATCCCGAGAGGATTATCCGTCAAAACAACCGTGTTCATTTCTCAACCGTTGAGGAAATGGCCAACAACCAACACGATCAACACCCGCCGGTGGGTGTTGACAATCACAACCAAGGGCAAGCTCCCGATCTCCGCACTATGCAAGAGTTACTCCAATGTCCCACCGTGGGATACGGAGATGCTATTGTCATACCCCCGATTCGAAATACAAATTTTAAACTCGAGACCGGTTTAATTCAACTTGTCACGGGAAATCAATTTCATGGTTTTGATCGGGAGGATCCTCACAATCACATCCGATGGTTCAATAAACTAACCTCAACACACTACCATAAGGATGTCCCTCACGAAACAATCAAATTGATGTTATTCCCATTTTCGATCGAGGGGCGGCCCGAATTTGGCTCGAGAAAGAACCTCCTCAATCAATCCATACTTGGGAAGATCTCGTCCATAAATTCGTGAACTATTTATTTCCTCCGTCTAAAATGACCAATGCTAGGAATGAAATCACAAATTTCCAGCAACGATTTGATGAGAATTTCGGTGAGGCATGGGAACGATTCAAGGATCTCCTATGGAAATGCCCACATCACGGATTCTCAGAATTGCATCAAATCGATACGTTCTACAATGCCTTAACTCAATCAGATCAGGATTCACACAATGCAGCCGCCGGTGGCAATATCATGAGTCGAATGCCGAGATAAATTCTTTCAATTATTGAGAACAAATCCAAGGTACCTACCTCAAGGAAGAAACCGGTTGTTTCTAAGGTGAGTACCCAAGCTTCTAGCAGTGATGCTAAGATTGACAAGCTTGCAGATATGTTCGAAGCTTTCCTTCTCTCACAAAAGAAACAATCTTCTCCACCCGCTCAAGTGAAAGCGGTGCAAGAAAATTGTGTTATTTGTGGTGGTCCCCATCCGTATTATGATTGTCAAGCTACCGATAGCCAAGTTTGCAATGCTACTGCAGCAGCTGCAAACTACAATCAAAATCAAGGATTCCGTCCTCAAGGTGAAGTTAACTACCGAGTTAGCAACCAAATGGGACCACCCGGTTTTACACCCGTCCAAAACAACCAAAACCGTTTACCTCAAACCAATCAAGGTTACAATCAAAATCAAAGCTACAACCAAAATCATGGGAATTATAATCAAGGTTTTGTTCAAAACAACCAAGGGCCAAATCTTCCAAACAATCAGAATCAAGGATTTGTGCAAAACCCATCGCCCTCGGATGAGTTATTAAAACAATTCATTCTTCAAAACCAACAACAACAAAAGAAACAAGAGGAAATGAATAGAATGATGATTAATCAAATAACCGAATTGAACAAACGTTTAAATGATCGACCCTCGGGTTCAGGGACTACTTCTCTCCCAAGCAACACGATCGCTAACCCGAGGGGCGATGCTAAAGCGATCACGACTCGTAGCGGTGTTTCATATGATGGACCCACGGTTCCGACTATCGATTCTTCTCTACCTCCCAAGGTAGTCGACCGTGAACCCGAGGCGACCAAGGACATGGAACCTCCTACTAACAACGGAGGAACCAAAGACGTCCAACCTCCGGTCATCCATCCATCTGAACCAAAGAATGTTGAGCCAAAAGAAATTCCCGTCAAAACAAACCTTCCGTATCCTTCAAGAATGAATGATCAAAAGCTCCGCGATAAAGCTTCAAATCAAATGGAAAAAATTTTCCAAAATTTTCAAGAGTTACATTTCAATATAAGCTTCGTGGATGCTTTACTTTTGATGCCTAAGTTTGTTTCCACTCTCAAAAGTTTGTTGAGTAACAAGGAAAAATTAATTGAATTAGCAAAAACTCCTCTGAACGAAAACTGCTCAGCGGCAATTCTCAAAAAGCTTCCGGAAAAGCTTGGAGATCCCGGAAAATTCCTTATTCCATGTGAATTTCCGGGAATGGTTGAATGCTCCGCCTTGGCCGATCTCGGTGCTAGCATCAGCCTAATGCCGTTGTCAGTATGGCAAAAGCTTTCTCTGCCCAAACTTACCCCCACTTGCATGACCCTCGAGCTTGCGGATCGTTCCGTAACCCGTCCCGAAGGTATAGCCGAGGATGTCTTCGTTAAAGTGGGGAAGTTCCATTTTCCTGCAGATTTTGTGGTTGTTAATTTTGACGCCGACCCCCGGGTTCCTCTCATTCTCGGAAGATCATTCTTGAGGACCGGGCGTGCTTTGATCGATGTATACGGAGAAGAAATAACTTTGCGGGTCGATAAGGAAAAAGTTACGTTCAATATTAATCCGAACTCGAAACCTCAAACCGACAAATGCAATGTCGCTACGGTTGATCAAAAGTCCGATCCCGTAATTGCTCCTAAAAAAGTTGATCCAAACCTTTCAAGATTCACGGTCAAGAGTATGTCAGAAAAACGTGCTGAGCTCAAGGCTATGAAAATCAATCATGGATCGAGCAAATGGTTTGAGTGTTGTGCTGCAAATACTAAGAGTATTCTTGATGATGATGAATCTGATTCGGAGACCACAACGGAAGAGGTGGAAATTGCTAGCTCTAAGAGCACACCTCTTGTCCCACCTCCGGAGCCGGTTTATCGTGTAGATTTTGTCCTTTCCGACTCTTCCCATCCTTCTCCTCCGATTGAGGGAAGTGAAATCTCGAGGGAAGAGTTCGAGGTGTTGTCTGTTAATGCTCCAATTTCGCCAGAAATTGTTGAGACCAATAGTGATCCAGGGGAAGATGTCTTGAAATTTGATGAACCATTGTTTCCCCTGGAAGATGTTAAGGAAAAACCGCCTAAATCCGTTCCAGTTGTTAAATCAAAATCAGAAGAGCAAAGTAGTGGCAGTACCACTTCTTATATTGATTCTCTTCT
Source organism: Artemisia tridentata subsp. tridentata (assembly GCA_021014915.2). Lineage (NCBI taxonomy): Eukaryota > Viridiplantae > Streptophyta > Magnoliopsida > Asterales > Asteraceae > Artemisia > Artemisia tridentata. The sequence goes on from CP139503.1 coordinate 116,503,199, forward strand.
TGAGGAGTTCGCCGATGAACTCGCTCATATCGATCCAATCCCACCGGGGGATGAGGATGATAACTTTGATTTTGAATCTGACTTAAGAGAATTGGAATCTCTGCTGAACCATGATCCGTCTAAATATGATTCTTATCCCGAGGAGTTCGCCGATGAACTCGCTCATGACGATTCACTTCCATCAGATGATGATGATCTCTTTGACTTTCATGCTGATCTTAAAGAAGTTGAAGATCTTTTGTACCATGCTCCATCATCTGATTCTTACACCGAGCTTAATGATTTACAAGATGATGATGATCTCTTCGATTTTAGGGCCGATCAAACCGAATGGAGAAATCTTTTATATGGCAAACCTACTGAAAAAGGCCCTAAAATTGAAATCATAATTGAGGATGCTTCAATAGTATCTCATGACTTAGCTCCTCATTCTCCCGAGGATGATTTCTTTATTGAGTCCTCCATCGAGTACCCTGCTGAGTTTTCTTGTGAGGACAAAGTATTTAAGCCAGGCTTACTCATTAATGGTGACATTCATCCTTTGATGAAATTGACTCGTGCTAAGAATTTAAAGTTTCCTGCCTCATCTAAGGAACTTTTTATTCTGAAGAAAAATGATTCCTCTCTGCTTCTTTCTATTCAAAAGCTGCCGTTCTGCCCGGAGTCATCTCTGCTTGAAACTTTACTATCGTTTCCAGCCGGAAACGAAGACAAAGTTTTTGACCCCGGCATCACAGCTTCTATCTTCTAAAGCCGTGGGTACCTCAATCGGAGTAGAACTTTCGTATGCTTCAATGTTTATCCAAACATCTTGAACGAAAGTCCGATTGAGATTATCTCTTCCACATGCTCCCCCAAGCACAATTAAATTCAGGGTCGAGTCAAGCTCATGTGACTCGGTTAACAAAAACAAGCGCTTCGTGGGAGGCACCCCATGCTTATCCATCTATCCTCTTATCTTATTTCTAATAAAACATGAGGAGGGATTCCCTTCTCCATTTCTTGTGTTTCGTTGTTTTCTGTGCTGTGTCCAGGAATGCCCGATGATGAAGACTCTCGTGCTCGTAGTTTCCTTCACGCTACTCGATTTTCATCATTCGCTGCTCATCCGATATCCTAAATCTTATCGTTTACATCTATCTTTTGGCATAATTAATAAACGGCCTTAGATTTATGTAGGAGAACCCTTACCTTTAAGACATTGAGGACAATGTCTCGTTTTAGTCTGGGGGGTAATCTGTCGATTTGATTTTTGCCTTGCATTTTTGCCGTTTTCTCATGCAACCCCGTTTTTCCTCCAAAATTGAAAAATCCAAAAAAATGAAAAAATTTAAAATTTTTTGCAAAAATATAATAAATTTTGACATTTTTGTTGACTTTCCGCTGGTGAGAGTAGGAATAAAATTCTGACTTGACCGGGCGTGTTGAGCCCTAGCTTGTTCCCTTAACCATTTATAATCTATAAGCTCGTGCTAGTCTTTTACACAAGGAGCTAGAAAACGCGAATTCTTTTTAAGAATTTGCAAGTTCCCGTATTTGACTTTATATATGCATGGCTTGATTATAAGGCTAAGCATTCGCGGATCTTATTATTTAAGATTTTAAATTTGCGAAGAACGAGAAATAATAGAGTTGTTTATAAGTTAGATTGCTAAACGTGGAGTAGTTGGTTCTCTTTAGAGCTCATCGAAGTTATTTGTGGCTTTTTGTTCCCATAAGCTTGTTTCGCCTTAAAAATAAAAATCTAGGAATAATTAAAGCTATTTTAGTTTTGGCGATAATTAGTTTTTATTTCTTCCTTAGAGGATCCTTGCTTATGAAAGTTGGGTACACATCAAGGTACTGCCAGTGTTACGGTGTAATAGACTATTCCATCTTGCCGGCTCACAACCGATGTTGGGATTGTTATAAAAGCCGTAGGACTCGGGATTTGGCAAAATATATAATGAATAATGAATAATAATAATAATAATAATAATAATAATCCAAAGCCATAAAAAGTTTTCTGCATCTTGCCGGTTCGCAGCCGATGTTGTAGACTTCTAATAAAGGCAGAGGAAAAATTCCAAGGTCATAATAGACTATCACATCTTGCCGGTTCGCAGCCGATGTTGTAATTGTTATAAAGGGCCAAGGATCAATAATAATATGTGCTTAATAATGTTAAAAATGCCAAATTTCGACTCCGAGGTATCCTAATAAAGGATTCCGTCTCTGGACTCGTAGATGAGTTGTTTCGGTCGCAAATAAAAGGGATATCCTCAAAATCGTGTTTAAATCAGAGACCTTGATGTGGACTTCATTTTTGTATGCAACGGTTTTCGGTGGAAGATTTGGAAACTACTTAGCGTCTAAACTAGGTATCTTTATCGGACTAAGAAATTATCGAAACGAGAATTTGAAGAAATTCATTTCTCACCAAAAATAAAATAAATAGAGGAAAATAGGAATTTGGGAACAAGAAGTCCACAATTAGCTTTCTGAGTAGTGTTAGCAATCTAACTTGTAAATAGCAATGATTTCGTTTTTAAGCTTAGTTTGGGGACTCGTGAAAAATTGGGGACGACGAATTTTATCCATATGGTCACTTATTCATGAGTCGTGTTTCCTACTCGAAGACCCTAAAAATTATCGATAGATAATGATTGTCAACAAAGCCGTCACCTAAATAATAAAGAAAAATACAAAAATAGAATAAAAGGAAAATCGGGGAGTTTTTAGAACTTAAGATTTCTTGATCTCTTTTGAAAATTTTGCTACTTCTCAAAGTTAGTAAAAAGAAATTAGAAATTTTCGGTTTCAAAAACGTGTTTTTATAACATTGCATGAGGATATTGCAATAGCTTAGTCTGGGGGAATTTGGTATGTGCTTAAACACATACCTTTTCTTGACCAAAACCGGACCAAAATAACCAAAAACCTGACCAAAATGCCAAAAGATATTGTGTTTTTGTGTTTTTGAATGTGCAGGGATGGATATCGTGAAAATTGACAAAAGACACAAGAAACCCGGGAAAACGAGCACGAGATTTGGAATGGACTCAAAGCCGATGCCGGGAAAGACATACTTGGTCAAGAAGCCAAAAATCACCCTTAGATCAACTTTGATGAAATGGCAATTTTAATCCCTTAGATTTCTAAAATTACACCTTTAGTCCTTGAAACTTTAAACCCTTAAAGTCCTATTATATACTTATTACCCGGATCCATTTTTAAACATTCCCCAACCCACACTTTATATTAAACCCAACACACTACACACTCCTAAGACCAGCCCACCATCTAACCCAATCCTTAAACCCGATCCACCCAACAACCAAAAGCCCGGTCAAACCCCTTATACCTCACCCAGTCAAACAAAAAAATTAAATAAACCCACACTCACCACACACACTCATACGCGCCCCCAAATATTTACTAAACCCAGAAAACTACTATTACATGAACCCTAGCTATTTACCGTACCAAATTTACAGCAACTAAGGGTATATTCGACCAATCATTGGCCCTTCTAGAAGTTCCTGACAAGGAGAATGACACATGGCAGCGAGTGATTGGACCGAACACGCGTAAAGTCTGATCGTACGGTAGAGATTAAAAGATTGAAGAGCAAGGATGATCTAAGGGTGATGGATAGCTGAGGAGCACTCGTATTTATGAGCTGGAAGACCCAGAAGGTTCATTCGAGCTCTATAAATAGAAGAGGATTTCTCCTTATTTCGGTGTGTAGGAATTTAGTAGTGAAACTCTGTCATTTTCATTTCTCAATAGTAATTTCTTTTTAATAGTGTAATCCAGTTTTTAATTAATGAAAGTTTAGTTACTGTTTTATAATTCAAGCTTCTTCAATTTACTTTCAACCTTTATTTAGTTTGATTTTAGTCTGAATAGCTTATTAATGTTTTATTACAATCTAGCAATCAATTTCAGTTTATATCTTAGTTAATAGTTAATTGTTATTCATCTAAATCTAAAAAATAAAAATAGTCTTCTAATTTCAAAAAAAAAACAGGCTTCAATAAGCCTATTTCATTGTTCATACAAGCTTATTCAAGCTGTTATAGCTTGTTGTAAGGTTGCTTATTCATATTGCTTCTCAACATCAAAAAGTCAACGAAAGTCAACTGGTCCATGATGGTGATGATTCTGGGGTAATTTGATAGATCAAACAGTGAACTGGAAGTGTTTGGCCTATCCAAAGATAGGCTAGCTTAGTGAATCCCCTCTGTTCAAGCTGAGGGGAAGTTACCTTGTGAGTTCTAATTTTCATTTTTATTCAATTCTGCAGCAGTAGCTTAAGGTAGTTTAGATCTGATTTTATTAGTTAGTTATTGCTTATTATTGCTTATATGGTCTGAAAATTGCTTGATAGTAGTAGTTTACTTCATTTACATTTGATTGGATTGAATTTTGTTGTCAAGTGACTTGTTACTGTTTCATTTATTGGATTATATATGCATGATTTGAATCTAAGTATTTGAGGTCTGAGATTGGAGTTTTTGATGTGCTATTGATTGCATTTAATCATGAAATGAGGTTGTAGTTTGGATTGTAAGTTTAAATCTCATGGCTGCTTCTTAAAGTTTTGAGTACAGTGGGTTAATTGGTGTTTGAATAAGTGAGTTTGACTGAATTCTAGTTGATTGAAGGTAGTGTCTAAAGTTCACTTAGCTCACTTAGGGTAATTTTAGAATAAATCAGGCATCAGTAGGTAACTTCATTAATAGGTCAAAGTTGCTTGTTAAATCTGTGATCTGATGTGATCTGCTGCTTTTGGTCATCTGTGTTGCATCAACTAGTTGGATAATCAGTTAAAGTTTGTTAGTATAGTGTTATTATAGCTTAATCACAACTAGATTGATAGATTTGAGCAGCTGAAATTCATTTTAGTCAACATTAAATAGCATATAATTAGTCAAACTTGTTCTATTTCATCAGCACATACTGAGTGCTTAGCTAGAATCATGTTCTTGTTTGATTGATCTTTAGTGGTTGGAATTTGGTTTGGATTAGTGTTCTGAGTAGCTTACCAGCTTGTAATTCTAGATCAACAAGAAAATTTTAGTTTGGAGCTCATTAGCTTATCTAAAATTAAGCTCAAAGTTGTTTGGCTGCATAAAAGCTCCCCTGCACCACAGTCATAAGCTCCAGTTCATTAGCAGTTTTCTTGCATTCTATTTGAGTTAAGTGTGATATTATTGGGGCAAAAGCTAGTCAAGATAGCTGTTTATTAGTTTCTGCTTTTGGTTTTCACTTTTCAGCTTATTTGGTTACCTTATTTGAGTCTTATTTTGAGCTTATTGGGCTATTCTTAAAAGAGAGTGTAAAAACTCAACTGTATTGTGTATAAGCTGTTTTCCAGCTTATTCAAGCTTGTTTGAGCTCTTTCTTTTCATTAAAATTAGTGTTGGTTAATTGTTAGTCGAATTACAAAAGAAGAAAATTAAAAAAAAAAAATAGTTTAGGTTAATTGTAGTTGCCCAGGCTCGAACCTGGTGTGTTTGAAGTTAGAAAAACGTTTTTATTTTCAGTTTTTGTCAATCAAGTCCTTAGGTTTCAGTTTAAACGAGTTTGGTCCTTGTCTTTGTTTAAAAACGTTTTCAGTTTTACAAAAGTTTCAAAAAAATACAAATTAGTCCCTGTCTTTTATTAGGTCGATAATAATTTCAGTTTTTACCATTTTAGTCCCTCAGCTTTTATAAAACTTTTATTTTCTTAATTTTCTTTTATAATTTAGTTTATTTTAATTACATTTTCAGTCCCTTGAGTTTTTAGTTTTGCATTTTAGGTTTATATTTTCACTATTAGTATTATAAGTCTCGGGAATAGCCCGGGACTTGTGTTATTTTCTTTTTGTGTGCATTTATTTGATTAACGTAGATTGCTTTTAATTTTTCATATTTTAGTTTAAACAACACCAAAATAATCACTTTCACTTATTCACTTCACATTTTCACGACACCGAATCGACTTAAACGGCGTCAAACCTTCGTTGGGAGAACGACCCGGGGAAATATTTTCACAAATATTCCTTTGGAATTATACACTTAAAAAGATACTAATCATTAACCTCCTACAATAGTGATTACTTTGGTTAAGTCATATGCGTGTTAACCCGAATCTTTATTAGGAATCATTGTATGGCATAAATGGAGTTTGTCTACAACCTAATAGGACTAGTAACATGTAATACAGAACTAGGTTAGATGGTATAAAGAAATAAGTTAGTATTGATGCTAGATGAGTTACTATGATCTATCGTCATATCCGACCCATGGCTAGTTACTTAATTGTGACAGAATTTCGTAATCGATATGCCGATTAACAATTGAATGAATTAAAACAAGTAGACACGAACATCTTCATAACTATAAAATGGATTAGACTTGGCTAACCCGTTCTTCCTATTGATCTCCATCTATCTTTACTTCGCTTGTCTTTAGTTTAATATTTATTTTCTTGGTATTAGTTTAATTAAAACACATAAACTCATGCTAGTCTCTCAGGCTAACACCCCCCCCCCCTTAATCTTTGATTGCTTTCTAGGTTAGGATAGTTTAGTTTAGTTTAGATTAGTTTAGATTAGTAGTTTTGTTTAGTTTAGATTAGTATAAATACATTTAGATCACTTTAGCTTCACTCCTAGTGAACGACCCTTGCTTACCTACAAACTATACACATTGATCGGATACACTGCTCGTTAGTGTTTAAGTCTATAGGTTAGTTCGGAAAAATATAAATTTAAAACTTGGTTAAAAAATTATAGACTATAAAAAGCACATCACCTTTCAACTACACCATTTGATTGTTGAGTACGCGGAGCCGAGAAATTGTGAGTAATCCCATTAGCATCACAATATACTCCAAATTGCACTTCATTATCAAATTCACAACCATGATCAGTTAATGGAAATTATTGGACAACTTAATTGATTCTGCTTACTGAATATTTCAAATTGCTCAAAGGCTTTCATTTTATTCTTAAGAAATCTTGTCCAAGTGTACCTAGAATAGTCATCTACTGTTACTAAGGTGTAGAGGTTTCCTCCGTAACTCCGTACGGCGGATGGACCGAAAAAATCTATGTGTAGAAGTTCTAGGCATTCTTACCTTTGTGACTAGCATGAGCATGTTTTCCAATTTCACAAGCATCACAAAAGTGTTGATCAAACTTAAGCTTAGGTAAGTTTCCAACTAAATCCTTAGACGCCAAAAATTGTATCAAGCACATATTAGCATGACCTAGTCTCCTATGCCATAGTGTGGAGTTTTCGTCAATGGTTACTAGGAAAAGCTTGTCTTTTGGCTTATTTCCTATTTTCATCACATATAATCTGGTTTTCCTAGATCCTCTACTTATGGTCTTACCATCCTTAGGAATTCACTACCCTCTTCGGAGAATATTACCTTACACTTATTATAACATATTTGACTAATATTAAGTAAGTTAAATCCTAAGTTATCTACATGCTCAACATTTGCAATAGTAAGGGAGTTGTGAGTGATTGTAACTTTGCCTATGATGTCCCCTTTTAATTTACTACCAAATGCAACGTTACCTCCATTGTATGCTTTGTACGATGAGACTAGACTTCGATTTCCCGTCATATGATTAGTGCATCCACTATCTTTGATCCATTCATTAGGCTCTTAGTCAATTCCCAAGCATATCAATTTAATAACATAAAAATTCAAACATTCGGTCCCCAATATCTCAGGGTCTAAAGTTGTTAGTGTTAAACATCTCACCATTTGTTGCATTTGATTTGGATGTTGAAATGGAGGAAAAATTTCCCAAGGCATGTAACTTCGTTGTTGGAAGTTATTCCATGTTTCGGGATAGTTATTTGGATAACTTTGTCTTCCAAAGTTACTTCTAGGTTGCGGTGTTCTAGACCCAGGTTTAGAAGTATTTATTTGTAACAATTCTCAATTAGGAGGTCATTATTTAATTAATTTCCTTACTTAATCTTTTATTGTTAAGTAACTTACCTTTACGAGTTGCTGGAAGAGCTCACTAGCGTGCGTGCATTAAGCTTGAACCAACCGTGAACAGTAGTCAGTCTACACAATTCTAAGCTAGTTATATTATTCTCATAATATAAAGTGAGTTTTAGGCATGTCGGATCATCTTTGCAACTTATGTTACTTTTATCAAGAACCGGTGTCACCAAACTCGTTTTAAACTCCCAGTTTAGACTTAACGTACATTTAACAAAAACCGACACTAGAAAATGCCCAGTCTACACATTATATGCCTTTTTGGTTTCTTGTAATTATATTTTAAAAGTCACATTTCACTTTTTCATTTTCACGTAAACTTTGTACGTCTTACGTTTTTGCTTAAATTATGTAACTTTTAAACTTTACGTATAACCATTAGCTTATCCCACGCATAACGAAAACCACATTTTGACATTTTATATCACTTTTAGATTAATTTTAGTCTACTTTAAACAAATTCATGGGCATTTTCATGCATACTCGTTATTTTCTGATAAATTGTGTTTTACGCGTATTTAACCTACGTTTTTAGGTTTTAACAACGTTTACGCGCTCCTTTAAGCTTATCACTCATTTAATATACTAATATATAGTATATTGATTAGTTTTGACATTTTTACAAGTTTCATAGTTTTACATTACCGCTTTTAAGTTTCATGATTTAAATACTTAAAATTAGCAAACTAAACACCTAGAATTACTTGCACCCCCTCTCTTATATCTCAATAACCTAAAACCAAAGGTACTTTTTTTTGGGTAAAGGGGAGTAATCCTGCACAAAACCAAAGGCACTTCTTAAGATTTTACTAAGAAAGTTCTTATATTCTTGATAAAGAGCTAGAGTTTGATCTTCTTTTCTTCGGATATTTAAGAAGGATTTATTTTATCATTCAAAAAACTGAAAAAACATTATATTGATATGTAACCCTGAAACTACTAGGAACCTCTTTTGTAACTCTGATATTTCAATTATTCGAATGGTAAATCTTTTAAAACGAATCATTTAGAGTTTGTTTTCTATTATTGTGACTATTATAACATGAAGTAACACCCAGCTTGAATTCCCCTGCTATCACGAAATTAGTGGTGTTACAGATTGGTATCAGAGCCATGGTTATAGAGAAACGTGCTATATTTGATGCCAAAACTATAACCACTTTTACACCAACACGTTTTTGCCTTACGCTCTCCGTGCCTTACACCTTCCGGACACTTATGTGATATTTCAATCATTATTTTGCTATGTATATAAAGGATATTTATATACACACTTATTTATATAAAGGATATATATATATAAATACTCATCGTTATAAAGGATATTTATTTTTTTATTTTTTTTGGGTAAAGGCGAGTAATCCTGCACCCTGGTAAAATACATTACACCAAAAAACGTTTGAGTACAAAGGATATGGGTGAAGTCCCATATCTCAGCCCGTTACATAGGCACTTACAAGCAAAGGTCAACAGACCAAACCACTATATAAGAATGACAGGCCATTCTTATAACTTACATATTAAACTAACAACCTATAACTATAAAGGATATTTATATACACACTTATTTATATAAAGGGTATTTATATACACACTTGACTTATTTTGATCACCACTTATTTATATAAAAGATTATTTATCGAAACGTTGAATAAATATTTTCAAATCATTATGTCTGTACCCACTCACTTACTAGAGATTCCTGAGATTGCACCACATCTACCTAAGCTTGCACCACACCATCCCATTATGACTTAAGACTATTTTGATATTCTCTATCAACTCTTGTGATAACTTTCATCCATTGTATTTCCTTTTCCTTTCCGATTTTCATATTATAAACTGATTTGTTATCATCTTATAATATTGTTTTGCCATTTCTTATATAAACGGTATGGTTTACTAAACCTGTTGTGGGTAAACAAGGTGGTCCAGTTGCTCCGGGTCAAGGAGGGTTTACTAAACCTGTTGTGGGTAAGAACTTTCAATACAAACCTAAAAAGACTCCTCCTAAACCTAAGAAAGTGGACGTCACTACGAAGAAGGCTGCTGATGTGGCTTGTACGAGTGAAACGAAGGTTGTTACATCCAATAAGTTTGATGCCCTTAATATGGATGATATTGATGACTTGGGTATTCCTACTCAAGAAGTGGTTAAGGATGTGGCTGCTGGGAGTACACTAGAAGAAAAGGTGAATGAATCACAAGTACCACTTGTGAGTGCTGTGAAAGAGAAGGTGCACGGTGCGTCTGGTAAGCCTGGTCCTTCTGGTTCTCCATCTATTTCTGCCACTAAAAGAGTTAACCCATTCTCTAAGGTGGCAGATATTGTTGATTCTGATAGTGATGAGGAGGTCGTTAACACTTTTGATGAGTCCGTCAACTTATTTGGAGGTGGTAATGACCTTGAATATGACTATGATGACTACACGGATCAAATTGATGATCTTCCGGGGAATTTGGATGCCTTCTACAACATGTATGATATCAAGCTCCAAGGTCTTGGCAAGAAGTAATTTGTCTTCATAGGAGTTTTATGTTATTTTATGAGTAGGTGCATCTATTGTTTCTAAAAGTTGTAAGTGCTTATGGCATGTCATAAGCACTAGTTCTAGGTGTTTATCAAGCCTTGTAGCTTGAGGTTAATATGGTACCTCAGCCATATTCCATTTGTACTAAACTTTTTCGGTTTAATATATTTACCAGGGTGCAGGATTACTCCCCTTTACCCAAAATATATAAACGGTATGGTTTAATCTAGATAATACTGGGAATCATAAAACTACTTGACTAAACCGAACATTACATTATCGGTCCTTAATTATACATAGCCAAATTACCTATGTCTAATTCAGGAGGGATCATTTTATGATGGGAGCAGTCAGCTGTAAGTTTTATTAAAAAAGATTTTTCACTTATATCCTTAAAGTAATTCGTGAGTATTCGTACGATTAAGCCCACAACTAAGCGGACTCTTATTCTACCTTCACCGTGTAAGTCAACCTCATCCCACAACAAATTCTGAAATGACGAGTCGAATGACATCACTAGTTATCATAGAAACCTTTCGTCACAAGTAACCTCACTTCTTCGCCAACACCGCTTCGACCCCTAACACAAATTGAATCTCAGGTCGGGATTCCCTTAAGGGTTGGAATGTAACAATTCTCAATTAGGAAGCCATTATTTAATTAATTTCCTTACTTAATCTTTTACTGTTAAGTAACTTACTTTACGAGTTGCTGGATGAGCTTACTAGCGTGCGTGCATTAAACTTGAACCAACCATGAATAATAGTCACTCTACACAATTCTAAGCTAGTTATATTATTTTCATATATAATGTGAATTTTAGGCATGTCGGATCATCTTTGCAACTTATGTTACTTTTATCAAGAACCGGTGTCACCAAACGCGTTTTAAACTCCCAGTTTAGACTTAACGTACATTTAATTTCCAGTCTACATATTATATGCCTTTTTGGTTTCTTATAATCATATTTGAAAAGTCACCTTTTTTCATTTTCACGTAAACTTTGTACGTCTTACGTTTTTGCTTAAATCGCGTAACTTTTAAACTTTACATATAACCATTAGGTTATCCCGCGCTTAACGAAAACCACATTTTGAGATTTTATATCACTTTTAGATTAATTATAGTCTACTTTAAACAAATGCATGGTCATTTTCATTCATACTCGTTATTTTCCGATAAATTGCGTTTTACGCATATGTAACCTACGCTTTTAGGTTTTAACAATGTTTACGCGCTCTTATCACTCATTTAATATACTAATATAGAGTATATTGATAGGTTTTAACATTTTTAGAAGTTTCATATTTTTACGTTACCCGCTTTTAAGTTTCCTGATTTAAATACTTAACGTTAGTAATTACCGGAACCAAAACTAACTGTGTAAAACAATATAATATCTAAAACTTCTAAACCTCCTCATTCTAGCCCTATGTGGCATTTAAAATGAGTCACCAAGACAAATGTCTTGTTGAAAATTAATCTTGCATAAGATCTTAACACATGTTAACTTAACCATAGTTAAATATTAACCAAATATGTAGTTAACTCAAAATCTCTTCCTATAAATAGCAAACTAAACACTTAGAAATATTTTCACCCCCTCTCTTATATCTTAAAGTCCTAAAACCAAAGGCACTTCTTAAGATTTGACTAAGAAAGTTAGGGTAAAGGGGAGTAATCCTACACCCTGGTAAGTAGATTAACCAAAAAACGTTTAAGTACAAATGGAATATGGCTAAAGAACCATATTAACCTCAAGCTAAAAAGCTTGATAAACACCTAACTCTAGTGCTTAAGACATGTAAAGCCCGAAAATTTGCGTAATCTAAAATGACCCTCTAATTTTGAAATTTTAAAGAACATACAAATAAATAAAAAACTTTACAATATAATTTAAAATTACAGAACAAATAATTATTTACATATATTCTAAAAATTCGACTAGAAGAAAAAGGAAAAAGGAAAAGATATGCATTAAAATTTAAGGATATCATAATCCTACTAAAATTAGTCATTCCTTAATTATCCTAAACAAAGGGTCGGTTCTCCCATAATATAAACATACCGAATTATTTTTTTTCTCAAAACCCTAAATACTCTCCTCCAACTTGTCGACCTTCTGCTGCTGCTCTTTCCTTCCTGCTGCTCGATCCAACACAGCAGAAAAAGGGGTTCTCTTGTGGTCTTTAATTGGTGTTCTAGGCATGTGATTGTTTCTGGTTCAAGTGTGTTTCGATCATGGGTTACATGGGGCTGTCGAAGGGAGTATATATAGGTGTTCGGCTGGACTTTTGGTGGTCCAATCTTGTTGTTCTTTTGTTCTTCTTATCATCGCTACAAGGGTAACTCGTATCTAACCTTATTCAACACACTCTTCATGTTAATTCTTGTTTGTTTCTCGATGTTCTTGTCGACCTTATTGTACATAAATCATAACAGAAAAACTGCATGAACTGAAAACTAACATCTACATAAAATAACAAATCTGAAAAACCCTGTAAAGTCGACCTGCTGTTGCTTCCTTGTTTTGATCATGATATACATGTTAAAATCACATTAAAGTCGACTTATAGCTGTTCTATAATATTCATAAATCGTTTGTATCAAAGGGTTACTCGTTGGTATGATAAAACCTAAATCAAGTACATAAAATAAGAACCCAGTTTGCTGTCAGAATTTTAGGTCAAATTGATTGGGTCGGATTTTAATGATAGTGACGTATTTTTTTTGTGATTCTTGAGTCTAAAATTAAGTTCAAGGAAATATATTTCTGGGAAAATTAGCCTTGTAATTTTTAGAGGTCGGGAAGGCAACTTTTTGATTTTTAGAAATTCGTGTGTATAACCTGAATTCGGATGTCTGGAAATCAGTCCGTTTTGACGATTTTTCATTTTCAAACCATGAGGAGTTAGGTCATGAAATTCTCTAGTATGTGACTTCAATATGTTTAGTAGTGTCATGAATTTTTGTAGATTTTTCCTGGAGGTATTGGTGGGTAAATGAAGTGGTTACTTTCTGAGTGTTACAGCAGACATGTTTTCTGAGTAGTCCGAGTTGTGGTATTTTTCATGTGGGGTTAAACTAATTAATAAATTCTGGGAAAATTAGTGTGGGTTTTCAAGACATTGGGGTAGCTCTGGGAATTTTTTTGGATTTTATCTCTGAGTTCTAATATGGTTCATAAATTCGATCATGTGTGGTCTGTTTAGGGTTAAAAGCTGATAAGAAGTTAATTAGGGCTAAATAAGGATTAATTGTGTAACGTAAAGGTGGAACTTATCATTATTCAAACTAAAATGGTTTAACTTGTTAAAACATGTAACTTTATGATATTTATATTTCATACCCTAATCTTACGATAGTTTCACTATAATCCCTAAACTATTTATAATTACTTAATAAACCCTAACTATAAGAATGTGATTAATAACAAGTATTTAAAATCCGTTATGAAATTAAATGAGCTAATAAGTATATTATGAATCCTAATCTATGTAGATTCGTTGAAGAGGTGTGACAGTGTTTCCTTGTGTCCATCCATTTGTTTGCTTCCATTTCATTCGCTAAGGTACAGATATTCTGCCCTTCTTGTAAGGAGCCTTCGTTTCTCTTGATCTTTTGTTTTAATTCGTTTAGGATTCCCCAAAGCCATTGCTCTGTTCCCTCGTATTTTGAACTCTTTCCTTGATCTTTGCTCGAACCTTAGTATTGAACCTTTCCATTTGAACCTTTGTCTTGAACCTTTTTGCCTTGAACCTTGATATACTTGAGATTTTAGCGGAATGAGGAAACCTTTTTAAATTGTTTATGGAAATGTTTTAAGAAAACCATTTTAAAATACTATTTTTATGAAAAACCGTTTTAAAAGATTATTTTATGAAAACTATTTTAAAAAGGATTGTTTTCAAATGAACTTTTAGATTGAACCTTTAATATGAACATTTGCTACGATCTCTTGTCTTGACCATTTGACTTGAACCTTGATACATTGATATGAAACCCTTGATATATGACTTGACTTGAACCCATTGATAAAACTTGAGCTTGAATTTGAAACATGAACTTAAGACTTGAATTTGACTTGTACACTTGACCTTGACCTTGACCCACAGTTTGAGACTACGAGCCATACTAGGCATGAGGGTTTCATGTCCTTGTCATTGTTGCACCAATGGCTTGACTTTTGGGTAGGAAAGTGATTACCTATCCCGTCCCTGCCATGACTTGATACTTGACTTGAGCGTAGATGAAGACATTGTGGCAGCCTACAGGGGCGCATGGATGCATCCTAGATTTGTACTTGACTTGACTTGACTTGATTACTTGAATTGTTTAGTGACATGATGAGTGTGTGCGATACACGTCATTCACTCTTGGGAGCTCATGACTCCAACCCTTGGAGGTATCCCCTCATATTATACTTGGCATACCGAGGTCACCCCTCCGTATACATGTATACTTGTTTACTTGACTTGATTTGATATGTTCTGGGTTCGTAGTGGATTTCTGTTTCTGTTACCCTATGACTTGATATTTGACTCGACTTGAATTGAACATGGGCTGGTGGTGGGTTACGGTTTACTTTACACCTACCTATTGTAAACATTTCTTGATAACATTTTCATTTTCCTTCCTACTCTTGTTACACCTTGTATTATTCCATTTACTTCACTATTCCTTTACTACTGCTTTGTATCGTTATATCTGTTCACTGAGCTTTCGTAGCTCAGCCGCATTTCTTTTCCTGCGGCAGGTTTTAGTTTGGAAGCTGGGTATGAGTGGAGAGTATCATTGGATTTAGAAGACCCTACTAGCTATGGAAGATTATTAGAAGAATTTATTTTTAGACTTAGAAATTATTGTATTGTAACCTTGTAGTTTCGGATTTTCCTTTGTAACCCTTGAAATTCTATTGTATTATTCATGTCAATGCTTGTGTTTGTTCTGATATGGAACCATCATTGTGACATCTTTACCCTTGTCGGGTCGGGGTGTTACAATTTATGGTATCAGAGAACAGGCTGACGACTTGTAATACATTACCCTGTCCTGTGCGTTTAGGACCATTAGGCTTTCACTGTAAGAACATAGGAGAACACCTTGAGGACTTGCGTTAGGATTTCTTAATATGAACTTAAGTTCTGACCGGTGAGGAATGGGTAAAATATAAGGCAATTGTTTAAGTATCTTTGCTTCCGCATCGCTCTTATTCGTACCTTGACTATGACATTGATTGTGTTGATCTCTAAGACGTAGAGGTACTAGATGGACTAAGATAGGTTGTTTGTTTACGACTTAAGATAAAGTATGATCATCATGAAGGCATATTTATGTGGTGCTGGTATTATGACGCCTGGCCAACGTGATAATACTTACACCATATAACGTGCCCTTATTGTGATCATAGGATATTTCGAGGAGTGCTTTAGACGCCTTAGAAATTCTGATAGCTGTTTGAGATTTTCTGTGTTAGTGAGACTTTAGGTTCATTCTACCTATACGCTTAATCTGCCTTCACCAATATACGATTTGATATGTTTGGATTCTCGACACGCGTTCTGCTGACCTCTGTACTCCCGATAAGAATCATAGGTCCCATTGTAGAGCTTTCGATATATTCTCATCTGATTCGCGAAATCAAATTCCACGGACGATATATCCGTCAAATCCTACGTATTCCCTGTATCTCTTCCGAGAGAAGACGATTATCATCTGTCACGTTTGGTATTTTATTCTTTTGATCTGGATTCGGTATAGTATGTTTTTTTTTCTGAAGAAACCGAAGCTATTCTGATCAACAAGATCAAATCATGAGAAACAAGTCGTTCACTTTTCCGTTCACTGTCCGTTGTGTTTTCCGCTTCATTTCATTTCAATTTTCGAGGACGAAAATTTTTTTTTAGAGGGGAAGAGTTGTAAAGCCCGAAAATTTGCGTAATCTGAAATGACCCTCTAATTTTGAAATTTTAAAGAACATACAAATTAAAAAAAAAAAAAAAAAACTTTACATTATACTTTAAAATTACAGAACAAATAATTATATACATATATTCTAAAATTTCGACTAGAAGAAAAAGGAAAAAGGAAAAGATATGCATTAAAATTTAAGGATATCATAATCCTACTAAAATTAGTCATTCCTTAATTATCCTAAACAAAGGGTCGGTTCTCCCATAATATAAACATACCGAATTTTTTTTTTCAAAACCCTAAATACTCTCCTCCAACTTGTCGACCTTCTGCTGCTGCTCTTTCCTTCCTGCTGGTCGATCCAACACAGCAGAAAAAGGGGTTCTCTTGTGGTCTTTAATTGGTGTTCTAGGCGTGTGATTGTTTCTGGTTCAAGTGTGTTTCGATCATGGGTTACATGGGGCTGTCGAAGGGAGTATATATAAGGTGTTCGGCTGGACTTTTGGTGGTCCAATCTTGTTGTTCTTTTGTTCTTCTTATCATTGCTACAAGGGTAACTCATATCTAACCTTATTCAACACACTCTTCATGTTAATTCTTGTTTGTTTCTCGATGTTCTTGTCGACCTTATTGTACATAAATCATAACAGAAAAACTGCATGAACTGAAAACTAACATCTACATAAAATAACAAATCTGAAAAACCCTATAAAGTCGACCTGCTGTTGCTTCCTTGTTTTGATCATTATATACATGTTAAATATACATTAAAGTCGACCTATAGCTGTTCTATAATATGCATAAATCTTTTGTATCAAAGGGTTACTCGTTGGTATGATAAAACCTAAATCTAGTACATAAAATAAGAACCCAGTTTTGCTGTCAGAATTTTAGGTCAAATTGATTGGGTCGGATTTTGATGATAGTGACATATTTTTTTGTGATTATTGAGTCTAAAATTAAGTTCAAGGAAATATCTTTCTGGGAAAATTAGCCTTGTAATTTTTAGAGGTCGGGAAGGCAACTTTTTGATTTTTAGAAATTCGTGTGTCAAACCTGAATTCGGATGTCTGGAAATCAGTCCGTTTTGACGATTTTTCATTTTCAAACCATGAGGAGTTAGGTCATGAAATTCTCCATTATGTGACTTCAATATGTTTAGTAGTGTCATGAATTTTTTTAGATTTTTCCTGGAGGTATTGGTGGGTAAATGAAGTGGTTACTTTCTGAGTGTTACAGCAGACATGTTTTCTGAGTAGTCCGAGTTGTGGTATTTTTCATGTGGGGTTAAACTAATTAATAAATTCTGGGAAAATTAGTGTGGGTTGTCAAGAAATTGAGGTAGCTCTGGGAATTTTTGTGGATTTTATCTCTGAGTTCTAATATGGTTCATAAATTCGATCAAGTGTGGTCTGTTTAGGGTTAAAAGCTGATAAGAAGTTAATTAGGGCTAAATAAGGATTAATTGTGTAACGTAAAGGTGGAACTTATCATTATTCAAACTAAAATGGTTTAACTTGTTAAAACATGTAACTTTATGATATTTATATTTCATACCCTAATCTTACGATAGTTTCTCTATAATCCCTAAACTATTTATAATTACTTAATAAACCCTAACTATAAGAATGTGATTAATAACAAGTATTTAAAATCCGTTATAAAATTAAATGAGCTAATAAGTATATTATGAATCCTAATCTATGTAGATTCGTTGAGGAGGTGTGACAGTGTTTCCTTGTGTCCATCCATTTGTTTGCTTCCATTTCATTCGCTAAGGTACAGATATTCTGCCCTTCTTGTAAGGAGCCTTCGTTTCTCTTGATCTTTTGTTTTAATTCGTTTAGGATTCCCCAAAGCCATTGCTATATTCCCTCGTATTTTGAACTCTTGCCTTGATCTTTGCTTGAACCTTAGTATTGAACCTTTCCATTTGAACCTTTGTCTTGAACCTTTTTGCCTTGAACCTTGATATACTTGTGATTTTAGCGGAATGAGGAAACATTTTTAAATTGTTTATGGAAATGTTTTAAGAAAACCATTTTAAAATACTATTTTTATGAAAAACCGTTTTAAAAGATTATTTTATGAAAACTATTTTAAAAAGGATTGTTTTCAAATGAACTTTTAGATTGAACCTTTAATATGAACATTTGCTACGATCTCTTGTCTTGACCATTTGACTTGAACCTTGATACATTGATATGAAACCCTTGATATATGACTTGACTTGAACCCATTGATAAAACTTGAGCTTGAATTTGAAACATGAACTTGAGACTTGAATTTGACTTGTACACTTGACCTTGACCTTGACCCACAGTTTGAGACTACGAGCCATACTAGGCATGAGGGTTTCATGTCCTTGTCATTGTTGCACCAATGGCTTGACTTTTGGGTAGGAAAGTGATTACCTATCCCGTCCCTGCCATGACTTGATACTTGACTTGAGCGTAGATGAAGACATTGTGGCAGCCTACAGGGGCACATGGATGCATCCTAGATTTGTACTTGACTTGACTTGACTTGATTACTTGAATTGTTTAGTGACATGATGAGTGTGTGCGATACACGTCATTCACTCTTGGGAGCTCATGACTCCAACCCTTGGAGGTATCCCCTCATATTATACTTGGCATACCGAGGTCACCCCTCCATATACATGTATACTTGTTTACTTGACTTGATTTGATATGTTCTGGGTTCGTAGTGGATTTCTGTTTCTGTTACCCTATGACTTGATATTTGACTCGACTTGAATTGAACTTGGGCTGGTGGTGGGTTACGGTTTACTTTACACCTACCTATTGTAAACATTTCTTGATAACATTTTCATTTTCCTTCCTACTCTTGTTACACCTTGTATTATTCCATTTACTTCACTATTCCTTTACTACTGCTTTGTATCGTTATATCTGTTCACTGAGCTTTCGTAGCTCAGCCGCATTTCTTTTCCTGCGGCAGGTTTTAGTTTGGAAGCTGGGTATGAGTGGAGAGTATCATTGGATTTAGAAGACCCTACTAGCTATGAAAGATTATTAGAAGAATTTATTTTTAGACTTAGAAATTATTGTATTGTAACCTTGTAGTTTCAGATTTTCCTTTGTAACCGTTGAAATTCTATTGTATTATTCATGTCAATGCTTGTGTTTGTTCTGATATGGAACCATCATTGTGACATCTTTACCCTTGTCGGGTCGGGGTGTTACAAGACATGCCAAAAGCACTTACACAAACTAGAAAAAAAATGAATCTAGAAAAAGAACTGAAAAATAGCTAGCCAGCAGAAAACGCGTGAGATAAACTTACCCCTGTATTAGAATCAAAAAGATTGGCCGATTTATCAAACACATTTTCCACTTGTTCTTCACCATCTTCATCATCCATCACCAATGCAGAATACAGATTAGATGTAGTAACATTAACTTCCTTAGAAGCATTACCAGTAGACTTCAACTAAGACGACGATGTAGATGCATTACCCATAGTAGTAGCTCCCTTCTTAGGTTCACTAGTAACTACCTTAGGAACAAATTTGAACTGTTTAACCGAAGTACCAACAGATTGATTCCCATTAGTAGCCTTGGCTTTACCCTTCTTCTTTTTCTTACCCACCTTTTGAAAACCATCAGTATCCAACTCCACAGTAGGAGTAGCAACATGAGAAGTAGAAACAGTAGAAGGACTAACCACCTGTATAGGAGGACTCACCACCTGTTTAGGACATTGATCATGAGAATGACCAAATATTTTGCATGTATTGCACCTGGGGGGCCTCCATTCATATTCAACACGTATAGTCTCTTTGTTAAACCTTCCCCAGTTAGGGATGGGAAACCAATAGTAACAGCCTCCACAAGATCAGATTCAGAATTGACCTCAATGAGGCATCTAGCAAAACTACTTCTACCCCAAGAATCCTTACACATAGAGCTAGTGTATGAATCAAGCATAACAAGTTTACCAATAAATGTAGCAATCATACTAATACCCTCCTCTTCAAAAACTTGAAGGGGAACATCATGTAATTTAACCCATACTGGTATGCTAGTCAGCTCTTCCTTACGTAGGCAAGTATCCATAGACTATTTCTTGAGAATTATCGGAGCTTTGCGGATCATCCAAGGACCTCCTTCCAAAACGGCTTCAAGACCATCCAAAGAATCGAATTTGAAAGAAAAAAAAGAATCCTTTAGAATTCAACATGATCCTTTTAAGACCATGTTTCGCCCAGTTACTCCTAGCATAGTATTCAACAATAGGAAACGCCATCCTTTTTCCAATAAAGTAGCCATAAAGAGTATGTTCCAAACCAGAACTAACCTTTTCTACCACTTTACGGGGAATAGAGATGTTAACACCTTCACATACGGGTTCGTCACTCAAAGACTCATGAGGCGATTTGTCAGCCTCAAACTCATGGACCAAATCACTCAAATCAGCCATTATCCTCTCTCGGACCTCGCTCTCCAAATCAGCCCACATTGGATATTTACCCTCTTCAAGACCTGTAATGAAATCATCAATGTCCTTAGTAGCATTAATCGACACACCAAACAAAGCGTTAAGATAGTCGACACCATTTATATCCTTAGGACCTGAAGAATCATAATTAGTCGTAGCTTTAGGAGGGGCAACCAAGTTCGATTTACCAACACTATCCCTAGGATACCCATCAGAATCGGGTAGAACATTTTCATAATCATGAGAAACGTTCACATTAGGATTAATACTAGAACCATCATTAACCAAAGATACCTTAACATGAGTTGCCTTCGCATATGGATGTTTACCAGCACTAGACACATTCGGGTCAGAACTAGGGTTATCAATAACCCTCGTTGCTTTCTTGGGGCGAGAAACACCGGTGTTTCCCTCCTAGTTCTTCAATCAATTATTTCTTTCGTTGATCTTAGCAGCAACTGAGCGTAAAAGCTCAGCATTCGACTCTCCCAAACCTTCCATCACGTAATCAGCAGCCCAAAAACCCTAATCGCATCAGATAAACAGCAGATAAGAAGCAAACAAGAAGAAAACGTCTTAATCTTCAAACTACACGAGTAAAACCCTAGTAAAGCTAGGGTTTATAGGCATCCACGACCAATAATTAACCCATAGTAGCATGCGAGTGATCAATTTTACGGATAGTAATGATTGCACACTAAAAACAAGAATCGACTTAGAAGAAACCCTAAATAGCGATCTGAGCGAAACCCTAACAAACCTATGTTAATCGATCACTAAAGTTAATCAGTTACAAGACTTGATCAAGGCTGAGAACAACACAAGAACAAGTATGTATAAGATTAAAAATATATGATCGATCAAGAACAGTCGGTTAGGGTTAGAGAAGAAAAACGATAACCTAAAAGAAAAACCCTAGGAACGATCGCAAACTGAATCAGAAACAAGGCTCGATCAAGGCTGAGATCAACACATGGTATAATCAAAACACAAGAACAAGTTTGTTTAAGATTAGATGAGAGATCGATCAATGGAAAGATCGATTAGAGATATGCTTTCTGGTCGCCAAAATCGCCACAAGAGGGGGAGAGTTTCTCATTTTATAATATTCTTTTCTTTATGTTAAAAGCTAGAGTTTGATCTCCTTTTCTTCGGATTTTCAAGCAAGTATTGTTATAATATTCTTTTCTTTTAGGTAAAGGGCAATTCACCCTGCCTATATATATATATATATTCTTTTCTTCAAGAAGGCATTGTTATAATCTTCAAATAGCCTTTGGTTTTTGAAGATTACAAATTTCACGCCAAACCTCTGCCTATATTCTTTTTGGGTAAAGGCGAGTAATCCTGCACCCTGGTAAAATACATTACACCAAAAAACGTTTGAGTACAAAGGATATGGGTGAAGTCCCATATCTCAGCCCGTTACATAGGCACTTACAAGCAAAGGTCAACAGACCAAACCACTATGTAAGAATGACAGACCATTCTTATAACTTACATAAAACTTAAACAAAAGGAACTACCAAAGATGATTACATTACATAGGACAATACGATACTGCTCAAGTAACGAACTTGAGTCCTCTAAATCATAATGGCGTTCCACATTCACTTCCACGTAGAATCACACAATATATATATATATATATATATATATATATATATATATATATATATATATATATATATATATTTGGGTAAAAGGGAGTAATCTTGCACCCTGGTAAAATGTATTACACCAAAAACATTGAAGTACAAAGGACGAGGGTGAATTCCCTCATCTCAGTCCCTTAGGACACTTACAGCAACCACTATATAAGAATGACAGGTCATTCTTATAACCTACATAAGATTCCTATAACTTAACAAAATGAACTGCCAAAAATGAAAGGCCATTCTTGATATATATATATATATATATATATATATATATATATACACATCACGACATTAAATGTGCAGTAACCATGCATTAATGCCACCTATTAAACAACCTAAGCAACTCATGCAACAATGCCACCTATTAATCCACCTAAGCAACTCATGCCACCTAATAAAACTATTGGAATTCATAAATTTAATTTTGGATTTATTTTTTTCAAAAAATCATGAAGCTGGATTCGAACCTGCATCTTTTACTCATGAAGCAAGCACATCAACCAATGGAGCCAATCCATAAGTTGTGATCAAAATCCCAAAACAAAATTTATATCTTATAATAATACCTGTTCTACAACAAATGTAAAATAAAGCCCAGTCCATTCATTATACGAAGTTTTTTTTCCCAAAACCCTAATATCACTCATGCATCTCATTATCACACACACGATATTCTTTTTCTTTTCTGATTTGATGTGCAGGTTGTTCGTCTTCTTTGTTGGAAATATCGTATCCAGGCGCCTGATGTGGAAGCAACAGGGTTACAGGGTATGATTTTTGTCGTATAACCTTTTCGAATCAGTTATATGTACACTTTTATTTATGTTATATCAATTATTTTACAAACCCTAAATCTCGGCAACTTTCTAAAATGGCTAAAGCAAGTCGACGTAATAAGTAGTCGAAGCAGTCTATGAAGTTATCAAATCTTTGGTTATAGAGGTCAGTTACATTCTTATTTATTTTATAAACATTTTTTTATATGCTTTGCAGGTCGATCATCTGAGTAGGAGAGATTGGTTAGTGAACTTTATTTTACGTTCAATACTTTGTGTAGTTTTTGTTATTTAAGCTCACGCGAGAATGAGTTTTCATTCGTTTGTTAACTATTTATATGTTTGAATCCAGACAATTGAATTCTGGAGAGAAGCTGACATTCTGTCAAAGCTTCACCATCCAAACGTTGTGGCATTTTGTGGTGTAGTACAAGATGGACCTTGTGCGAAATAGCTACTGTCACAGAGTTCATGGTCGATAGATCACTAAGACATGTCTTACAGCGCAAAGATAACTTATTTATGAACTCAAATTCTTGATCTGTTGTAATGGTGATCTAAAGGCATCTTGATCATCGCATAATGCTTATAATTGCAATGGATGTTCTAAATTAGTTTTATATCTTATAAAATTAGTTTGATAAACGTTCGTATATATATATATATATATATATATATATATATATATATATATATATATATATATATATATATATATATATATATATATATATATATATATATATACTAGTTTTCATGGCCCACCCAATGAGTGGGCATGACTTATAATTATCGTTGTCATATTTTAGGTGTAAGTCATGTGTCTAAGAGTGGTCAGTATGAATCACTCTCCTTGCTACAAGTAATGATAGGTTAATGCCGCTTGTGCTAAGTATTAGATTGCCAAAGTTTAATTTACAGCTCGAGGATTGTTGACAAGATACAACCACGAAACATTAATATGAGGTTATGAATGAGAATGTCCCAAATAGTAGCACATGCCTTATAGTTAAGCACATTGATTAAATGAAAATGGATATTTACTTTTCCTATCAATGTTCGAAATTCAGAACACATACCTTTCAATGACATTCGTAAACAACCTATCCTCAATATGCAAATCCTAGAAGAAAAATAACATCTTTAACAATATAACATCTTTTAGCATTCCATGCAAACAATATAACTAGATCTTGACACCAACCATTGTCACCATGTTACCTCATAACCCCCAAAGACCCAATCAAATCATAAACCAAATGCAATATGATCCTGAACTTATTATCCCCACATAGTATTTATATTTACAAAACCGAGTAACCAACACAAAACTAAAGAATATCGATAGGGCCTACTATATTAAAATTCATAAACTTAGTAAAGCTTAAGTATGAAACTGTATTTGATTCAATAGATACGATATTTTCATAGTAGACTTCCACACATTCACTTAACTCTATTGTATATTGTTTACTTTTAAGTCCATTTAAAATGACTCGGACCCAACCCTTCCAAGTTACTCTATTGTATTACCCCGTTACCACTTAGTAACCAAATGTCTTTATTTATAAGCCTTCACTGAATGTTATTCTTATATAATGTAACTTGATAATGAAAACTTGTTTTTATAGAATAGAGATTAGATTTTTATCGTTGAGAATGGACAAATATGCGAAAACGTAGAGGGGGGTGAATACGTTTACCGTTTTAAAATTTTAAACTTGTTGTATCAAATTTCCGTCTAAGCTTGTTCTAATATGAAAGATGTTAAGCGTAGTTTATGATCAGTATACACTTAACCAAGTTGTTACATATGTATGATCAACAAATCACAACACAAGCAAACATATATAATGCAAACATAAAGTAAAGCGATAAGTAAAAGAAAGCGCAAACCGAACACGATGATTTATAGTGGTTCGGTCACGGAGCTCCTCTCTGCCTTACTCCACTCCCCGAGTACCCAACTCGAGAGTTACTTCACTAGATCAACAAGCTCCCTTCTCGACGGAGAAAACCTTACACACGTCGCTTACACTTTTTCCGGTACAAAGCTAAATACCGGGTTCTAGTTCGAGGTATAACCAACCTAACGTCGCCTATACAATTACCGACACTAAGCTAGATGTCGAGTTCTTTACCAAGGGTACAACCACTCCCTACGTCGCTTAACCTTTTTCTGGTACTAAGCTAGATACCGAGTTCTTTACATGGGTACAACCACTCCCGCTATGTTTTATGGCCCAACATAGAAACCTTGTGTTTTATGGCACAAACACATAAACCACCTAATCTAGTATGAATAGATTACAATGATGTTCCATGACATAAATAGGTCATGGATATGAATGGCTAATCTAAATGAACTTCCATTGATAGGAAGCCTTCAATGTATGAAGATCACAAGCTCCCTAAACTTGTTGTGATGGATCTTCATGAATGCAAGTGAGATCTACATGAGCTTCTCAAATGAGAAAACTTCTTGGTGGATCAGGAAGTATGCTATGGATGATGTCTCATGATCTTGAGCTTGCTTCACAGGATCATTAACAATGTATGCTTACAACATAATGAAAGTTAGTAACATTATGATCATTATGTAAAGGGTGATTAATGTATGAATCTACATGTTTTGCTACTGATCTAAGTGTGTGAAATGATAAAGGGAATGTGTGTTCTAGTTGGATGAAAGTTTGTGTAAAACCATGGGCTACTATTTATAGGAAAACATGTGTAAAATCATGTGTAAAACTATGTGTAAAACCATGGGCTACTATTTATAGGAAAACAATTTCTACAAGCCACGGATCTGGCGGATCCCTTAATTTGGATCCGTAGGTATATGACAGCTAAGAATTTAACAAATCTTTCCATATCATTTCTTATCATGTTAAGTCATGTCAAGATCTTTGCAAAGTCAACTTTGTAACTTAAAGATCTTTCCAAAATATTTCCTAAATCAAATCTTACTAAATCTATCCAAGATCTTTCCAATATCAAATCTTATAAAATCTATCCAAGATCTTTCCTAATGAGGTATGCCATGATGTCATGTGTAATTTTCATTTTAGGATTTAAAATGTAAAACATGCAAATGTATATATGTATGTAACATGTATCCTAGTGATCATGTAGCATGATTAATCTTTTAAAATACTTAATGATCTAACCGTATTTTAAACATTCTAAATAGTTTGTTAAGGGTTTGATCATAATGCTACATAACAAACATGTACAAACCTGTGTTGTATCATACGAGGACTTGAGAAGTGTTGAATGTATGTTGAGACAAGATATGATTACAAGTAACTTGTACATTTTACATTATGTATCAAGTTACATGTTTTTCATCACTCAAAACAAACGAGACTGCTTGCACTAGCAATCTCCCCAACGAGACTGCTTGCACTAACAATCTCCCCTTTTTTGATGATGACAAAATATGTAAACGTGATAGAAAGTAAAATGTAAAAAGTTACTTGTGTACGTACTACCTTTAACATTACCTTCTCTGTTTACACCTTTCTCAACTCTTCTCGCCTATTACTTTCTCCGTTTACACCTTTCTCCCCCTTTTGTCGAAGCAAAAAGGGTGTGTCCTTGGAGTTAACTTCATTTATCCCCAAAATGGCGAGCTTGCATCATCCCTAGTGAAGTTAAATAGACTACTCCAACCTCCTATGGTTGTTGCGTCCCCTAGGTTGTTAGCGGATCCATGGATCAAACTAGACTCTTAACCTACATCAAGGTTAGTGATGTGCAACATAAAAAGAATATATATGAAAAATGCATGATGAATGAAATGCATATAGCCAACGATACATGTGGGTAAGCAATGTTGGACTATGTTGACCTATCTCCTCCTTTTTGTCGAAACAAAAAGAAGATATGCGTAGCGGAATGCGATTATGAGAAATTTAAAGCTCCCCCTTGATTTATACTCCCCCTAATTGGAGTAACAAGGATATGATGTATGAACCTACAAAATTAATTGTTAGAATATGATATGCTCCCCCTTGATGTATACTCCTCATTGCTAGAGTACCAACGTATACGGTTCAAGGATGAGAAATGCCAAAAATGATGAGTTAGTATATGATATACTCCCCCTCGATCTATACTCCCCGTTGCTAGGGTACCGACGTATATGATCCAAGGATGAAGAATCCTACAAAATAAAGGTTAGTATAAAACAATATTTGTCCAAGGACAAGTATGTGATATACACCAATGCGTATATATGATGCATCCTAAAAAATGCTTGACGAAAACTCCCCCTTGCTCTAGGGCGTCAAGATGAACCTATAAAAGAAGAAAAATAATTGATGCAAACTTCATCCTATGATGAGTAAGCTATATACGATCGAGCGTATATGATGATGAACCTACAATGAAATGGTTAGTGCAATATATTTTATCTCAAGGAAAAATATTATGCAACATATCAATAATCTAATCACAAACAACTTACCATTTGTGATTGTCTAATCAAAAAAAAAATGATGCAGCATACCAATAGTGATATCAATCATGATTATCTAGTAAACCATGTTACAAAGAGTGTAATCTTATAATATGAATTACAAGAATATATTCCTACAAAACAATGCCTATGATGAGGATATGAGTGATCCTAGTGTTGGTGTTAGTTTACTAGTGATAACTTGATAACTAAAGATTGATGCAAGTAAGTTTTTCGCTAATCCATGGGGTTGATGATTAGTGAAAGAGGTGACGGAAGGTGGTGGTTATAATGAATTCAAAAACTATATAGCAAGTGCTATAAGAGTATTGAAGACGGTTAAGGTTATGATATTATCATCTACCAAAGATGATAAATGCTCAAATGAAGGAAGTGGATACAATGATCACTTACGAATAAAGATTCCATATACCTATATAGAAATGACATCAAATGATGAGAGTTTTGGTTGGACCAACGTGTTGAGAGTGATGGTTTTGTTTGCACTGACAATGACGTGCTTGATATGTATAAAAAAATGAAAAGGATGAGATCCTATGGTGGTGTTCCTAGACAATGAAGGAGTTCTAGATAATGAAGTTATTCTAGAAAATGAAGATGTGAAAGTAAATCCTAGACTTGGTTGTGAGAGGGTTGTCTTTAAAAGGTTGAAAACTGAGCCTAGTACCCGCGGATTGGGCGGAACCAAATTTTTGGTTCCGTCCATCTTATCCAAGGGTTCCATGAGACCAGAATAGATTTGGTCATGTTTTGTCGTTTTTGATCAAACAAAGGTTCAAGCTAAGGTCTATTTACTTATAACTACGGATTTGATTTCACTAATCCTAGTCAAAGTCTAAGGAGACTTAATGGTTCACGTTTAAGAGGTTTGTCAAACACATGATGTGTTTTTCACTTGACGAGGTATTGGTACAAGACTGTGATGTTGGGTTTGACACACTTGTGATTGTGTGAACTGATTTCAAATGAATGGTGTGAACCTACATGTCGGTATTTGAGGATCTAAGAGATATGTGTACTGTATTGACTTACGAATGACAATGCAAGCGATGAGCTTAGCAATGTTTTTGCGGATGTTGTTTAGCATACTAAGAACTTCATCCTCGAAGTTATGTAGCTCTTCTCTATCAATGCAAGATGATCGCACGACGAGGCATGTGGTTTCCTCATGGAAGGTGTATTGTTATAACTAAAGGATGATGGAGATGTTGTTAGGAAAGCGGAAGCAACAATATGATTTGGAGAGAGGTATGTTGAAAGATATCCAAACACAAATTTCAAACCTCTAAAACTTAATCCTATTAGCTTTTAAAGCTATATGCAAGAAAATGGATCCCATAAACATATTACTAATCTAAGTAGCAATAATGAGACAACAATTATGCAAGATGAGCATAACAAAGAGAAATAACAAATAGTTTGTTATCAACCTACAAGACAAAAGTCTTAATGACAAAAGATGTGAATATCATAAGACAACATCTTATAAAAACAAATAATCTACTACTAGACACAAAGTTACCACATAGCATCAAGACAAATAATCATAGCATGACATTGTTTTAAGATACTACATTGTAAAATTGTTTTGAAGTTAGGCTTAGTCACTCAAGCATACTTACCCATTAATTAACACAATGATCTATGTGATTAATAAAACAACTTCTAAGTGTTTATCATACCAAAAATCACTTAGACATATAGGTGCACACATGGCAAATAAAAGTAATGAAACAACAGGTTCATGCAAATGATTCTATCATTTTAGAAGCATGCATCATTTTGGCTATCCTACGAAAAAGCTCAATGAATGTCAACTAAAGACAAGAGCTATCTAACACCATGTATTAACAATGACATATCGTGAGTTAACAAGAACCATGTTAATCTTGTGAAATATCATATAACAAGTATCATGCAAATTATGTTAACATCTAGTAGCATGAAACATATATAAGCATGCAGACAAAACCTTTTGAAGGTTTACACATTTGACTATCAATCATGATAACGTCAAGATACTAAATCATATCAAACAAATAACATGTAATCAACACATCTAAGTGTAATACAAGTAATTTTAAAGATAATTCACCAATACTTGACTTAATAAGACTCAACTATTTCTATTAAAACTAAGGTGATGAAGATGTCATGTTATACACGGGAATTTGACAAATATGTGTCAACAGATTTTAATCTTTGTGTTTGGAATCTAAGATTGAATGATCTAAAGGGAGACATCTTTTATGTTGAGTTTAATTATGTGAAATGATTATCTAAGACCAAGAGATGTGTTCATAGAACTTGCAGATGAGATGTAATGAAATCTCTTGTAACATAACCATTCATGTTGCAAGGAGAGAATGATGCATGATTTCTAAGGCATGATGCTTTCCCAAACATTATGTTTTCCTAAATGAAGCCAAAGTGTTTGATAGTCCTAAATAAACTTGGGGATGACACGAAGAATTCACTTGAGTTTCTTATGTATACTCCTCAAGAGTCATTGTTACTTGGGGTGCATGAGGTTGTCTTTGAGATTTTGCATTTTAACATATGTTGTTAAAATATTGATTTGAGACATAAGCAGAAGCTTGGTGACGAAGTATTACTAATACTTTGATTACTTGTGAAAGTTGTACTACTTAAACCTAGTAAACAATGATAAACATTGAATGTGAACATCATGCTCATTTGAAGGTTCTAATCCTATAGGTGATAAAGTATGGTTGAATATGTTTAATGCATACTTGATTTGATATGAGTGTTTGGACTAAGGGCTTTTTTAAGCAATGCACTCAATGATGGTAAGGATCGTGGTGTTGTAGGGGCTTGTTCAATTATGGATGTTGAGGACAACAAGTATGAAGACTAACTCTTATGATCCATTGGTTGGTATAACTAGTGGTTGATTTAAAACTTAAGGGTTGAGACATATCACAAAAGTGAATGTGATGGGATGATGGCAAAAGTACAAGAGTACTTAAGTTTTATGAATGTTGAAGATGACAAGAATGAATAATGATTCTTGTGGTTCACTAGTGGATGAAGTGCCTAGGGACTGAATGTGAAGAACAAATGTTCTAAACAGGATAAGTGTTTTAACATACGTTGTTAAAATACTTGGAAGTTGATTGTTTCGGATATGACTTTTAATGACTACAATCGTAAGTCAAATTTACTTGAATATTTCGGATGAAATACTTAAGTTGTCAATCCTACTTTGTTGAGATAAGACTTGATAATACATCTATAACCTAAGTGTGAGTTATGACTCGATGTAAATCATAATCATCTTGAAGAATGACATGTTAACCAAGTAAGGCAACATATGTGGAAACTGGACAATATCCACAGTCATGAGTTGGGTTTGTAATCTATGATATATATGTAAACAGTGAGTCTGGATTAGTTTGGAAGTTTTCAATTTACAAATCAAGCTAAAGGACGGGAGGATGCAATGAATGTGTGTAATGATCACAAATACTCAGTGGTTTACTAAAAAGGTACCTTGGAGTATTTTCATGAGATTTGAAACTGTGATTAGATATGATTATCCTATTTGGTGTTTGGTGAGATGTCCTAATCCTAATTTGAGTGAACATCAGTGATAAGAATCCTAAGAACTAGAATCAATAATCTAAGGATTGGGATTAGTCGGGAATTTTGAAAAAGTTACTGTTGAGACTGACGGATCCAATCGACAACAAGTGCGGATCCCATATTTGGGTTCCGCAGAATCCGCAAGGTGAGGAATGGCGGATCCAAAGTGTACAACAGACGGAACCAAAATTTGGGATCCGTCATATCCGCCATGTGGAAGTCCTAATTCTTAACAGAGAGATATGCATATTTTGCGTTACCCGCTCAAATCCCGGAAAATCTCCTAAAACATATGTAACTACTAATATGTGATAAAGTAAAACTAAAAACACATATTCTAACACATGTTTGCACATAGATCAATCTGATGATAGTAACTTACCATAAATGGATGTTTAAGCCAAACAATGGCTTAAACATGGAAACTTGATAACATCAAAGTGTTAACGTCCTGTATGACATGGTTAGTACACATAAAGGTTTAACAACAAGATAATATCCTAAAGGCATAACAATTCAACACATCATTGTTTCAATTTGTTTGTACCAAACACTCTTTTTCAAAGTTACTACATGTTTACACATTTTAACGCTTGAACAATTTTGTGTAAGACAATACTTTTCAAAACACTAAACTAGTTTTACTTAGTTATCATTCTTAAGTGAGTTATGCAAGGTTTTCATATAAAATATGTAAAGAAAAATATCTAAGTCTATAAGTGAAACAAACACAGTTTATCAACTTATTGCACAATATCTAGCAAATTTCCTTTTATGCATAAAACGAGCAACTGATAAACATGCAAATAACTTATCATGGCAAAAACTTATGTATTACAAATCAACAAATGTAATCACAACATTCAACAAGCAAACAACATGTATGCAAATAACTTAGAATAGACAGTCACATAGCATAGCATAAATGAAAAGATACTTTTCGTCATTTTGCATTTAAAGATGACGATGTATGCCAAGCTTGATTTGTTTCCTTTATATTACCAAATTCTTTAGTTTCAAAAGAAATCATATCAATGTTCAAAGAAAACCAACTTACATTGCCCGACGTAAAAGTTTAAGTTACTGTGTTAAAATTAAACTTAATATTTTGGACAGGTTGTAGCTTTTGATTTATTTTACCTATTTCAAATTAGATTCAGGTCATGATATTATTTTTAAATGAAAGTAGACTTAATTCTCTTCAAAATGATAGGTGGCACGACTCCTACGGACTTACGGTTAATTAGTTATGATTTTTTAAAGTTTGACAAAAACTGAACACTGTACAGACGGATCCGGCGGATCCAAATAAAGGGATCCGCCCTTTATACCATTTTGATCCGCGGGACTTTGTACCAGATTCAACAAAACTCATATTTTGACATAGCGAAAGTGTGTCGGACTTGCTAGACTTAATATTAAACATATATTACACATATTTAACAACATTTCTACTTATTTGACTTGTCTAAACATTTACGTACGTGATTTCTCAACTAGATTAATAGTTATCCTAAACACTCCCTTAAAACCCGAGTTTTTCGTAAATTAGCTTTACGCATACAATTTGACACTTAAACCTTTTTAAGAAATCTTCTCTTTTGATTTTCCAAAGACATCTTCAAGCTTGTATACAAAGTAATATTTAACAACAAAATTTCAAAGTATACTTAGCGAAACATTTTTCATATTATGTTCTGCTTCAGAGGTAATTTGATACATGGATTGTACTCTATTTTAAAAACCATTTGTTTTGAAAATGAGTGCCACGTGGCTCTGATACCAATTGTGAAAACGTAGAGGGGGGGGGGTGAATACGTTTACCATTTTAAATCTTAAAACTTGTTGTATCAAATTTCCGTCTAAGCTTGTTCTAATATGAAAGATGTTAAGTGTAGTTTATGATCAGTATACACTTAACCAAGTTGTCACATATGTATGATCAACAAATCACAACACAAGCAAACATATATAATGCAAACATAAAGTAAATAATGAGACAACAATTATGCAAGATGAGCATAACAAAGAGAAATAACAAATAGTTTGTTATCAACCTTCAAGACAAAAGTCTTAATGACAAAAGATGTGAATATCATAAGACAACATCTTATAAAAACAAATAATCTACTACTAGACACAAAGTTACCACATAGCATCAAGACAAATAATCATAGCATGTCATTGTTTTAAGATACTACATTGTAAAATTGTTTTGAAGTTAGGCTTAGTCACTCAAGCATACTAACCCATTAATTAACACAATGATCTATGTGATTAATAAAACAACTTCTAAGTGTTTATCATACCAAAAATCACTTAGACATATAGGTGCACACATGGCAAGTAAAAATAATGAAACAACAGGTTCATGCAAATGATTCTATCATTTTAGAAGCATGCATCATTTTGGCTATCCTACGAAAAAGCTCAATGAATGTCAACTAAAGACAAGAGCTATCTAACACCATGTATTAACAATGACATATCGTGAGTTAACAAGAACCATGTTAATCTTGTGAAATATCATATAACAAGTATCATGCAAATTATGTTAACATCTAGTAGCATGAAACATATATAAGCATGCAGACAAAACCTTTTGAAGGTTTACACATTTGACTATCAATCATGATAACGTCAAGATACTAAATCATATCAAACAAATAACATGTAATCAACACATGTAAGTGTAATGCAAGTAATTTTAAAGATAATTCACCAATACTTGACTTAATAAGACTCAACTATTTCTATTAAAACTAAGGTGATGAAGATGTCATGTTATACACGGGAATTTGACAAATATGTGTCAACAGATTTTAATCTTTGTGTTTGGAATCTAAGATTGAATGATCTAAAGGGAGACATCTTTTATGTTGAGTTTAATTATGTGAAATGATTATCTAAGACCAAGAGATGTGTTCATAGAACTTGCAGATGAGATGTAATGAAATCTCTTGTAACATAACCATTCATGTTGCAAGGAGAGAATGATGCATAGGATATACATTATCCTAAACGTATGATTTCTAAGGCATGATGCTTTCCCAAACATTATGTTTTCCTAAATGAAGCCAAAGTGTTTGATAGTCCTAAATAAACTTGGGGATGACACGAAGAATTCACTTGAGTTTCTTATGTATACTCCTCAAGAGTCATTGTTACTTGGGGTGCATGAGGTTGTCTTTGAGATTTTGCATTTTAACATATGTTGTTAAAATATTGATTTGAGACATAAGCAGAAGCTTGGTGACGAAGTATTTACTAATACTTTGATTACTTGTGAAAGTTGTACTACTTAAACCTAGTAAACAATGATAAACATTGAATGTGAACATCATGCTCATTTGAAGGTTCTAATCCTATAGGTGATAAAGTATGGTTGAATATGTTTAATGCATACTTGATTTGATATGAGTGTTTGGACTAAGGGCTTTTTTAAGCAATGCACTCAATGATGGTAAGGATCGTGGTGTTGTAGGGGCTTGTTCAATTATGGATGTTGAGGACAACAAGTATGAAGACTAACTCTTATGATCCATTGGTTGGTATAACTAGTGGTTGATTTAAAACTTAAGGGTTGAGACATATCACAAAAGTGAATGTGATGGGATGATGGCAAAAGTACAAGAGTACTTAAGTTTTATGAATGTTGAAGATGACAAGAATGAATAATGATTCTTGTGGTTCACTAGTGGATGAAGTGCCTAGGGACTGAATGTGAAGAACAAATGTTCTAAACAGGATAAGTGTTTTAACATACGTTGTTAAAATACTTGGAAGTTGATTGTTTCGGATATGACTTTTAATGACTACAATAGTAAGTCAAATTTACTTGAATATTTCGGATGAAATACTTAAGTTGTCAATCCTACTTTGTTGAGATAAGACTTGATAATACATCTATAACCTAAGTGTGAGTTATGACTCGATGTAAATCATAATCATCTTGAAGAATGACATGTTAACCAAGTAAGGCAACATATGTGGAAACTGGACAATATCCACAGTCATGAGTTGGGTTTGTAATCTATGATATATATGTAAACAGTGAGTCTGGATTAGTTTGGAAGTTTTCAATTTACAAATCAAGCTAAAGGACGGGAGGATGCAATGAATGTGTGTAATGATCACAAATACTCAGTGGTTTACTAAAAAGGTACCTTGGAGTATTTTCATGAGATTTGAAACTGTGATTAGATATGATTATCCTATTTGGTGTTTGGTGAGATGTCCTAATCCTAATTTGAGTGAACATCAGTGATAAGAATCCTAAGAACTAGAATCAATAATCTAAGGATTGGGATTAGTCGGGAATTTTGAAAAAGTTACTGTTGAGACTGACGGATCCAATCGACAACAAGTGCGGATCCCATATTTGGGTTCCGCAGAATCCGCAAGGTGAGGAATGGCGGATCCAAAGTGTACAACAGACGGAACCAAAATTTGTGATCCGTCATATCCGCCATGTGGAAGTCCTAATTCTTAACAGAGAGATATGCATATTTTGCGTTACCCGCTCAAATCCCGGAAAATCTCCTAAAACATATGTAACTACTAATATGTGATAAAGTAAAACTAAAAACACATATTCTAACACATGTTTGCACATAGATCAATCTGATGATAGTAACTTACCATAAATGGATGTTTAAGCCAAACAGTGGCTTAAACATGGAAACTTGATAACATCAAAGTGTTAACGTCCTGTATGACATGGTTAGTACACATAAAGGTTTAACAACAAGATAATATCCTAAAGGCATAACAATTCAACACATCATTGTTTCAATTTGTTTGTACCAAACACTCTTTTTCAAAGTTACTACATGTTTACACATTTTAACGCTTGAACAATTTTGTGTAAGACAATACTTTTCAAAACACTAAACTAGTTTTACTTAGTTATCATTCTTAAGTGAGTTATGCAAGGTTTTCATATAAAATATGTAAAGAAAAATATCTAAGTCTATAAGTGAAACAAACACAGTTTATCAACTTATTGCACAATATCTAGCAAATTTCCTTTTATGCTTAAAACGAGCAACTGATAAACATGCAAATAACTTATCATGGCAAAAACTTATGTATTACAAATCAACAAATGTAATCACAACATTCAACAAGCAAACAACATGTATGCAAATAACTTAGAATAGACAGTCACATAGCATAGCATAAATGAAAAGATACTTTTCGTCATTTTGCGTTTAAAGATGACGATGTATGCCAAGCTTGATTTGTTTCCTTTATATTACCAAATTCTTTAGTTTCAAAAGAAATCATATCAATGTTCAAAGAAAACCAACTTACATTGCCCGACGTAAAAGTTTAAGTTACTGTGTTAAAATTAAACTTAATATTTTGGACAGGTTGTAGCTTTTGATTTATTTTACCTATTTCAAATTAGATTCAGGTCATGATATTATTTTTAAATGAAAGTAGACTTAATTCTCTTCAAAATGATAGGTGGCACGACTCCTACGGACTTACGGTTAATTAGTTATGATTTTTTAAAGTTTGACAAAAACTAAACACTGTACAGACGGATCCGGCGGATCCAAATAAAGGGATCCGCCCTTTATACCATTTTGATCCGCGGGACTCTGTACCAGATTCAACAAAACTCATATTTTGACATAGCGAAAGTGTGTCGGACTTGCTAGACTTAATATTAAACATATATTACACATATTTAACAACATTTCTACTTATTTGACTTGTCTAAACATTTACGTACGTGATTTCTCAACTAGATTAATAGTTATCCTAAACACTCCCTTAAAACCCGAGTTTTTCGTAAATTAGCTTTACGCATACAATTTGACACTTAAACCTTTTTAAGAAATCTTCTCTTTTGATTTTCCAAAGACATCTTCAAGCTTGTATACAAAGTAATATTTAACAACAAAATTTCTAAGTATACTTAGCGAGACATTCTTCATATTATATTCCGCTTCAGAGGTAATTTGATACATGGATCGTACTCTATTTTAAAAACCATTTGTTTTGAAAATGAGAGCCACGTGGCTCTGATACCAATTGTGAAAACGTAGAGGGGGGGGGGGTGAATACGTTTACCATTTTAAATCTTAAAACTTGTTGTATCAAATTTCCGTCTAAGCTTGTTCTAATATGAAAGATGTTAAGTGTAGTTTATGATCAGTATACACTTAACCAAGTTGTTACATATGTATGATCAACAAATCACAACACAAGCAAACATATATAATGCAAACATAAAGTAAAGCGATAAGTAAAAGAATGCGCAAACCGAACACGATGATTTATAGTGGTTCGGTCACGGAGCTCCTCTCTACCTTACTCCACTCCCCGAGTACCCAACTCAAGAGTTACTTCACTAGATCAACAAGCTCCCTTCTCGGCGGAGAAAACCTTACACACGTCGCTTACACTTTTTCCGGTACAAAGCTAAATACCGGGTTCTAGTTCGAGGTAGAACCAACCTAACGTCGCCTATACAATTACCGACACTAAGCTAGATGTCGAGTTTTTTTACCAAGGGTACAACCACTCCCTACGTCGCTTAACCTTTTTCCGGTACTAAGCTAGATACCGAGTTCTTTACATGGGTACAACCACTCCCGCTATGTTTTATGGCCCAACATAGAAACCTTGTGTTTTATGACACAAACACATAAACCACCGAATCTAATATGAATGGATTAAAATGATGATCCATGACATAAATGGGTCATGGATATGAATGGCTATCTAAATGAACTTCCATTGATAGGAAGCCTTCAATGTATGAAGATCACAAGCTCCCTAAACTTGTTGTGATGGATCTTCATGAATGCAAGTGAGATCTACATGAGCTTCTCAAATGAGAAATCTTCTTGGTGGATCAGGAAGTATGCTATGGATGATGTCTCATGATCTTGAGCTTGCTTCACAGGATCACTAACAATGTATGCTTACAACATAATGAAAGTTAGTAACATTATGATCATTATGTTAAGGGTGATTAATGTATGGATCTACATGGTTTTCTACTGATCTAAGTGTGTGAAAAGAGTAAAGGGAATGTGCGTTCTAATTGGATCAAAGTTTGTGTAAAACCATGGGCTACTATTTATAGGAAAACATGTGTAAAACTATGTGTAAAACCATGTGTAAAACTATGTGTAAAACCATGTGTAAAACTATGTGTAAAACCATGTGTAAAACTATGTGTAAAACTATGTGTAAAACCATGGGCTACTATTTATAGGAAAACAATTTCTACAAGCCACGGATCTGGCGGATCCCTTAATTTGGATCCGTCCTTGTACTGCTTTGGATCCGTGGGTATATGACAGCTAAGAATTTAACAAATCTTTCCATATCATTTCTTATCATGTTAAGTCATGTCAAGATCTTTGCAAAGTCAACTTTGTAACTTAAAGATCTTTCCAAAATATTTCCTAAATCAAATCTTACTAAATCTATCCAAGATCTTTCCAATATCAAATCTTATAAAATCTATCCAAGATCTTTCCTAATGAGGTATGCCATGATTCAAAACATCTTTACCATCATCATCATTAAACGCTAAATCGGGGGCAAGCACTTCCGTTTTTATTGGTTTCTGCATGACTGTTGGTTATTGTTACGAGATTATTGTGTCTACTGATTGTGGTTGTGGGTTGTTGAGAGATCGAAAAGGGGTTTTTGAAGAATATGAGTGTGAACAACTTTGCGAATGCATCTGCTGCAAAGGATGCTGGTCAAGTCAATGTTGATCTTAGTGAATAGGCTACTCGTATGAGTAGGCTCAAAGGTAAAGCGGATGGTTCGGGTGTGCAACAAGTACGTAAAGCTACTAGGGTTTTGAATAACCCTACATTCGATTCTGAAGGCACCAAGGTTGTTGGTGTTTCTACTACTTGTCTTGGTGAGTTGGATTCGAGTTCAACGATGAACCCTAGTAGTTCTATTGGTGTTGACATGGTGGCGAATGCATGGGCTGTAAATGAAGGAGCTATTATTCATTATCCTAATCCTAATAAGTTCCCAACACTTCCTTCGCAAGTGAAGCCGGTTTCACTTGATCATTCTATGGAAGCTCCTAATGTGGATAGTAATTCGCGTGGTGTGGCCTCTACTTCACATGAGGCTGGTCTAGATGTTGCATCTTCTTCAGCCCATGTTGATAAGGTCGTTGTGGATGCATGTAAGGATATTGAAAATGTTATGAATGATGTCCAAACTAAGAATGCCGAGAGTGCTATGAAACAACCCATGAACCACATGTCTAACTTTCGTAGGCTGGAATGTAACAAGAAAACTAATGGTGTGGATCTTTCTGTTCCTATGAAAGTGGTTGAAGAGGTGAGCACTAGGTTTGAAAATACTCTTTATGGTTATTTTCTTGGTAAACGCATTGCTTTTCCTGTTGTTGATTATTATGTACGCAATGTGTGGGCTAAGTATGGTATACAGAGGGTTATGATGAATGCAAAGGGGTTCTTTTTATTTAAGTTTAATTCGAAGAAAGGTGTTGATGATG
This sequence comes from Artemisia tridentata subsp. tridentata, assembly GCA_021014915.2. Taxonomy (NCBI): domain Eukaryota; kingdom Viridiplantae; phylum Streptophyta; class Magnoliopsida; order Asterales; family Asteraceae; genus Artemisia; species Artemisia tridentata. The sequence continues at coordinate 116,543,149 of CP139503.1, forward strand.
TGCTTGAAAACGGGTCGTGGCTGATTAGAAATGTCCCTATTATTCTTAAGCCATGGACTTTGAACACCAACTTACTTAAAGAGGATTTGACCAACATCCCGGTGTGGGTTAAATTCCATGATGTTCCTCTCGCTATGTTTTCTGATGACGGGCTTAGTCTTCTTGCTACATTGATTGGTACTCCAAGAATGTTAGATGCTTATACGAGTCAAATGTGCAAGGAATCATGGGGCTGAAGTAGTTTTGCTAGATGCTTGATTGACGTTAAGGTGGATGAGGTTCTTAGGGACAGTATTACTGTTGAAATACCCCTACTTGATTGGTCGGGTAAGAGTATTGAGAATATACGGGTTGAATATGAGTGGAAACCACCTAGATGTGATATTTGTAAGATCTTTGGTCATACTCTTGTTGATTGTTCTAAATCTATTCCACCCCCTGTTCAGCCTAATAAGAGTGGAATTGATGGTTTTCAAACTGCCAACAAGAAGAAGGGTAAACAAGGTGGTCCAGTTGCTCCGGGTCAAGGAGAGTTCACTAAACCTGTTGTGGGTAAGAAATTTCAATACCAACCCAAAAAGACTCCTCCTGAACCTAAGAAAGTGGATGTCACTAGGAAGAAGGCTACTGATGTGGCGAGTACGAGTGGAACAAAGGTTGTTACATCTAATCAGTTTGATGCCCTTAATATGGATGATATTGATGACTTGGGTATTCCTACTCAAGAAGTGGTTAAGGATGTGGATGATGGATGTACATTGGAAGCAAACGTGAATGAATCACAAGTACCACTTATGAGTGTTGTGCAAGAGAAGGTGCAGGGTGCGTCTAGTAAGCCTGGTCCTTCTGGTTCTCCATCTATTTCTGCCACTAAAAGAGTAAACCCTTTCTCTAAGGTGGGAGATATTGTTGACTCTGATAGTGATGAGGAGGTCGTTAACACTTTTGATGAGTCCGTCAATTTATTTGGAGGTGGTAATGATCTTGAATATGATTATGATGACTATGCGGACCAAATTGATGATCTTCCAAGGAGCTTGGATGCCTTCTACGACATGTATGATATCAAGCTCCAAGGTCTCAGCAAGAAGTAATTTGTCTTCATAGTAGTTTTATTGTTTCTAAAGTTGTAAGTGCTTATGGCATGTCATATGCACTAGTTTTAGGTGTCTATCAAGCCTTTGTAGCTTGAGGTTAATATGGTACTTCAACCATATTCCATTTGTACTTAACTTTTTCGGTTTAATATACTTACCAGGGTGCAGGATTACTCCCCTTTACCAAAAAAAAAAAACGCTAAGGAGTCAAAAGGGATTAGATGTAGAGACATTAGCAGCCAATCTTGGAGAATTTACCTTAGGTGTAGGGTAGCTGCTACTAGTAGTAGCATTACGGGCATATTGGCTATTCTTATTAGAATTTGAGTTAACACCTGAAGAAGAAGCATCAACCGTAAAAGTAGGTTTCCCAGAACTCGTACTAGCTTCTCCATGAGGAGGTACACAATTAGAAGGAGTAGCAGTAGGTTTGGGCCTGTATTGAAAGTTACCAACTAGAATACCATTAAACACATTACTTGCTTTAGAATCCTTAGCACTCCTTTTATTCTTACCTTTTTTGTTACTCACTTGTTGAAAACCATCATTAGATTTCTCCACCACTGGAGTAGACACAACTTTCTTAGGACAAATTTCAACAGAATGGCCAAAACTCAAACACACATCACACCCTGGTGTCTTCCATTCATATTCAACTCGGAGTCAGTAGTAAAACCAAGACTATCAATAAGGGGAACACCAACAGTAATTGACTCCTTAAGGGCAACATTAGAATCAATCTCAATTAAACAACGAGCAAAACTACTCCTACCCCAAGAATCAATACACATCGAGCTAGTATAAGAATCAAGCATAATAGGCTTACCAATATGTGTAGCAAAGATACTAATACCATACTCAGAAAATACCTGCAAAGGGACATCATGAAGTTTAACCCAAACCGGGATCCGGGTTAACTCCTCTTTCGTTAAGCTAGTGCTCATAGACCACTTTTTAAGAATAATAGGGCTGTTTTTAATCATCCAAGGATCTCCCTCTAGAACAGCCTCTACACCAACCTGAGAATCAAATTTAAAGAAGAAGAAACCTTTTGCATTCTTCATTATGCATTTAAGACCATACTTAGCCCAATTTTTACGAGCATAGTATTCAACCACCGGGAATGCAATACGCTTACCAATGAAATACCCATAAAGAGTGTTCTCGAATTTAGTGCTAATTGTTTCAATAACTTTATGAGGTATAGAAACATCAACTCCTGTAAACACATTGTCAACCTTAAGTGGACGAAAATTAGGTTTAGCTTTCGTATGGACAGATTGCGTACCACTTGCAACACCAACATAAGATTGGGGCTGAATGTTAACATCACAAGAATGCACGATAGGAACATCTTGAGAGGCTGTAGAGAAACCTTCCTGCTGGTCATTTACTTTGTTCTTGCCATTGCTTGAACTGGTATTGTTGTTATTATCGACGACATTAAACCTACCAGCCTTAGATGATACGTGTACACCATCACCTTGAGGCAAACTAGCATCTATAGTATCCATTTGAACAATAGTAGACTCGACAGTAGTATTAAGAGGAGGGTAAGAATCCCCCACATCATCAACAACATCAAATCTATTCGACTCATAAGTAGAAGAAACCTTACCAGTCACATACAGATCTGATCATACAGTAGGGTACCCATCTTTGTTCAAATCAGTAGCAACAACATTCACATTAGCAGGTACATTACGAACCGCCTTCCTAAGAATCGACTTCAGAATTAGCGCTTCCCCCAACAAACTCGACTGAGATTTGGTTGACTTATCCTTTTTCATAGCAGATTCAACACCATGCATGATTAAAACAATCGGACTCCCAAACAGAACCTTAGTAACGAATAGAAAACAGAAAAAACCCTAAAAAACTCAAAACCAATGATCGACACACCCCAATTGCAAAGACCTTACAGCTCCACTTGCCTATATCATTCTGTAAGCGTGATTACAAAAGACCGTCATGACGAAAACAGAAGAAAAGGAAGAGCTCATTTAGTACTAAATGATACTTGCTCTAAGAAATAAAGATGCTTTATTTAAGTCCAAGTCTTGACAGCTTTTCTGATCGTTAGCGTTCAATATGAGGAACTGCAACCTGAACCATTTAGTGCTATAACAGATATCTTAATAAAGAAGCAACTGCAAGTGTTAAGGCACTTTCAATCAAGTAAAATTACGAAACTTTATGTCAGATTAAGATTCAATAACAATGGGTTCATATTTAGTGGCATCATAACCACTATTTCAAATGCAATAAAGCAATCAAAAGAATCGCGAAAAGGTGTTTGTTGGAGCGACGGAATAACTATGTGATTTCAATTGCTAAAATAATGAAGGAGATTGCTAATTTTCTTAGATTTTGAGGGTCATATAGTGATCCTACTTGAAGCATTTTATACAGTTCCCTTGTATATATAGTTAATGGGAAAGGAGTGAAGTTAACATTCACAGTTTTCTATGGCATTCCACAACCTTTATGCATCTTCGAATGCTATGTTGTTTAAGTAGTTCACGTGTCAGTTAGTAGTTCAGGTTTCACAGCGAAACCAGGAGTAGATCCATCTCAACAAAAGGTACATGCACGACTTTATGCAAGACACTAATGACCAGAAGTAGTTTAGAATCATTGGGCATGGGTTAAGTTCTGCATAATATAAATAAGGTTTTGTATGAGGTAATATCAAAGTTTTAACTTTGTGGTTTCTATATGCACATCAAAGCCAAACCATGGTTATTTTTAAACGTTGCTAACCAACCCTGTGTATAACTGTATTGTATATGACTATATATTAAGAAACTTAGCATTTTCTTTCAAGTACACCATCGTTATCACAAACTGACCCATTTCATTTACTATAACAGTAAGTTGCTTTGAGAGCTTCTAAAGTGAGGTGTATTATGAGCATTCAACATGTATATCAGGTAATTTTAAAGTGTAGAATGTTAGGAGCAACCTAGAATGAACCATATTTTACTCTAATAGTATACATGGAATCAAATTGGGTTCTATATAAATAATCAGTGTTTGGATCAGGTCATAATAGTCACTACGCTAGTGAGGAGTGTTTTGATAAGGCTATAACATGAACAAAGAGCGTTTAAAGTGGACTGAAAATGTATTTATCAGAGGTATTATGTATTATATCAGGAAGGTTGGTGTAGGAATGAGGGTGTTTGGAACAGAATAAAAAAATTTATTATCAACTCACTATGTAATGAAGGGGTGTCAATCGTGGCCCTGAATCATAGATAAAGGATTAGGAGAAAGTGAAAGAAAAAAAGAGGATGGAATGAATATAAAATAGAACTTAGACAACAGGTGAAAATACTATAAGTTCATATTACCTAAACCCAAAGAGCTTGTAGATGGGACCTCCATCTGTGAAGTGAAATGAGTATCTGCCCGCGTATTTCCAGCACCTATTGGAAAAAAGACATTCAAGTAAGCTACGTAAAATTCGCAACGCAAATATCCCTAAGTCAAATCACCTAATCTTAATGCTTAGCTAAGTCATATCACCCGATCTTAGTGCTTAACAAAGTAGTCGGTTTCATCTACAATATGTCAATATTGTATCGTTGTTTTATTCTTCTTAATAGTTTGTTAGCTACTTCACAATTTTATCAGTACAGATTCATCTTCAAATGTCAATGCCAGTCAATTATATACACGTCACACATTTTGGTCTATGCAGTCAAATTGTAATAGTGGCAGAATGATAATAGGTACCCTTGTAGGTCTGTGACCATTATCAATGGTAGAGGTATGGGGTTAAAAGTTGCAGATGGGGTTAAAAGTAACTATAGTCATTGAATGAGGATTCCATGGTTAGGCTTTTCCACGAAATTAAGTTGAGGAGTTGTGAGTGATCTGTAGGACAGCCAATACAGAAGCATTCCAATGGGAGAAATGGTTTGAAAGACCCAATTGCTGCAGGCTCGTTGATGCAGAATCACTCTCTTGTGTTTGCCTACTGATGGGGGCTATCCTGATGGATGATCTATCATGTATGCTTGCTGCACAGATAATGATTTTAAGGTATATTGCAGTGAAACAAAAAAGTTCAAATCACAGTTGTAGAAAAGATGATATTATGGTTTTTTTAGGATTGTTTTGGGATAATATTGTGTGTTTAAAATCAATCGTGATTTCGGTATAAAATTGAATAGAGATTTTATTTATTTTTTTATTTTTTTTAATATTGAATTGTTGAGTTAAAATAAACATATGATTAATAATGGCTAGACTATCTCAAAAAATTATTATCCAATAACTGCGATTTTCAGGAAATACAATTACCTTGGCAGCTCTCGTACTGCTAGGGATGTTGTTGAAAGATGCAACTCTTCCACTTATCTAGTCCTTCATTAAAGGACCATCAACAGTCTTTGTAGCTGCAACGATCGTCTTAATCAGGAAGTTAGAAATATTTTACTTTGACATTTAGTTTATGATTTGACTAATGTAAGCATCAAACTGAAATGCTACATACCAGTGATAAAATGCACGGTTGTCATAAGACCCTCAACAATGCCAAACCTGTCATTGATGACCTTAGCCAAAGGAGCAATACAGTTGGTTGTGCAACTGGCATTCGAAACAATGTCAAACTCAGGCTTATATTCATACTTATTGACACCCACAACAAACATGGGAGTGTCCTTGCTAGGAGCAGAGATGATGACCTTCTTAGCAAGACCCTGATCATACAAAATTGAAACAAAACAATTAAAACTACTATACAAAAGGAAATAACCCAACTGCTAAAGGTATGCAAATATTAGAGATCCAATCAAACCTTCAAGTGAGCAGCAGCCTTGTCCTTGTTAGTGAAGACTCCAGTAGACTCGACAACAAAGTCAGTTCGAGCGGAACCCCCACGGAATCTCCTCTGGGTTCCTAAATAGAATACTAAGAAAATTATTATATGAATTTCTTTACATAATATATGATTTTAACGGGTATTTCTAAGAGATGTTACCTAATTCCAAAAAGTGACAAGCTTCTCACCAAAGAGAAGGGTCTTCTCATCCTTGACCTTAAGTTCAAGGTTCTTCCATTGGCCATGAACACTGTTATATCGTACTTGAACATGTATGTCTGAATGTATGATAACACCATTGGCTTGATGTGAAAAATGAAAAGTAAGCAGTATCTTTAGCCAAACTTGAATCAATTTAAATGTGATACCTCTAATAAGAAGGGATCCACACGTTGTTGCTGGCCCAGAATGACCTTGCACATATGTAAAAAGGACGAGTTTCATGTAAGCTCATCATGGAATTTTCATTAAAAATTTTAAAAGGTTCTCAGCTTGCAACGAAATCAGTTCGTTGATATATATATCTATTGTTGCTATGAAATCAATCTCCACGCTATCTACTGTTTGCAACAAAAAAAATTAAAAAGACATGATTTCTATGGATGCAAACAGTAGACAACGAAATCAATCTCCATCTATTGGATGCAACTGGCTTTGTACTGTCGAAAGAAGACTGTGTGATATCTATATGAAAGTTTTCATAGCAGAAATAGATAACAACGTGGAGAACGAAATCAATCTCCATCTATTGGATGATTTCTATGGATGCAATAGATTTCTAAAACAATTATCACTCTGAATGATAAACTATCCCAAATAAGCCTGCAGACCGGATACACTAAGAAGGTCATTGGATCTCCTCTGGGTTCCTAAATAGAATACTAAGAAAATTATTATATAAATTTCTTTACATAATATATTATTTTAACATGTATTTTTAAGAGATGTTACCTGATGCCAAAAAGTGACAGGCTTCTCACCAAAGAGAAGGGTCTTCTCGTCCTTGACCTTGAGTTCAAGGTTCTTCCATTGGCCATGAACACTGTCGTATCATACTTGAACATGTATGTCTGAATGTATGATAACACCAGTGGCTTGATGCGAAAAATGAAAAGTAAGCAGTATCTTTAGCCGAACTTGAATCAATTTAAATGTGATACCTCTAATAAGAAGGGATCCACACGTTGTTGATGGCCCAGAATGATCCTGCACATATGTAAAAAGGACGAGTTTCATGTCAGCTCAAGATGGAATTTTCATTAAAAAAATTAAAAGGTTCTCAGCTTGCAACGAAATCAGTTCGTTGATATATATATCTATTGTTGCTATGAAATCAATCTCCACGATGTCTACTGTTTGCAACAAAAAAATTAAAAAGGCATGATTTCTATGGATGCAAACAGTAGACAACGAAATCAATCTCCATCTATTGGATGCAACTGGCTTTGTACTGTCGAAAGAAGACTGTGTGATATCTATATGAAAGTTTTCATAGTAGCAATAGATATATATAACAACGTGGAGAACAAAATCAATCTCCATCTATTGGATGATTTCTATGGATGCAATAGATATCTAAAACGATTATCACTTTGAACGATACACTATCACAAATGAGCCTGCAGACCGAAACATATAATTATCACTCTTCATTCTCATTTTATCACATTTAATTTTTAATTTGTGTGTTTTATAAAGATGACTAAGAGTTACGGATCAGAAATACGTACCAGAACCAATACGCTCCTTGATATGCAAATCAGCCCAAGCTATCTCAAGCCAGTCCATCGCTAGAGAAACTTCTCAGTTTTTGCCATACAACCTGCTTTGGCCTTTTCTTCCTAATAAAACCTTATTAAAACAAAACTGAAAGTAATTCTCAAATTAATATAACATGTTTTACCTAAATAAACTAAGGCTTTTAGAAACAAAAACATGCCATAGAAACCGTAGGATATAGTTGTTTCTTTAGAATGATGCACAAGCCAAACCTGATTTCCTATGATCAACGTTCGAAATTCATCTCCATCACTTCTCAATTTGTGCCTTACAAACTACTTTGGCCTTTGCTTCCTAATCAAACCATATTAAAACGAAAACTAAAAGTAATTCTCCAATCAATATAGCATTTTTAACCTAGATAAATTAAGGCTTTTCTAAAAAAAATTCGGTCCGGGGTTAATAAGTACAGAAGGATTAGTAAAAAAATCAACTGACATATTGGGATGTATTAGAAGCTACTCTCAGTTTATACCAAAAAAAAAGAGGGATGGGTTATCTCCATACCTTATTACTTGTATCAGGGAAACATGCAATGCCCATGCAGTCTACATATGCATAAGTCAAACCAAACCAAAACAATCTTAGAAGACAAATGATATGCTGCATCAAGATATCATCATAATCTAAAGTACAACAACCACATGGAAAAATTTATATGTTTGTGTGAGCAATTCAAACTAATTCATACAATAACCTCATGGAAAATTTTATATATTTGTATTAGCAATTCAAATTAAGTCATAAACTATTTATATGGTCATACCTGATCGTTGCTTTCATCCACCAGTATCTCATCTATATAATGACAAATAAACAATTTAGGTGAACCCTGAGTCCAAACCATGCAATGTTTCAAGAAAAACCCCTAAAATTGCAACTAAACATTACATACAAAATTAATAATAATGTATGTTCAAACATAATTAAAACTGATGATGTTAACCAAAATTATTATAACTATAAGGAATCTTACTCTTAATTTGTGAAAGATGATGATGTGTTAGTAATACACATAAGATCAAAGGATGAATACTTTCTTCTTAGGTTTTTAGAAAAAAAGAAGCGTACCTAGGGTTGAGAAGGGATTTTTTAGTTGTGTAAATGTACCAAGGGATATTTTGAATGCTGAATTTACTTTGATATGTTGATTAGCCGAACTTACTGGTTCTAGGTGTATAGATTTGGATTTGGAAGATATAATGGATATGTTTTTGAATTGTGTATCACAACTTCTGACTTGCTCCATTGGTTGAAGCACTTGTTTGTAGACTAATAGACCCATGTTTGAATCTTGTAAAGGCCAAAGTTTTTGAGCGAATTAAATCCGGATTTTATTTGCTAAAAAATTGCTTAGGTGGCTTTAATTGTGATGACTTGGCTTTAATGAATGATTAGGTGGACTTTCATGTCATTGATGACGTCGTACACCTCCAGTTATATATATATATATATATATATATATATATATATATATATATATATATATATATATATATATATATATATATATATAATATATTTTGAATAATATTGTGTCTGAATTCAGTTTCTTGGTAAAGGGGAGTAATCCTGCACCCTGGTAAATAGATTAACCAAAAAAAGGTTTAAGTACAAAGGATATGGGTGAAGTCCCATATCTCAGCCCGTTACATAGGCACTTACATGAATGTCTTAATTCAGTTTTACTACATTAAATGTGTTTAAAAATGTGGAGAAAGAAGTTTTTGTAGGTCTCCATTCTGACCTAGCCACATGTTCGAGCATGAACTATTTTGACCAGTTTGAACCTGAAGCAGATATGACATTCGCATAAACCAAACCCAATATGATCCGTTTCAACCTGACCCATTTTGAATCTAAAAGGTTTTGGCTTTACATGCATATCATTGAATATATGGTTTGCTAATTATCACCAAATCTGCAAAAGCTATGTCAGCTATGCATGGACCACACTTCTTACATATCCGAGGTAATGTGAAACTTGAGTATTAGCTATAAATTAGTGTTCAGATTATGAATATTAATCTCAATTTAATGAGGCCTCGATACCGGAGTTTTTCAGGATGAGGAAGGAGAAGCGATTGTTTTAGAAGAAGACAAACTTTCGTGGGAAGGACTGATCCTGACTACAGGTATAAAGAGGTAATATGTTAGTTGGAACTACACATAAATTAATGGAATGATTAATTGAAAATTAATTATAAACAACTACTGTTCATTTTGTTGATATTGTTATTTTGGTTATTTATTGACATTTTTCCAGCTACCAGTTCGACTCTTCCATATTCTTCATAAGCATAATCCCCATGAAGAACAGTTATGAGGCCGCCACAGGTTCTTTGTGAAGGAACAAAGAAGACCGTCTTTGTGAATTTTATGGACCTTTGCAAATCGTATGTCTGCTTACCTTAATATCCACCATTTCCATTGTTTTTACTAGATGTGGCAATTTAAACAATTCTTTGTGAGTGAGTCGATTTGTGCCATGTTTTTATCTTAAATGGGTCAGATTATCTTAAAGTTTCTTTAACTTCTTCAACCCTCAACAAGTGCCTGAAGATGAGGACAATATTGACGAGGATGTAATGTTTTGTTTCGATGCAAATATTGAGGCCTCGGCTGAAACATGTTTTAACTATTTTGAATCTATTAATGGCAGGCTGAAGAACTTCAAAATCAAATGGAGCAAAACTATGACATTGGGAGAGTGGTATAAAATATGATTTATATTAACATCTGAAGTCTCTTTCAACTTGACATGTTAGTTTCACCGTTAATGGAGTTCAACCATACGAGATAAAATTATTCCACAGGCTGTTTCTTGGTTTACGGGGTGAGGCTGTCGAGGTGGATGACTTTGAAGGATAAGAAGAGGAAGACGGTGATGATGATGAAAACTATGATGAAGAAATGGATAATTACGAAGATGAAGAAGAAGATGATGACGAGGAAGATGAAGAGGAAAGCAAGAGCAAGAGGAAAGCAAAGGTGATATTGTTTATATTTTTACTTTTTTTAAAGTTCATGGTTTTAAACTCTAGGATATAGTAATATATTTGGTTTTATATTATGCATCATGTACTCTTGCAGCATTCTGCACGAAAGGTAAGAATATGAGCATGTTATGGTTTGTTCCATACGTGATAATTGCCACCCGTTTACAAAACGGGTTGATTTGGGTTGTGCTAATATATATGACGGTTCAAATGGGTTAAGCTTCAGGGTTGAACTAAGAAGAAAACAGGACAAATGGGACAAACAAGTTGAAAGCCACTCAAATATTGTTAATACATCTTAAGTTGCTGTTTAGATTGATTTGTATAATTCACTTTCTGTAATCATATTTAGCAACATTATGTATCCCATATATTCATGAACATAATGAAATGTGTAGGCCCATAATTGACTATGACCCATTTAACTCATTATTTGACCCATCCATTTTTCCACCTATGGTCTCTTTTGCAAAATTCCTGAGTTGATTTGATAGATAGAGTTTTACAAGTTAGTTGTTGTGTCTAGACTGCAGAAGGGAAGCATCCTAACCATTGGCCATGGCGGAGAAGAACAACCTCCAGAATGCAAGCAACAATAACCCTAGAGGATGCAAAAGGCGTGGTCTATAGTTATGGTTGAGGGTTTAGAAGTGTCGATCGGAGATATTTGGCCTATATTGCAAATACATGAAAGGAATAAATTATAACATGTGGGGATAGTGTAACAATTCATATTTTCGAGCCATTATTTAACTTTGAAAATTTACTATTCATTTCCCAAAAAAGTTACTATTCATTATCGTAGTTTTACTATTTATCATTTTCTGAAAAATTTGATTTTTCGAGTATTATCTTCGCGTAACATTAAGAATTTAATCATGTAATCTAGAAACATCATTTGGTGCACAACATATAGACTAGAGTTAGTCTACATATTGCCAGTATCATCATATTCATTTTAGATCTTGTATGTGTTTGCATATTTATTCATTCATGTTTATTTATTAAAACAAACGCTTTTACACGAATTTTTGTGCATGAACAATATACCTAATACTCCCAACAATGATTCTAATATATTATTCTACTTATTACAATGTTATAAAAAATTTAGTATTATTTACGCGGTGTTTTAAATTAATTTATTATATATATTCTTAAATATATATATTTACAATAACTTAAGTATTTGCGAAACGAGAATTATTCAAACACCCGATACTTATACAAAATACATTTTTATAATTTTTATGACTTTATTACACTCTATTTTGTTCCACTAAAATATATTTCTAGCTAACTTAATACACAAAACAATCATATAAAATAATAATATATGCAAAATACATCTAAATGTAGATATTTATAGACAAATTCATTAATGAAGGTATGGTGTCCCCATTCTTTTTCTTCCTGGCGTCAAATTACATACAAAGAAACACACTTGGTAAAGACTTTTTACTTATATACTTATAGTAATTTTTAAAACAAAATATCCAAGATTTTATAGTATAAAAGGAAGTAGCTAGATACATAATCTTTCACTAAAAAAAGGATATACATTCCCTTTTCCTCCTGTGTACGTTCGGCCACAGTGAAGAACAAGAAGAAATAATTGGTTTTGATAGTTCAAGTGGTTAATTGTGCTATCTCGAGTTATTAGTTTTGTTACAAAGGGTTTTGGAGTAATCATTCGGGTCTATTGTTCTAGTTTTTATCACACATCCATCACATACAAGTAAGTCTAAAAATAATTCTTATACATTGAAATATGTGTTTTATACCTTTATTATGCATATTTATACATTCATAAAGTTTAAATCCTTATTTAAACTCATTTAAATTCATATATCACCTTAAAACATGTTTGTGAATTTTATGATTAAAACAAGTAAATAAATTTTAACAAGGTTATTTGGATGAGAAAAATGGGTACATACAAGCCTTAAATCATTTTTGTCTGATTTATGAAATATATTGCTATATATGTGTTAAATATAGATCCATAATTATTTGGTACATTTATTGGTCATTTCTCAATATTTACATTTTGGTTATATTATTTTGATTATTATGAGGCTATAGAAATTAGGAAGAAATTAGTGTAAGAGATAAGAATAAATTTTGGAGTTTATTGAAGGGTTTTAGTGTAGAAAAATGGATTATTGAAAAATATACGCGGAAGCGCTGCCCAAATTTCTAATTTTCTGAAAATCAAGTTATTTTTACAAGATTTATTCAAGGAATTAGAAGATAGACTTTATAACAAAAACGTGGTCGTTTGAATGGATAAAAACAGACTTATAACGAATGAGATTCGAGTTTTCTAAGTATATTATCGTTAACTATTTTTCGGAAAAATAAATAGTTTGCTGTCCAGATTTTCATCATGGTAAAACCAAGCTTTAAAAGATAAACCGAGTCCCCGAGACCTTAAAAAGTGTTATTATACTTAAATACCTTCACGGAGATAGGTAGAACTTTAAAAACCAAGCTATAACGAAGAAGTTATGACTTAACAAAGTTACTGACGAAAAACATTATTTTTGACAGCATTTCTATTAGTGAATAGTTACATGTTTTTATTTTTAGAAATGGATTTTGGACACTTTAGGAGCGGTTTTAGATAAAATGACTTAAACGAAGGTTACAGTTTTTTGGTTACCTATTTTTGTCGAGCCGTAAACTTTTAAAAATATATATTACCAAAACATTCATATTGTAGTTACGATACATACTTGCTAAAAATCCAAAAATGTTATATTTTGGACTATTGCTAAGAAATAATAAAGTAACGTTATTTTTATAACTAAACTCACAAACAAACACGTACGTGTGATATAACTTTCATAAATGTGCATAATCATTTCATTACCTAAATCATATCATTCATATTAGGTTGCGGTTAGATTACCGAGCCTCATTTCAATGCACCCTTTTGCTATTATCATATCAGTTGTATCAGGTGAGTTTCATAGCCCCGCTTTTCAATTGATTATATTATTTCCAAACTCACGTGGTGAGAATACATGCACATCATTTTTTTTGCGGAACCAAGTATTCAAATTCATTACATTGAATAAGTTACCTAATTGCCATATTAAGTCCTCTGTTAATCATGAACCGTTAGTTATTAATAAGCGCGAATGTAGTGAATAGATCTATTGAGGGTGACTCCTCCGTCCTGGTTGGTAGCGCTAACTGGTCATACGGACGCATATCATTTGAATCATAATCAGAGTGTCTGGCAAAACACTCGGTTGGGGAATTCAGGATCAGTTAAGCTTCGGAGTCATGAGCTTAGAGCAATTGTATTATATTTTATGTGGCACTGTACTTGTTACACTTGTCATTCATTCATTATACTTTGGGCAGCCGTACAGAATCAATATTTACATAAACCTATGAACTCACCAACATTATCGTTGACCGTTTTAGCATGTATTTTCTCATGTAATTAAGGTATGCTTAGCATGGTTTGCATGGAGTCACATCATAGAGTCGCTGAGCTGACGCATCTCACTTGGATTTTATGCACTTTAATCTATCGTTTGATTGTAACAAACTTATTTCCTTTATTTTGGTGAAACATTTGGGACCTAGCTTTTCTAAACTCTGTCAGGGTTTTATTAATCACAAGATGTACTTTAAAATAACAATTTAGGTCGTTCAATATAACTGTATCTTTGTTTGCTATGAACGTCACACCCTAGGTATTTCATTCCGTTGCAAATCATGTATTTAGGGGTGTGACAAATTGGCATCAGAGCTAAGGTTATAGAGAGCTATGTTGTATCATGGACCCTAGACTATAACCACACTATCATAGCATCTCATCATATCATCCTAAGTGCATACCTACCATACATGCTTTTATTTACCAATCTTATGCGAGTTGGTTTCGTTTATTTTATTTCGGGTTGTTACACATACATGTCTTCATTCACCCATCCCATTTTCATTTCGTCGGACTCAGATATTGAGGACGCTTTTTCATCCACCAATGTACCTGTGCCACTATTCTTACCTGCCTATACCCCGACATCCCCGGACTACTCTTCATCATCAGACGATAATTTCCAGTTACTTGAAGCATTAGCATCACCTGAGGCAGACCCCGAGGAGACAGTCAGATGTAACACTGAGACAGTCTTAGGAGACTGCTCCTATCTTCCCATTCCCACCACCGCCATTTCCCTTTACCATTCCTACATATGAGGATTTAGATGACACACTGTGGATAGTACCATGACCACCACTAATTCTACAGGAACGTCAGCAGATCACTCAAGAGTTGCATGGACTCTATACTATCTCAGATATGATCGACGCATACCTCCATGTCACAATGAACCAACTAAATGCCTTGAACAACATTCCACCACCGCAACAGAACTCATCGCAACCCCATAATGCCACTATCGAGGATCCACCCAGAAGAGCACCAGGAGGCCCCTAGATCAGACTTATATCTTTATAGCTTTTACTATTATCCTAGCCACGAGGTATGTGGCACAGTTCAAAGAAACATGTGGTATTCTGGTTGTTGTACAACGAATATATCAAGTATTGACTATACTGTATGGATATGGTTGTGCTATGTATGATATCGGTATCTGTAGGCCGAAATTTTCAACTTATATATTCATGTGCATTGTGATTATATTTATGATATTTCGTGGTTGCCTCTTGTCGTAGTTTCATTTATACATGTCGTGGTTGTATATATATGCGCTTGATGATATTTACTACTCACGAGTTCTCATTATTGTTATCTTTTGTGATTTTGAAGAATTATGCCGAAGAAAGCTGCTCCAGCTATGACACCAGCTGCTATCTGATGACTTGTAGCGGATAGTATAGCTGAAGCACTAGAAAGAGAGCGAGCAGCTGTAGCTACTGAGACCGTGTCTGCTGCTGCTACTTGGGCTGCTGAAGCTGCCGGACTTGCTGCTACTGCTAGAGGGACTGAAGTCCGCAAGTGTACTTACAAGGACTATAAGAACTGTGAATCCACCAAATTCAAAGGCACAGAAGGAGCGGTTGCAATGACTCGCTGGTTCGAGAAGGCTGAGTCTGTATTCCTTCTCTGCAATTGTCCCGATGACTGCAAGGTCAAGCTGCTAAAGGATCACTCATGGATGACGCCTTGTCATGGTGGAATTCTTATGCTCAACCCATCGGAATAGAAAATGCCTACAAGCTCACGTGGGATGATTTTAAGAAGCTGATGACAAAGAAGTATTGCCCTCGCACTGAGTTGAAGAGACTAGATATAGAATTCTACAACTTGGTAACAATAGGTGATGATATCAAGACCTACATCAGGAGGTTTCAGGAGCTGGCAGCACTATGTCCAACTATAGTGTTAGATAATGAGAAGCTGTTGGAAAATTTCATTGGAGGACTTCGACAAAGCATTCAAGGGAATGTAACTTCTTTTGACCTACTCACACTTGACGAAGCTATCAGGATAACTCAAAAGCTCATGGCTCAAGTAGTAAAGAGTGGAACAACTGTCAACAACAACAACAAAAACAACAACAAAAGAAGATGGGACAACAATCAGGGTGGAAATGCTAAACTACAACCACCTAAGAGATAAGAGATTGCTAAGGCCTATACTACAGGCCCAGCTGAAAGGAAAAGGTACATTGGTACTCTACCGAAGTGTGAAAAGTCTCAAAGTCACCATAATCGTGGTCGTTGCCCTTCTCCTTGTAGTAACTGTAAGAAGGTTGGTCACCCGACCAGAGACTAAAGGTTTCCTACTGTTGCCGGAAGTCAAAAATCTTGAGTAACGTGTTTTGGCTGTGGAGAGAAAGGACATTTCAAGAATGAATGTCCAAAACCGAGGAACCAAGGAACTGACAACCAGGGTGGAATACCTCGAGGAAGAGCTTATGTTATCGGAGAAGGAGCTCGTCCGGACATCAACGACATCAGGGGTAGTAACAATGTTTAAGAATAAGGAGCTCCTGTTTTAATAATAAACCATAGTCCAAGCTTTCTAGGAATGTATCTCCTTAGTATTCTACCTTAAGTACTTTCTTGTGTAACCTCGTTGTATCATGTACCTTTTATCCAATGAATTCTCTATCTTTTGTTACTAACACATTAACACAACCCTTGTCCATTACACTCCCTATGTCACTACCGTATTTCCAACAGCTTGGCAACAATATGCCCTCACCCTGTTATGAACTAAGTTATTCACACTCTGTAAAATGGCTGATTAGTAGACTATTACCATCCTATAAACTGTTTCACAAATTTTATTACAAGCTATTTTGTCACCATCCTATAAACTGTTTCACAATTTTATTACAAGCTATTTTGCTACTACTGTATAAACTATTTTACTACCTTGTAAAGTGTTTTGGCTACTATTTTACAAACAGTATGACTAACACTGTTTAATATTTTGACAAAACCGAGCATTACATCATTAGTCCTCAATTATACATAGCCTGATCACCTATGTCTAATTCAGGAATGATCATGTCATTAAGGAAATAACTATATTTCAAACCTTGCCTAAAAACAATTTTCAATTAAAATAATAATAAAATAAAATAAAAATAAAAATAAAAATAAAAAATAAAAAAATGTTGTACCTAAATAAACCGTTCATAAACATCGCCTTCTTATCCCGCCCTAGACACCTAAAACCTACACCATTTACTAAATCGATAGATCGGATTACACCGCTGTCCTTCTCTAGGAAATATTCTCGATATCAAACTACTAGTGGCGCCTAATCTACACTTGAAAGAGGGATAGACATTCGTCGACGAAGTACCCAGTTGATCTATGTATACTAGACAGAATGGTAACAACCAAACGCACGATACACCTTAGAAATACCCAAATAAGTTGAGTATCTATATCCGTAAGCTTTGCCTAATATTAATCCCTAGACAGTGCCCAACAACGGAAACTATACTATAGACAGTTAAAATTTTACGAGGACATACTTACCCGACTACCCTGTCCTTTTGATGCCATCATTTTTAGTAATTCTCTTTTAAAACACCTTTATATACATCGTAAGCCTTGGAAAGGCGTAATCCATTAGAATTTCAAGTTGGCGACCGAGTTATGTTGAAAGTCTCGCCTTGGAAACGTGTGATACTTTTCGGAAAATGTGGGAAGTTAAACCCAAGATACATTAGGCCATTTAAGATTCTGGCAAGAGTTGGCCCAGTGGCTTACGGACTTGAGCTTCCTTCAGAGCTCAACAGTGTACACAACACATTTCACGTTTCAAATCTCAAGGAATGATTGTCAGACGAGTCACTCGTCATTCCATTAGAAGAAATCCAACTTGATGTCAAGCTTAATTTTGTTGAGGAACCAGCAGAAATTATTGACTGCGAGGTCAAACAGTTGAAACAGAGTCGAATTCCTACCGTGAAAGTCCGCTGGGATTCTCGAAGAAGTCCCGAGTTCACTTGGGAACGAGAAGACAAATTCGACGCAACTACCCACACCTTTTCACCGACACCACCTCAGAAACAAACATGAACTGAATTCAAGGACTGAATTCTTTTAACGGGTGGAGACTGTAACAATTCGTATTTTCAGGCCATTATTTAACTTTGAAAATTTACTATTCATTTCCCGAAAAAGTTACTATTCATTATTGTAGTTTTACTATTCATCATTTTCAAAAAAATTTGATTTCTCAAGTATTATCTTTGCGTAACTTTCAGAATTTAATCACGTAATCTAGAAACATCATTTGATGCAAAACATATAGACTAGAGTTAGTCTACATGTTGCCAGTATCATCATATTCATTTTAGGTCTTGTATGTGTTTGCATATTTATTCATTCATGTTTATTTATTAAAACAAACGCTTTTACACGAATTTTTCTGCATGAACAATATACCCGATACTCCCAACAATGGTTCTAATATATTATTATACTCATTATAATGTTATAAAAAATTATGAATTATTTTACCCGGTGTTTTAAATTCGTTTACTATATATATTCTTAAATATATATATATATATATATATATATATATATATATATATAATTACGATAACTTATGTATTTGCGAAACGATAATTATTCAAACACCCAATACTTATAGAAAATACATTTTTATAATTTTTATAACTTTATAACACTCTATTTTGTTCCACTAAAATTTACTTCTAGCTAACTTAATATCCAAAACAATCATATAAAATAATAATATATACAAAATACATCTAAATGTAGATATTTATAGACAAATTCATTAATGAAGGTATGGTGTCCCCATTCTTTTTCTTCCTGGCGTCAAATTACATACAAAGAAACACACTTGGTAAAGACTTTTTACTTATGTACTTATAGCAATTTTTAAAACAAAATCTCTAAGATTTTATAGTATAAAAAGAAGTAGCTAGATACATAATCTTTCACTAAAAAAAAGGATATACACTCCCTTTTCCTCCTGTGTACGTTCGGCCACAGTGAAGAACAAGAAGAAATAATTGGTTTTGATAGTTCAAGTGGTTAATTGTGCTGTCTCGAGTTATTAGATTTGTTACAAAGGGTTTTGGAGTTATCATTCGGGTCTATTGTTCTGGTTTTCATCACACATCCGTCACATACAAGTAAGTCTAAAAATAATTCTTATCCATTGACATATATGTTTTATACCTTTATTATGCATATTTATACATTTATAAAGTTTAAATCCTTATTTAAACTCATTTAAATTCATATATCACCTTAAAACATGTTTGTGAATTTTATGATGAAAACAAGTAAATAAATATTTAACAAGGTTATTTGGATGAGAAAAATGGGTACATACAAGCCTTAAATCATTTTTGTTTGATTTATGAAATATATTTCTATATATGTGTTAATATATGTCAATAATTATTTGGTACATTTATTAGTCATTTCTCAAGATTTACATTTTTGTTATATTATTTTGATTATTACAAGGCTGTAGAAATTAGAAAGAAATTGGTGGAAGATATTAGAATAAATTTTGGAGTTGATTGAAGGGTTTTAGTATAGAAAAATGGATTATTGAAAAATATACGCGGAAGCGCTGCCCAAATTTTTAATTTTCAGAAAATCAATTTATTTTTATAAGATTTAGTCAAGGATAAAAATAGATTTTATAACGAAAATGTGGTCGTTTGAATGGATAAAAACTGATTTATAACGAATGAGATACGAGTTTTTTAAATATATTATCGGTAACTATTTATCGGAAAAATAAATAGTTTGTTGTCCAGATTTTCATCATGGTAAAACCAAGATTTAAAAGATAAACCGAGTCCCCGAGACCTTAAAATGTGTTATTATACTTAAATACCTTCGCGGGGATAGGTAAAACATTAAAAAACCGAGCTATAACGAATAAGTTATGACTTAATAAAGTTACCAACGAATAACATTATTTTTTGCAGCATTTCTATTAGTGAATGTAATACCTGAAAATATAGAACATGTCAAAAGACCAAAATGCCCTACTACTTTAAAATTTAATTAAAACTTATATAAGTGCCTAATAAATTACAAAACCTTTGTAATTAAACCATATATGACATAAAATAATTATAAGGCATCATTTAAATATTTGTACACGACTTAAAAATATTTGGACCCCCTAAAATTCATAAATACCAAAAATTAAGTATAAGTTATTTAAAATTTAATTAAAATATATTAAATATGGATATATATCAAGAAAATTTGTAAATACTCAATCAAAATTCAAAATCTGGTTTGGTTACCTATTTTGGCCGATTCTCAAGTCCCTCCCCCCCCCTAAGACTCGGTAGTTTTCAAAGTTATATATTTTGTATATTTATTTCTTCCTTTTTATCCATATCGAAACCCAAATCACCCAAATAATTCTCTCCTTGCTCTTGCGAATTTCTGGAAGTGAACCATCATTTTTCCTGTGTTCTTAAGCATCTCAAGAAGCCTGGAAAAATAGCCTTACGAATTATAGAGGTCGGATTGGCTTAGTGTCGAATTTTCTGTTCTATTCCACACGTAAGGTAAAAACTCCCTCATAATTCATTCGATCCATGTAAAATTCATTCTACATTTTTCCCATGTCCCTCACATCATATATGATCTGTGAAAAATAGTTTTGAGGTCGTGCCTTGCTCGATTCGCTCGTGGAGAATTTATTGTCAATTCGTGAGGTATATTTCCAAATAATTCATTCGAGCTCTATAAAATTTGTTTAGCATTTTTCTCATACTCCTTATAATGTATATACTCTGTGAAAAATGGTTACAAGGTAGGGGGATAATTCGTTTGCTCGTGAAGGAAATTCTTTGTGTCGATTGTCTATTGTGGGATAATATTCATTACGCTCATTCCACACGTTCAAATATTGGTTTGGTATTTTTCTCATGATCTCTATATCATATAAGCTTCATGAAAAATATTAGAATCGAATCATGCATGATCCATAATTAATTGGTGAATTAAACCTTAAGAACGAATTTAAACCTTAAATAATTGCATACGAATTTTCATGTCATGAAATCTATTTTATTTGGACTCTATATAATACATATGATCTGAGAAAAATAATAATTTGAATTATGGGAGTCTATTTGAGTCGTGGCATAATTATTTTAAATTCGGATTTTATAAAATAAAAGAAAAGAAATAAAATAAAATGGGAACCCTATTGTATCGATTAGGGTTAGGGTTTGTGACATGATATTCTGGTCATTTAAGGAGTTTAAGGTTGTTAGTAATCATGGGGTAATGATTGAGAAATTATTTTAGGGTTTTGTTTGATTTTGTTAATTACCGATTTTAAGAATAAAAGTAAAGGGGGTGTTTTGTAATTCTTAAAACTCATGGGATATTTTTGTAAGTTATTTGAGACCTGGTATAATTCGTATAAAATATTAAATGAGGGGTCCATATGTAAATTTTGTATTTAAAAGGTTAAATGGGTAAATATATATAATTATTAATCCGATTTATAATTAATTAAACTTGAGGGACTAAAAATGTAATTTCTGGAAACTTGAAGTTATTTTGAGTAAATAATAATATTAAGAGTGTTTTGTGTAATTTTGAGTATTTATGGGGCTAATGTGTAATTATTATGAATTTATGATTTAAAATATAAGTTTTATAAACTAAAGGGACTATAATGTCATTTTGAATAAAATGTGTATTAAATCAGTAACTTGAAGTATTTTCACTTGATACCCTTGAAATTGATGAAATTACAATTAAAACCCTGAACTTTGTGAACTTGTCATAATTAACCTTAGACTTCTGTAACTTGTTAAAATATACCTTTATTCCATTATAATCTCTGAGTAAGGACTTAATCTAATCTGAAATGATAATATCTGTTAATTCTGGAAACCTGCTAATTATGGAAAGTTACTAAATCTGGAAACTTACTAAATCTGGAAAGTTACTAAAAATAGAAAGTTACTTAAAATGGAAAGGTAAACTAAAAGTAGTAATCCGAATTGGAATCCTTTGTAATTCCGTCTTCTACTCTTTTAGGTGCGAAGAAGGAGAAGTCATGATCTGTTCAGTAATTATTTGCTTATTTATTTTCTG